>WAAE01026604.1:0-294179 GCA_013400495.1 Nicator chloris
AACTAAAATTTCAAGTTACAAAATAAAAAGAACAGAAGAAAAACACACGTCGTATTTTTGAGTCATATAATATGAACAATGAGCAAATAACATGAATACATTCAAATTTCATTTCAGAACTGAAAAAAATTATAACTTTTATACTAAACTATGAGACTTGTTTACAGAACTTACTGATTTTACAGACATACACTTGAAAATACTTGCCAACACATGCAAATGTTAAGCACCTACTACTACACACAGGGCTGGCAAAGCACAATTTTATCCATTTGTATTTGAGCAGCCTCTAAGCGAAGTGGACTTGCAATTGTGTCAGCTGCACCTCCAGTTCCTTTCCAGGGCACACAACAATTCCCTGCTTAAAAAACCAAGCTCCGATATTGCCTTACACAGAACAAGCTTTTATTTGCCCTTCAAATATTTTGCCAACATTCAATTACAAGTTACAAAACATCTAAATTGGTTTGTCACAAGGGGTACATGCATATCTGCCTATATAAATATACTGCTTTAAATCTGTAAGTAAAGGTTTTGAAGGCAGTACTTTAAATATCCCTTCCAACCCCCCAGACAAGCTACTTCTTGCCCCTTGTTTAGTTTCTCTTAATTTTATTTTTTTCTGCTTTGCAAATGAAGAAGAGAGGAAGCCAAGTGAAAACCTACACAGGTTAACTATCAAGTTAAAATATTTATAAAAAGGAATCTGATAATAAAGAATTTCCTCTCTTGCCTTTGCCATAGACTAAAGCAGTTTCCTTTGCAGCTTTTAAAAGGTGAAGTGTTGCCATGCCCTGACCACTTTGCAAATTAGGGTGCTGGAGTAGATCCTCAAAGTAACACCACTAACCATCTAACCATTGTGTTCTTTTAAAGCAGCAGCAAACCTGATGGATTCTTTCAAAACTAACCTCAACATCCTTGCATTGTAGTTCAAACTATCAGCAGACTGTGTGAAAGTAGATAAAATCTCAAAAGTGTAAAAACAAAAGAAATAAAAAGCAGTAATAGCAAAATAAAATGTATCTTAGATTTTCCTATTCTATGGCACCAACCCATATTTTGAAGGCCAGCTTTGCTTCACATTAACAGTATCCCCTTATCTTGCATGTGAACAGTAACAGCTTAAAATATTTATTTCTTCTTCATTTTGGGAGAAGAGGCAGGAACAGAAGAATATAATTATGGAGAACACTAAATATTAAAATGCCTATCTTGCCACGCTGTTTAAACTCTCAAGCTCCCTTCCCACGGGCAGCCAGCATCTCCAGTTAGCATGAGTCTGACTCCAAGAAGCACCTTCTTCCAGGCTATAAAGAACAAATAGACAACCTAAACAGATCTGTTAAACAGCAGGGCAAGGAAATTTTCGCAGGCAGAGGAACCAGGAGAACACTGTCTGCACCTTTGTTTTTTTGGGATACAGGCAGAATTAAATACAGCTGAGACCATGAGACTGCAAAGTAGCAGAGCCACAAGACAGGACATCTGTTGCACCCCCAGATGCCAGGACCAAGGCTATTCCTTTGATCTCTCTTAGTCTGATCCTGGCTTAGTCTTCAGCTGTCAGGTAGCCAACAGTGGTGAGTCAGATGCTACACTAGGTAGGAAGGGTGAGAACAGCAGGAGATCAGGCTAACTCATGATTAATTTTATTTTCAAACCACTCATCTCTGCACCCAACCAGAAGCAGCCTCAGACAAGTTATTACCTGACTGGGACACACCTGCCATTACTTTCCTGTACCTGATACTAACCCTGCCCATTCAATTATGGTTGACAGGAGAAAGTGTGCCAACCCACTTCTCCTGCTGCAGTGACTCAGTGGGTCCTGGAAAGTGCATTTCTAAGCTACCTGCCAGTCTCGTTGGAAGTCAGAAAAGCAAATGACACACTAGATACAACATGTAGTTCTTCTAATGAGCTGGTATAATGCCTGTCTTTCATCAAGAAACTTTCAATGCCACCTTTACAAGTTTCACTCAGGGAGATGCCCTAGGCATGAACCACACCACAAGATACCTCTTTACTCAGATTGAGCAAAGGGAATCCCTTAGTCAGGGTAGCTAAGGACCAAAGCACAGGACAATGGGGAAAAACAAGAAATAACAAGCAGGGCTGAACTGCAGCCTCTTAGAGAAGAAAGCACTCACACAATCGTTCAAATAAACATCACTTAGGGCTGGGAATAAGCACCGTCACCCTGGAGATGGATGTCTGTCAGATCTGCAACCACATCATCTCTTTTTATTCTAATACTGATTAACTCTCAGAAAGATGTAGTCCTTTCATTGAGGGAAGGATAATTTACCACAAAGAACAGTCAGTAACTGGTGAAGAGATATATTATGGACCAATGCTCATCAAGGAACTTTGCACTGCTGAAGGCAGGCACAAACAGCAATCATGGCCTACAACTGCTGCTGTTTTCTTTGAAAACAAGAAAAGAGGCTTTTCCCTATGTGATTGATTCAGAGGCAAATCTCCTCCAATAAATTCACTCACATCATTGAATCAAAACAGCAGAAAACAATATTTAGCCCTGGGAGGCTTTTGAGAATTGAAGGAATTTACTGCTTGTTCTGCTGCTCATTCTACTTCAGGTTCAATAACCCATATATGAGCATCCTGTTCCCTTCCTGCAACAGTTCCCAAAACACAGCCACAGGCTATACCAGAGATATGCTGGGATTCCATAAACTCTATGATTTAGTCATGAGACTGGGCCAAGCTGTACCTTCTACAGCAGGCACCTCAATTAGCAAAGGGAGGCTGCTACTCAGTGCCATAGTGGTATCACCATGGTGGAAATCACATGGTGGAAACATCTCCCAGACTCTGAGCAGAAGTGTTTTCATTCATTCAACTCAAGGGTTAACTATTCAAATCCATCATTCTGTTAGCCATAAGAATAGTGCTCTATGACTTGACCCAAAAAAAAGTTCCTAGTCACCTGAGGAAGGGGAAAAACGCATTAATAAGACCTGCTTTTAAACAGATTAATTAAACAAAACTGAAACTCAAGAGGAAGTAGAATAGGTGACATAAGGCTGGAAAAAGTCTTTGTCAAGCCACGTAATTAACATCTAATACGTTTTCTAAAATTCTGTAAGTCAAGACAGATTGCAGGCTATGGCAGCATATCTTTCAATCACTCCCATTTAACTCCATGACTTTGCCAAAACCACTCACACGTTTTTATCCTCCAAACCACTGTCAGGATGATGATCAATTCTCTTTAAATAAAGAAAAAGCTATCTTACCTTTGCAGAGTCATGTTCAAATTGCCCGTACATGCCTTGATCTTGTTTTGTGCTTCTAGATGAGTCATCCCGTCCGTGCTTATCCCATCAATGGTGAGAACCACATCACCAATTCCCACGTGTGCTTGGGCTGCCTTGCCACCGTCATTAAGCTGAAACATCGCAAGAATAGTAAGTAAGAAACTTGGACAATTTATGTTTATACTGAACACAAAATCACAATGTTTATTCACAGTGCTGTTTTATGGAAAGGAAAAAAAAAGATAACTTTCCTCATTTGTGAGTCCTGTGAAAACTATTGCAATACCTATAGGTATTCATTCTTATTTCACTTCAATGACAAGAAAGTATTGCACAGTATAGCCTGTTTTTCAAAATGAAACTCCACTTCTACTTTACTGGCTGGAAGCTATGGACATTCACAAAGAGACACAAGCAGGAACAGGCACTCAGAGTTTCCTGCACTGCAAGTTCCAGCCACCTTTCTCTTCATACATGAAATTTTTCTCACAAGAGAAGAGAAAAAGAACATAAACCAGCTTTTTCCATTCTAGATTTTCCACTTAAAAATCTCTTCAGAGTTCATTATTTGTCAAGGACTGGTCATGTGCAGGAAAGACTCTGTTAATAGTGAAACTGACTTTTCCCCAGCTGCAACTACTGGAAAGTCAAAAGTTCAGCATCACACACAGGCTGGTTGCAGGGCATTGTTTTGCCTTTCTCTCAGTAGGTTTACAGGCCCCAATGACCTGCAGTATATTCAGATTAGGATAAGAAAAGCCTCTTGAGAAGTCTGACTCTTTGATCAAGGTCACTGCCCAAGTTCAGTTCAACTGCCTTTGGTCCACTTGAATGAAACAATATTGCAACAGAAGCCTCTGTAAATTTCACATTATTGTCCCCAACTGAACAATAAATCAATCTTTTCATCTGATGCAACTGAATTTCCCAAGAACAGAAACAGAAATTAAAGCAATACATGTTAAGATCTACGCACTGATTTATATCCCTGGTCCTCAATCTGCTAATCATTTTATAGCAGGCAGAAAAAAAGCCCTGGATGGTGTAAATTCCCCCTATGCTTCCAGAAGTATTTCCTATTTTACAGCAGAGATGTTGTAGCTGCTGGTGCTGTGCATGCAAAACCTCACAACTCTGTCCTCTGCCTGCAGGCATGAGTCTGTTCCTTGAAGGAATCACTGCTTTTAGGGAAGTGCTGCACACAGAAGAATTGCTTTCTCTTCATTTCAAAAACTGGAATTCACCTTGAGCCAAAATGGTGCTTTGGACCATGATTTGAGAGCTGGTGCTGTTCAGCCTGGAGAAAAGGAGGCTCAGGGAACACCTCATCCCTCTCAACAACTGCCTGAAAAGAGGGTGGAGTGACATGGGGATCAGTATCTTCTCCCAAGTAACAAGTGACGGGATGAGAGCAAACTCAAGTTGTACCATAGGAGGTTTAGTTTGGATACTAGGAAAAATTTCTTCATGGCAATCACTGGAACAGGCTTTCCCAGGGACATGGTAGAATCACCATCCCTAGAAGTGTTCAAAATATGTGTGGATAAGGCACCTGAAGACATGGTTTAGTGGAGAACATGGTGGTGCTGCTACCTCTACTGTTGGACTTAGTGACCCTTAGAGGTCTTTTCCAACCTTAACAATTCTATGATTCTATGACTTCTCAAAGGTAAGCCAAAGGTTTTCATCTCCTTTGTTTTTTAGCTGCTCCTGTTTTAGTTCCTGTGGTTCCAAGAAGTTTTGGTTCCTTGTTACTTTACAAAGTACAATCACCACTCTCCACATGGTTCACTTCAACAGGAGAAGGGAGGTTACATCTTGAAAACTGTCTGTGGGTAACAAGGTAATAATGCATGAAATATGAGGGGTTCAGTCTCTGCATTTGTGTAGGATAAACCTGTGGAAGGCATGCCATCAGCCTGATATGGTTAAGGCTTTCCTAAAATCCAAGTGACTAGAAATACTTGACAGCTGTGATGTGTATTGGATGGCATCTGAAGATAAATACTTTAATTGAGAAAAAATATTGTGTGATGTTGCAAGACATATGCAAAACTCCAAAAATATTACCATTTGACAACATATGGACTAAACCCAAGAAATTTCAAATTCAGTGCATCACTGCTGGCATTTTTCAACATCAATTCCATCATTGCTGATTGCAGTAGCAATCTTTAGCAGCTAAAAAACAACAGAGAAAATTTTCAACAAAATGAGAAAAATTCTCCCATTGGTGTTAACCTGGTGAAAGAAGAGGCCTGAGATCAAGGAAGACTTGTCATATATTCAGATTCAAAACAGCAGCCAGGCCCTCAGCATTACAAATCAACATAGCTATTTTAGCCAGAGTTGAAACCAGACGATGCTAACAAGGAAAAGTTAACAGAGCAAGCAAGTAAAGTAAGAGGCAAAGGAAAAAGGAGACACCCTGGTTTCAGAAAAACTATTTGACTTGCTGAAGTCATAAGTATTGCAAGTTGTATTGTGAATGCTTTTACAAAAGGCTTCAACAAAAAAGTCGAAAGTCCTCCAAAACGGGGTGTTCATACCCAAATTGTGAGCTAAGAGGCCTAACTACTATAAAACACCAATCAGGGAAGCCTACAAGCATATAGAAAGCTATGACCAACATGGCTATTTATAGGAAAGCTCCTCAAACCTTTGGGTGAGGGCTGGGACCTGCCATAAACAGATCCCTAAACCGATATGTTATAGCACGCTGACATTTGCCAGCAAGGTCTGGAAAAGGGAAAGGAACGTAAGGGTGCTAAAAGCTAAAGGTCAAATGGATCGCTGTGCTTTGTGATTGGACTCCCCTAGTGAATAAAATTTAGCTTTCTCAGAATGTGCACAAGTGCACAAGATGCTGACATGTTGTAATTTCTGATGAAAAATGGAAAAAAGCAACCTACACACAGATCAGGACTAAGACTTCAAAAGCCAGCTTCAGGGTAACTACTTTCACGGAGGGGTGGGAGGCCTTACCATCCTCAGGAGTGTAAATGAAAACAAATTTATTAATTAAAAAAAAAAGCCAAACATTTCTGTTTAATTATAGTGGCCAACACACAACAACCCACAACCAACCACCTGACTTTCAAGAGGTCATTCTTAAACTATTGCCTACGGGGGATGAAATTCCTTGCAAGAGCACGTGAGAGACCACTGTAAAATCATTTCAGCAAAACCTCAGGATGAAATTTCCTGAAAATAAGTCCTGAGAAGTATGATGAGTCCCTAGCTATGCCCATGGGTCCTGTTGTACAGACAGAGAATTGAATATGCCTTATAGGTGAGGCTGTCAGAGACATATCCAAGCAAATTACTGGACAAGAGTGTGAAGAACTGCACACACAGAGGGATGCCAGAGTAGTAATCTCCTTATCTAGACACAGTGGATAAGACTTCTAAGTAACACCTACTGATTCTGAATAAGAGATCTGACTCACTAAGCAGGAGAGGTGAGGTTGATACTTCTAGGAAATCTCAGCCAGAGTGTGAGTATTCCCAGAAAGTGCTGGTCAGCAACCCCAGCTTCTGAAGCACCTATACTGAAGTGGGACAGAAGCTACAAGGGCAGTTTTACCACCGGTGCAAGAGGAATATTATCACAAGTATATAAAAACAAACATCTACACTGAACACAGTAGGAGGAATTAGAACACTGGAAATAGTTAAGGATCTTTTCCAGACTGCACACCCTGGGAGCCTCAGTTTTGACACTTCTTAGATGCTGAACTGTGCATTACCACTACAAACAATAAATTTGTATACATAATGAAGGTTACATGTGCCAAACTGTGTACACATCTGAACCAAAACTGCACAGATATTCAAAACAAAACAAAAGAGAAAGGAAGCCCATATTTCTTGTCACAATGGAAATAAACTCAAAAAAAATTCAACAGATATAGAAGACATATAAATACTATTTGATGCTTATGTATTATCAGCCACATATTTATCTCATTGCTACTTTTGTACCACTTTTTTTTTCGTGTACAAGTGATTTTGTTCTTACAGTACAAATTTAATCTTAGGAATATTATCCTGCATCAGTCACCCATAAAATACAGGATTATCCAGAGAAAAAAGGTGATCCTTAGAACATACCTTTATTAAATGTGCCTGTGGCACCATATGGAATCAATGCAACAGGATGTATATGGAGAAGAATACAGCAATAAAATTACAAAACTGGCTGTCCAATAAACCAATTCACCTCTAAGCACCACAAATATTCTTCAAATCCTTGACGAATCTGTTTTAATTCTGTATTTATAGTATGAGGCAGCTTTTTAAAGTCAATCTTGAATCAGAGCTACAAAAAAAGCAGACTTTTTTCCTTGATGTTACACCACAGACTTGAAAGCTACAAAATTGCCAAGCCAGGAATGTTTCCTCCCACTTAATTCAAGTGTCCGTACTCTGGAAAGCTCATTTGGAGACTGAAGGGGAGGCAAGCAGGAGAGACATTTCATGACCAGGCACCTGCTGAGGCCAGTCACTCCCGCAGCTCTCAGCAGGAAACCTCTGCCCCTCCGCAGCAAGCAGCTTCACGGCTGAAAGCCAAAAACCAGCCTGTGCCATCCAGGGATGCTCGGGACGCTTTTTAAAAAGTGAAATCACCCATCTAATGTTAGATTTCAGTTGTTTGGCAAAAAAAAATTTGAAAAAATTAAAGAAATATTGTGGCTCTTGTGGTTTTCAACATCATAATTCCAAAACCACAAATATTGTCCAAAATCACATTCCAAATGGAGACAGAACAAAAGTAAAGCAGTTCTTGATCCAGGACAGACTTCAAAATCAAGGTATAAAAAGTCATCTCAGCATAGTTCTACAACTCAGGTTTTGAAATGAGAACAGCCCAAAATATGCTGGAATACAACTCTTTTATTGAGCTAAATTTTAGCCAGTGCACTATTTTGTTTTGCAATAACCAACAGCTTTTCTACGTTTACTCTTAAGCTTTAATGAGATATTTTGAAACAGTCTTTCCAGGGCAATTGCATGTGTGCACACACGTCCATCTACACCTGAATCAATGTAATTTGCAGCCTAATTAATTTCCATTTAACATATAATTATATGTTATTTAACATATAATTGCCTATCTTTCCCTCACGTGACTAAGAAGAAAACTTGACAAGCAACTCTTCCTTGAGCTGTCATTATTTTGCTTTGACACATTAATAAATGAATTACTTAAATTGCAGTTACTCATTGGCCAAAGGTCTATTTGACTAGAGGTGGAGGCTGCCTTTTATGTTTTCCAAACTGTTTGCCTTGAATCTAGCCTAGCTGCAACCATGTTGGATGATGGTACATCACAATGACTTTCCCAAAGAAACTGTTTTGTACTCTGACAGTAAATGTTCTCCCATTGCACAAACATCCTTCAGTGTCATCTGCAACTTTCTCTGAGAATGTAACTCACTGATCCTGATTTAAAACTCTCCAGCTAGCTGATATCCCTCCAGCTTGATTTTTATCTCTTGAGCATTTGATCCACAGTTGGCCGTAGAAATTCAGTTTAAAGTCATGAATAACCAAAGCAGAAAGCAACAAGACAATGATCTTTGTGTCTCTACCGCTCCTGCCTATCTTTTAGTCTACATTTTTTCCCTATAATGAAGTATTTTAAATAACTGAAAAGTCAAAATACAACATACTCATTTAGAGAAAGAACATTACAGAATAACTTTGCAGAATCACAACATAAAGGGGCAAACTCTTTTATCAAACAACGTTCTGCCTTTCAAACCACAGGGCTTTATCTCCTTGCTAAAATACACTTTATGCTAATATTTACACTTATTACCTGTTACTACTTTGTTTATTCCTAGCTTCGTTTCACCTGACCAAAGTATCACCTTGCACTAATAATCAGTATTTTTACAGCAACCTTATAAACATATGTGGAGTGCAAAGTAAGCTAAAAAGTGACCCTTTGGTGAATTGATGACAGAGAGGAACAGAAGCTCCAAAATTTTGTATTCCAAAATTCAAGGTGGGGGACACACTAATGCTCTGTAGCAGCACCAATTACACCACAAAAATTGCACATCTGACCTGACTCCTGCTCCCCCAGGACCTCACAACTCACAGAGCCTGAACACTCAGGGCCAACAAAAACAGGGTAACACTGTGCTCCAGCACGATATATCTAATAGGGTGGCTCACCAAAGCCCTTCCTCACCTGCTTCCCTGATGGGAAGGAAGCAAAAACCTACACTCCAGAGTCCTGACATGTTTGGGACACTTGAGGTCTAGCTTAAAACTTCTGCATGACAGGAAAAAAAAATAAAAAATCAGAGCACCTGCTCTTTGTGGCAAATAAGCTTCCTCTGTACTCAATGGAAACTGAGAGCTGTATCGTGTTCCTCAAGCCTTTACTACAGCAATATTATTCACATAGCCAACAGATTAGCCAGGCAGCTTTGATAGTCGCTTCCAAATCAAGAACATACATGCCAGTTTTGAAGTCCAGATCAAATTTATACAGCTGAGTTATAAGACCTCTAATGCAGGGTTTGCTGTGGAGAGCGCTGACACAAGCAGCTATAAAAAGGGGTTATGAGGCAGTCCTTCAAATAAGCTAAAGCTTTTCCCCAAACAAAGCAAGGATCAAAGTTAGCTTAGGTCAGAAAACCTGTCCGATTACCAGAGTACTTTGCTATGTATCACCACTAGGAAACCCTGCCCTCACCTCACTCCATGAGGCTGTATTCCCACTTGTTACATTCTCATTTCCCTCCTCTTTCTCCCTATAACTTTAAAGGTGTTTTCAGACCAATTTATAAAGCTGTAACCTAAGGCATGCACAGCACAACCATTAAATAACCACGAAAGAAAATGTACAAGGAAAAACAGTGTAAGACAAAGCACAAACCATTCGTGGTCTGGCTGTGGACCCCAACAGCAGGTCCCATCCCAGTCCTGGTGAGAGGGCTGGTCTTGCCTCCTGGCCTGTCCTCCCAGGTTCCCCAGGTCTGCTCCATTCCTTTCTCTCCATACACAGCTCCACTGCTGTGATGCAGCAGTGACTTGGTTGAAGCAGACCCAAACCAGCCCTTCGACTCATTACAGCCCACGGGAAAATGGGGAGAGCCCGCAGGCATCCATCTATTTTGCCAGCAAAGAACCACAAAACCATCTCTCACATTTCATTCTCAGTTCTGACAGCAGTAACCCTGACAACAACATATATTTTAACATGATTGAGCTGTGTATCCTTATAGTCCCACATTCAGAAATTATGTCAAAGAAAAACTAACACAGTTTGAGTTTTCCCTCTAAGCAAACGTGGCTGAGCATGCCTGTGGGATTACATTCTAGGAAAAAGCCAAATGGTTTCAAGCCTCTCTTTTTCCTTAAAATTTTTCTCTTACTATATCACAACCTTTAATATTTATTTATGGTCTTCCACAAAAACACCAAATAAAACCAAAGTAACTTGTTTTGGCACTTTCAAAGATATATTGCATGCACATATCCATCCTTGCATGCACTAAATGTGGAGCTACACATCTACAGAGGAGCATGAGAGGACATTGACCACTTAAAACAGGAGAGGCACCACATAGCTTAAATTGCTCTTACACACAATTGGGCTGATGCAGAAAAGGATCCAAAAATATACATTAGGTTTACGAAGCAGAGTAACTGCACCATGTACAGGCCTTTTGAATATGTGCTCTTTTATTTTACAATCACCTAACACCAAACAAATAAACTTGAGTGCCAGTAGCAGCTCCCAGCTTCCCTCTCTTGCCCCAGAACAGGTTGCTCATAAGCAGGAACAGTTTCCACATGCCACTGCCAGAGGGATTATTAACGGGTGCCATCTCTCACTTGTCATGGCTTGACTGATCATGGTTTCCTTGCAGCTCAGCTCTTCTGTGAGCACAACCCTTTGCTACCTTCCCTTACAACAATCCAACTGCTGCAGGATGCAAGGAAGGAGAAACCATTTCAGAAAAGGTGCCTTCAGCTTTAATTTTTGACAGAATGCCACTATCTCGTGATTACTGCAAGTCTGGTAGCAGTTATTAGAAAGTACAATCCCTGCTTTTGACCTTGCTGGTGTGAAAAGGAAGTAGCTAATTACAAACACAGAAATAAATTCTGGTGCAATCCATGCATTTAGCATGTAGTTTAAACATTTTATCCAGGTACTAACACACAATTTAATGTGGAAACACCAACTGGAATTCAAAGGATTATTAAAATGAGTGAAAAGTCACATTCACATCAGAGGAATAAAGAAACTACTCTGTCCAAGTGTAGCTCTATTGCTAAGTAACAAGTCTAAGCACCTGGTCTTGCTTTTCCAAGCCTCTAGAAGCATTCAGGAGAACAACGACATGAAAAAAAAGATTGCCACCAAGATAGGATGGGCAATAACTTCTCGAATAACAAGATACAACTAATGTTCTGATTTGGAGAAGAAATAACTCCACAATGCCAAAAAACAAGTTGTCAAAAGGACTAAGGCAAAATAATTCAGACATCATGACTAGAATCATATTTGCAGGAAGCACACGGGTAATTCCAAAAAAGCTTTTAAAAAATACTTTTGAAACACTTGAGTGATGGAAAACAATTTATAATCATGTGCCTGAATGTCTGAAGACATTTAAGGCCCTATCATCCTCGAGAGAATGCTTAGCTTTCACTAAGCATTCTCTCAAGGAGCTCAGTTGTGTTCCCATGCTGCCAGCATGCCTTAAGAGCCCTATTTATTTTAACTGGCTGTCTTCTCTCTGATGATTTTTCTTCTGTTCAGAGAGTTTACAGAACTGATCCAGGTTCCTCCCTGGGAAACTATATGCTAGTGGGTAAAAAATACTGCCTACTTAATTTGTCAGAAAGACAGAGAGATAAAATGGTATGAAAATGTAGCTAGAAACAGAACATAACATTTGTATGGCTGCTTTAGCTTTTGGGAGCTGCATCTCTCTCCTCCAGTAGTGGTTAGTTTTTTGGGGTTTGGGGCTTTTTTTGGACAGCCAACACAAATTAATTACACAACTAAAGCATATGATTTCTTGGGACTGTCGAACATGCAGCACCTTAGGCAGCACGTTCAAGAGCCTCTCTCATTTGGAGTAAACAGTTTGGAAACTTACTAGGTTATATTGCTGAGGCCAATATCCCAAAGAAATAAAGAGCAAATCAGAGTTAGTTTTCTCTAATAGAGCTTAAGTGTGAAGTACAAAAGGGACTGAGCTCAGCTACTTCCAAAGCAATTAATTTCCATCCTGCAAAGGCCATACATATGAAAATGTCTGCAGAGCACAAAATGGTGTTATGTCCTCCCTTCACAGACAGCATTATGTTTATTCTTTTACACATGATAAAATAAGTTCAACTAACTGAACATCCATCTCCTTAGTAATCTTAGTAGCCAAATATGTTTCATCTTGTTTTCATAAGGTTTTCATAGTCTATGATTTAGCTCCTCTTAATGGGATATACCTTTTCTGCATCAAACGTGATGCAATCACACCATGCTTGCCAGAACATCCAATTTAGAAATACAAACAGCACAATACATTATACTGTGTAATTTAAAGATGATTTATTTTTTCTTTTCAGTACCTCTCCCAGGACAAAGTGCCTTGTACATGGCAGCAGTGAGAAGGAAATGCAACTAATGAAGCAACTCTACAGATGAAAGCAGAGAATGAAGTGGGGGCTTCATGAAGTTTGGGACAGTGAACCAAAAACTGATCTGACAAAAAATAACAGCCAGTGGCAAGAAAATGCTACTACAAATTGAATCCCTCATAATACACCAGCCATTGCTTCACTTTCCCCTATCCAGAATCCAGGCATGCATACACAAGCAGAAAACAACCTGCTTGCTTCAAAGAATTGAGATAATGTCAAGCTGCACTATATAAGTAAGGAGTAAATGGAGGCAAGTTCAGACACTGCAAGAATTGGTTACTGGCAGAAATCATCTGTCCAGAGAGGACAACTCACCTGACTGCCATCCCAAAGTGTCACTCTGCAAAAACTGTACAAGTCCATTTCGAGGTGAAACCCAAGCCCAGCAATAAGTGCCACCACGCCCACAGAACTAGCAGAAGAGGCTGGAGACTGAGCTGCACTTGTGCCAGCTCTCTGTTGAGCATGCAGCCCAGCACCCAAGGAGGAAATGCAGAAGAAATGCAGAGTGCAGAAACTCCTCCATGCTACATCAATAAGGGCTTCATATTTTAAGTATAAAGGCACTAAGGCTTATGGCACCTCCCTTTGGTAACATGGAAGGAAAAGGCAACCTTAAACATGTGAAAGAAGACAACTCATTTCAGATAGATAAGCATGCTCTGAAGTGCATGGAAAGTAACAAATGAATCAGTCATGGCTAATACACTGACAGTGCCAAAACCTTGACGAAAGCACAGTTCGACATGTATGTGTCCTTCATGCAATGGAGAGAGAACTCCTCAGGATTAGTCAAATGGAAACGTCTACATAAAGAAATAAAACAAAAACATGAGACACTACTAAGTCCTTGTGGGTATCTTGCCTTTTATATATCAAGGGAATATTATAGCAGTCATTTGTTTTAAGCCAGTCACACACTGGCTAAAACCCCAAGTATGAAATGTTGCAGAAAAAGTCCAATAAAAAGCCCACAGAAAACAAGCAACACATTTTAAAGCAGTTGCATTTAATTTAATAAATTCATACAGCTGTTTTTAGCTAAGACACAAATCTTTATCATAAGCTAATATATGAAAACATAATTTCAAATTTAATTTTCCATTTTAAAATTACTTACAGATATATATACACACACGCAATACAGTGTTTTAGTTTGCTTGACTTTAAACATTATTCTTATGTGATTTTTTTATACAGCTCCAGGTGTGGGTGTTCTGTGTATACATTTTTTATGGATGTAAAACACTGGCTATGTTACTACAGACAGTGGTATACACAGATATTCTTTAAGAAAATATTTGTGTATAAATATTTATTTTTGCACACACCTCTACATAAGTAAAAATGCATTTGTCCTCTATGTTAGAGACCTGTGTGAGAAGACCACATGAAAATTATCAGCCTTTTTTTAGGCAGTGTGCAACAAAAAGCTGTTGTACAGAGCAAACAGGGAGATATTCAGGACAAATTTTCTGACTGCAAAATGAAGACCCTCACGTTAAGTAAATTTTCCTTATCATTCAATTGCCAAATGCACTACAGACATGCAAAACTAAACATAAAACTGTGGAAAACCTCCTTATTAAAGCTCCAGAGAGGAAAATGCTTGTGTACTTGTTGCAGCTGAGAACTTAGACAAAATTTCTTGCTGCTATATTTTAGCCATCTTCTGAGTTTCGCTGCTCGAGAGTTGCACTGTAACTAATTATAGTAACCTAAAGACTGAGCTATGCTGCAACATGTTTTTTTCTTCCTTGGACATCTGGAGATCTGAAAGTTACACACACAGCTAAACAATGAATAAAGCTGGTTATCAAATAGCTCTGAAAAAACAATGAAGAAAACTCAACCCTTCAAATTTACTTCCTGCAACAGTCTACCACTTGCTCTCAGCTTGACACTGTGCAATGGAATGTGTCCGGCCATTCGAAGTCTGGGCTTGCAGAGCAATCCTGTAAGCTTAAGCCGGTTAGCCACGACAGCTCTCTGGAGTAATTTCTTTTTTTATTATTATTTTCACGCTCTCTTTTTCCCTCCTCCGCTGTTTGTATGCATGTAGCCCTACACTACAAAACTAAAATCAGGACATTTCAAAGTTAAGACACAGAAAAAGAAACCCTCCTGATGTGAAGCAGAGTTTACAATGAATATCGTCACATCTAAGGAAACAAACACTTAAATCATTTAGAGTCTTACATTTTGAGATTAAAACCAAGACTGGTCTAGCACTCTGAAAAAAAAAATCCTATATACACTGGTGGTTACAGGCAAAGGTAGGAAACAATTCCAAGTAAAACAACAAAACACAAAAACACAATATGCATTCATTTGTCCAACTTGATCCAAGACAGATGGTATGGAAAGCCTGCAGGTTTTCTGCTATTTTTTTTTTTATTTGTTGGTTCTTTTGTGGATTTTTTTTTTGTGTGGTTTGTTTATTTGTTTGGGGGATGTTTTATGTTACTGTTATTGCTGACAATTGTACAAAATCCTTCACACAGGAGACAAAGGTTTCCATGTGATTTAAACTCTTCTCAGCCTCTGAGATCTAGATACAGCCTCTTGAATGCCTTCAAAGCTGAAGAGTAAAAGCCTGACCAACACAGAAGGAAAAGGCTTTTGAAAAACATGCTCTTACAGCTGACACATTAAGTCCATGAAACTTTTCAGGTATGTAATTTCAGGTTTTTTCACTAACTATTCAACAGCAACAACTTTTACTGTAGGAAGACTCCTGCTAGATTTCAAGTAATTTCTAAATGCAAACACTACCTAAAGAATTGCTGGAAATAAGACTTTGGAAAAGTTTTATTAAAAAAAATAACAGTGGGTATTTGCTTTTTTTGTTTTCATCTTGCTTTTCTTGAATTCAGCATCAAAGATACCAAATGAAGAACAAAGTTGCTAGTCTTTGTAAATAATGCTGGTTTTGAGCAATATTTTGGTTACAGCCATGAAGATTAGGTTTTTTTGTCTTGCCCTACTACCCTGATTGTTACTCAATCTGTATATCTCAAGTCTGTGTAGTTCACTCATGAGTAAGTCTCTGGTGAAAGTTGGTAGTGTGAGTGACAACTTACCCTCTGGCGGAAGAAAGACAATTTCAAAATGAAAAGATATTCAAAATAAATCATACTGGACATTCACTGCTGAAAGTTTATCCTCAAAAAAGATTCTTCAGTCCAAATCCAAGAAAACTTATGCCTCTCTAAAGCAGTGGAAATCTCTTCAGCTACCGACTAAAAACAGCAAGTGAGAATATCCAAGAAAGTTAAAAAGCAGGGCAGGAAAACTGCCTGGCAGGGCTACTCTGCCTTCATGCAGCTTCCTGCTTGGAGGTTCACCCCAGCTGGGACTGCTGCTGTGCTCCTTCCCCGCAGCAGGATGCATCCATCAGCTGTGACTAACGTTCAAATACACCATTTAACACACACTAGCATATAACTCACTTCAGTGAGACATAAGCCTTGAGCAGTGGTGCATTAATGTTTGCAAAACACCTCCTCATGACAACAGAAATCAACTTCCAGTTGCAAAACTTGGGTTGACGGGAAAAGAACCCCCATATATTGAGGTGAGACAGGGAGTGCAGACAGTTTCCAAAATCACCGAGGCTCCACCTTTAGTTTATGGGAACATTATAAAAAAAAGGCAGAAATATCACAGTCCTGACTGTTCCCTCTCTCCCCAAATATCAGGCAAGGTAAGATGAGTTATGGACCCAGAACCAGAAGGGTCCAATGGCTTCCCACCCAAACCCATGATTAAAGGCACGCTTTATTAATCACCAAACAGCAATAGCACCTCTGGTCCTGCTTCTGCAGGTGGAAGGCAGGAATAACAACACACATGGAAGCAGAAAGTGAGACTTAATGTGCAGCCAGTGACCTTTGGTGAGCAATGTTCTCATGTCATATGAGCTGGTGACATCAACAATTCACATCAGCCCGATCTGAAAACACATCTTTGCATATTTCCTGCCTATTTGACAAACCAATTCTAGGGGAAAGCTTTCTCCTCATAAATAGATAATTTTTTATTCAACCCTTTTCTAAAAGGAAATGTTTGATGGAGCAATGAAAATGCCACGGAAGGATCTGATGGAACAACCATCCACCACGTCTTTCTTGAAATTAACAGCTTCAGACATTCCTCTCCGGCCACCTACTAGAAGGCATCAGATATCCTACAATTACGCAACTCACCAGAGGGAGGTCCTGGATTTACAGCACACGTCCCTGAGTGGCTCTTCCAGACACTGAATGGCCTGGAAGCATTTCATGCTTCTCACTAGTGTTCAGTTACAGCCCGTACCACTAATCCACAAAAAGGCTTGATTTTCCAGGGAGCACAGGGTGTTTTCCCTGTCTTCTAAGCTGCTAGATTTAAGTGGCAACTTAGCACAATTATAGCAACGAAAATATGTTTAGGCATGCTGAGAATAAAGGATTTTCAT
Source organism: Nicator chloris (assembly GCA_013400495.1). Taxonomy (NCBI): domain Eukaryota; kingdom Metazoa; phylum Chordata; class Aves; order Passeriformes; family Pycnonotidae; genus Nicator; species Nicator chloris. The sequence continues at coordinate 17,422 of WAAE01026604.1, forward strand.
ACCTTAAAAAAAACAAGAGCTCACTGTGATCAGAATTTTGAATAATTAGCACCAATATGGCTACAAAAAATGTAAGACCTATCCCTACTTGAAATTGTTACTGGAATTATTTTAATATGCTTCAATTCTCACTTTAAAGTTTTGTTTCACTCATATAAAGCAATTCAAGCTGACCTGGAACAATCACATGCAAGCTAAACTTGCATTATTTTCAGCAGGAGTCTTGCAGTTGGTTACTGGAGATGCCTTTTTTCCTTTTCCCTACAGCTTTCCGATAAGATTGTACTCTAACCTCTTGAGCACTAACTGGAGAGGGTTATAACAACTTTTTGCACATCATGGTATTCTGATGTCTGTACACTCTGCTACAAGTCACCAACTCAACAGTCATGCACACATGAGAACTGAAGGAGGAGATGAACATCTTGCACAACCTTTTCTTGACCCAAAATTAATAATACACTAACAAAGTTACTATTTAAAAGTTCAATAGGACCAATACTTCACCTTTGATACAGCCTCTATCAGGTGAGGTTTTGCAGTGATTTTTGAGTATAGAGATGAAGAACTAAAGTCACACCACACTAGCAAGAGGGAACAATAAGCTTGACAAAAGCAGAAACATCAATAAAGTTGAACACCTTGGAAAGAAAAACATCTACTCAGAAATATGCTCACCTATAAATGAGGTTAGGGAAATAGCAGGTTAGTGTGGCTTTGTAGGTTTTCTTCTCCATACACATATGGACATCTATGACCTGACAGGGCAATTAGGTCAAATGGAGACACTTAAGTTCCTTCTTACAATATGTATGTTACTCAAGAGCATGAACTGACAGAGCATTTGTGACTGAAATACAGTATTCATTCCCTCACCACAAGAAAAATTCATGCACCTTGTCATCTGTTCCAGGGAAACGACGGGAGGGAGTAAGTCATTACAGAAATATGGAGGGCGTGAGCCAAGGCACCCTGGATGAGACCGTGGTGCCAAGCTACAGAGTTTTGCAGAGAACTCCATCTGATGCAAAGTTTGGGCCAGATAATAGCAACAGTAACAACATCTCTTTACAAATCTGATACTAACCAATTCATCTCACACTTAACCCTCCCCGCAATGCAAAAGACCTGCCCAAAACCCTTTTACCTCACACCATTACTATGGCACAGGGACTGCTTTAACAACTGCACCCTTTAGGAGTTCAGTACAAAAGGCTCAGTGTTCCCACCAATAAAGGAGAAGTCCACATGCTCTCCTCCAGGGCCACACACTGAGTGCAGCATGTTGTCACACACGTTCCCAAAGCCTGGGAAATAGTAGCATCCAAACCAGGACTTGTGGGAAGGGGAAGGGGGAAAATCCCTGTCTTGAAAGTGTTTCCAAGTGAGTGAGGCAACACAGGATCAGTCCCAGCATCTCTTGCCTGTGTGTTCCACTATTACTGCTAACACAAGGAGTCACTTATGCAGCAATGAAAGGATTATTAGTCTGACAGAGTTGCCAGCCAACCGCACCTTGAGTCAGAGTCACAAAATTCCCATCTCGCACGAGGACCAGTCACCTGGTGATTCCAGGTCTGTGTCCCAGGTGATCATCCCACTAGCTCCCAGACACAGTTGGCACCTCCAGGAGAGCATCCATCCCAAGGGGACAGACCCTCCTCCACCCCCAGAAGCCAAGAGCCCAGCTACTCTCAGTGTCTCTGGATATTTTGCCACCCCAGAGCACACAGAGGACCTGTCTTCTACTTATGGGAGCTTCTTACTAACATGAATTTCACCAAGCGTTTCACTGCTTCTGAAGTGCTTGTCTCCTTAACTAAACAAACTAAATGTGCCAAGGGAAGGACCAGCACCAGCAGCACTGTATTTTGTAGCCAAAACTCATATTGAAGAGCATGATTAAGACTAAATCAACTGCTGAAGAAATTAAATTCCAAGCCCTTCAGATGCCCAAGCAAATCCAATTATTTCCTTCAACCCACTGCACTTAACTGGAAGGAGGAAACTCAAATCTTTGAGAATTGAAAGCATATAAAACTCAAATAAAAATGACAGCAGCACAAGATGTGTAGCAGGCCAGAGGCACAGTTTCTTCCACACTCCTATTAAATTGAGGAGGAGAAAAAAAAATACAACTTTTCTGTATAAACAAAACTTAAAGCAGAACATTATCTTTCTTTCTTCTTCCAGGCTAGTGGAAGTTACTTATACAAATCAAAAATAAAAGAAATTCCAACCAGACGTATAAAACTCCTGGTGCAGCTTAAAGCTTGCATTCAAATGTCAATGTGTAGAGTGATTAACCTGGCTGAGGTTACACCAGACCTCCCTGCTTGTCTGTTACCATCACATGCACTTCCTAAACACTAACCACAGCGCTCACTGAACATAAAATAGCTGTCATTCCTCCCCTTCTGCAGAGAAGACACAAGCAGGCTGGTTTTCATCATCCTAAGGAGTACAAGGCAGATGTAACAACTTAGCAGCAGAAGAGGCAGGTTGGAACAACAGTGATCAGGCATAATCCGATGGAGAACAAAATCATCTGTCACGTTCAAACACATCAAAGTGTGCTCATTACAGCCCAGAGGAGAGACAGCAACACAGAGCCCTGCATGCAAAAAGGTGCGCAAAAGATACAGAAAATGAAGGTATCAGAAGTAAATCATTTGTGAAGTGAAGCATTACTATCAGAGATGCATATGCTGTGTAGCAGCTCCAGTCAGCAACAAGTGATGGTTAATTTCTCAGCACAGGCAGGGAAACTCTCATGTCCCCAGGGTGGGATTACACAAATCTCCCCTAAACAAAAGAAGTATGTGCTCTAACTTCCAATTTATATCCCTAAACGTGACACTTCAATAACACAATGCCCCACAGTTACAGGTAATTCTCCTGAAAACCAAATTTTAAGGAGCACGTATCCCTAATTGAAAAGCTGACGGTATTACCCACCAAAAATGAAAACAAAGTCTTTTTCTGTGCTCTTTTAGCACACCATGTGAATGGATGATCAGTGGTGGTAGCACAGGCAGGGGCTGGGAGTGGTACCCAGGGTCAGGGGAACAGCAGGATTGAAGCAACACAGACTTATGTCAGTGCTTCAGGCTGTGCCTTCCTACTCAAGTTTACTGGAGATAGAGCTGAGGAGCTCTCAAACCATAAAGCCCAAATTTGTAATGCCAGAGGAAACACCCCAAGACTGGAAAAGAATTTTTAGTGACGGTATAAACCACATAAATACACATCACTACAAAGGCAATTCCAGGCAAGCTCCTCTAAGTTTCTGGGATACACCGCATGAAGAAATTAGTACTAGCCACAGGGCTCACCAACCCTGTCCCTCAATGAAAACCATTTCTATTTCTTTTTCCAACAAATACGATCTTTTTGATCCATTGATGGAATGACAGATGGTTTAGTTCTGCATAATTAAATATTTCTAAATAGTATTTTCAAATTTTAAATAGGGTCCAATTAACACATTTTAGCACAGTTGCCCAAAAATCTAATCTTGGTCAAATGCCGTTTACCCCATATATATCATCTAGAAGTAAAAATAAAATCACTTTATCCTAATTTAGTGCTACTAAAGGCATGAGGGTGGTAAGGAATAGGAATTAAATGGCTCACAGTCATTTATCTCCAGACAGACGTGATTTGGGAAGTGAGAGCTTTGTCTTCAGAGCTACGAGTTTAATTTGGTTTAAAAAAAAAAAGGCAACAAAAAATCCAATCCAAAACATCCCCCTGCCCCCTAAAAAAAAACAACCAACAAACAAAAAGAAAACCCCAAACAAAATACCACCCCCTAAGTCCGATTAAAAAAGAAATGGAAGAGCAAATGATAGAGAAAAGTCTCCAAAACAGACATTGGCGTCCCAGAGCCTACGTGTTGAACAGTGTACTCCAAGTGTCGTGTGGGCTGCCCAGCAAGGGTCTAAACTTTCATCTGGTACTCGGGGGACATGAATGCAAGTTATTTAAAACCGCAGCACATCCAGCCGGCACGTCACTTTAATATTCTGCTATAGATTGTGTTACAGCTATGCTTTATAATGAACCTTTGGCTTCATCTCCAGTTCTCTGGTGAAGCACAGCAGTGCCCCAGATTTAGGGTTTTAAGAATTACAGGAGACAGTTAATGCTTCTGCCAAATCCAGATGTGCAGCAGTATCCCAAAGGCAGTGAAAAAATGCCATAGGTTCTTGGAAAAGAGTCTCACGTTGAACAGAGACGAGCTGAGTTTGCAAATGAGTTTAGCTGTGATCTGTGGTCTCCTGATCTGATTTTACAGCTCCAGTCTTCACTGCTTAAGTGTGAACAAAGGCCTCGTTCTAATGCAGAAATAAGAAAAGCATTCAGAAGTATCCACCTGAAGTATACTTCGCAAAGAATGAAGGGCCTGGGTGGTTTCCCAGGGCAAGGCTCAGCCAGCAATTCAAGTGCAAGAGGCCAGCAGAGGCAGGGCAGGGCGAGCGGCTGTGCCGTGCCCGGAGGGCTGGGCAGCACACACGTGGTGTGAGTGAGGCACCGGGACACGGGTCAGGCGGGACGAGGGACGGGCTGTGCCATAGCTGCGGCATTACCGCACACGTACGTCCCGCTAAAGGGCACGGCAAAATCGGAACAAAGCACCGAAACATTTCAGACCTCTGCTCCTTCACAGCGTGGGTAACAAACGCTGCGCTTCCAGCAGGGATGTGAAATGCAACACACAAGGGGAAAGGAAATTGACATCTTTGCCACTTGTCTGCCTTGACAGTGACATTCATCCCTTCTTGTTTGAGACGCCAACGAGGGACAGGGCTTGAAAACACACAAATCACGTTGGTTTCCACTGCAAATTCAAGCACAATTTAGCAATCTTTTTTTTTTTTTTAGTGCTTCCAAGTAGAAGAATGGTCAGGCCATAGTAAACTATGACATGTATGAAGCTGCCCTACAGGACACAGCCCAAGCCACACCTTCCCCCCTTCCCCAGAAGGTGGGTTTTTAGATCCTGCTTTTCATGGGAACTCGTTTCTACTCCTGGATGGAGAGATGTAGCGGGTGATTGCAGACACTGAATCTACCCCAAACTGAACTGCAATGCTCAGCTATAATGTAAATATACTGATCCTGAAGATGCTGGTAATACGGCTGCGCTGAGAAATGTTTAAAGGCATGACCCCTGCAGGTATTTGTTACCACCTCTGTGTCAGGGCTGGTACACATCAACAAAAAACTGGGCCTGGCACGACAGCTTCCCAGGGCCTGCTGGCAGCAGATCAGATTTTACTTTGAACAAAAAGCTTAGTGTTGCAACATCTCCCGCCTCACCGTTCTGCAGCACTAAAATAAAGCAGGCAGAGAAACATATACATGCACATTTTTCATCTCCACTCTAAACTAATAAACGTGAAAGCCTGTTTATGTCAACATGAGTCTGTTTAATCCTTGCAACACTTTACAAAATTGGCTTTCCAAGAGCTTTGAGACATTCTTGACTAAAGAAAATAACACATTAAACCATGTTTCAAAGTTCATTAATAACTTAAAATATTTTCTAAGGAGCACCAAAGTCAATTTTTCAGTAACTGCTGATGAGGAAGAGCTTGTTGACAGATATCATCTCATGCTCCCCTAAAGGGTGTGACTGACTCTGTTTTGATTCCTGGTTTGTTTTGTTGGTGGGGTTTTTTTTTGGTTTTTTTTGGTAGCCTGCCTCAAATAATCGAAAATTTTCTTTTTTTTTCCCCAATGCAAAAATACTTGAGTTTTTAGAAGAGCCACAAGTCTTAGAAGAATTGGAAAAGAGAAACAAATTACAGTTTCAGCTGCATTCAAGACCAGCAGTGAAATGGAAGAGCAAGGCATATTTGCAAGGAAAATACCACCTTCTTATTTCAGCTTTGCTATTAATGAGAAAAAAAGAAAAAATACTGGAGAGGAGAAGTCATAGAAGGCAAGATCATTATGGAGAGTGCTGGCAGGAGGTGACCACTCCAGATTAGTGATATGAATCCCAGTACCTGCCTGAGTGTCCAAATTTTAGCATCTGCTTATATACTAAATCACAGTGGGCAGAGTTGAATGAATTTTGCTAAGAAACAAAACAAAATTTCTCATGCACCCTGAAGAAATGTCAAATATTCACTCAACAGCCAAATCAGCTCTATGCTGTATTCTTCATTTGCTTATAAGTTTCCAAAGCCAAAGCACATTAATAGAAGCAAGGAAAATTCTCTTGAAAACCAAGGTTCTATTCATCACTTATGAAAATATTCAATTACTAGTACCAAAATACACTTTAACACATGGAAGAAATAGGATTGTCTAAGCTTTTCTTTTCTAAGCAGTAACTCTTTGTAGGCAGATTTCTGTTTGACTAGATAATTTAGGAAACTCTGCTAAGATATATAGAAAATATCGACAGTATTCCAACAAATACACAAAGTGAAGGATTTAAAATTGAAGAGGGTATATTTAGATTAGAGATCAGGAAGAAATTCTTCACTGTGACAGTGGCAAGACAGTGGAACAAGTTGCCCAGAGAAGTACAGGGTGCCCCATCCTTGGAAATACTCAAGGCCAGGACGGATGGAGCTCTGAGCAGCCCGGTCTAGCAATAGGTATCACTGCCCATGGCAGGGGCATTGGAACTAAATGACCCTTAAGGTCCCTTCCAACCCAACCCATTCTATGAGTCTGAATTGTTTTTCAAGTTTCATTTCAGACTAGGATAAATTCCCTTCTACAAGTCTGCACATTGGAAATTTGCTGTAGTATGCAAGTCTGGACTGTCCTAGGAAGTACCCAAGAAGCCTGGGAATGAGGCATCACGCTGGTGGAGATCTGTAATGCAGCAGAGATAGAAAGCATGAGCTCCATACCCAGAGACAACATACAGGAAATGCTCAAGTAAATTACTGCCTGGGTGAGCCAAAGGAGGAAAGTTCAGGAGGTATTAACATTTTTCTATCCGATGAGAAACAGGCTACAAAAGGTAGGAGAAACAGACTGGTCACTATACAGCTTTCCACACATATCCAGCTGCCAGAAATGCTAAACAGCACAATTGAAAAAGGAGGCATCGTGCCAGCTGTCATATTCCTTCATATCAAGAGTGAATGAAATAAAGAAAGGAAAAGATATTAAGGCTAGAGTTTCTCTTAAGGGGACTGTATTAATTCAATTTTTTCCCATGATGTGTTAGTTAAAAACCCAAGAGCTAGTCTAACTTACAATACAGAGCCCTGTCTTGCACTGAAATCCAGCTTCAAAGTAAATGCACTGAAATTATGCCCTGCAATAACTGTGTAGAGTACTTTGCTTACACATTTGTTACGTTCTGCTCTCAGTTACTTATTTTAAACAATAGCACATGGAGACATAAGGCACATATTGTAAGCAACATTCTTTCTTCTCTGCAAAAGGAGAAGTCATGAGAGTTTACATACATTACAATCCCCACAGTTTACAACGACTGGGCTCAGCCCAGATATGCATGCAACATCATCTAGACCTTTTTCATACCTACTTCCAGCATCTTTATGTTGTAGTGCTTTTGAAAAGTATCACAGATCCATAAATCAAGCAGTATATTTCCTACAGTATATTTCAAGAAAGTGGATAATAGTAACCTGAATCTATCTACTTATTCCAACATTTCCTCACAATCTTGCGTGCCATGCTCCATCCCCTATTTACAAGGGCTTCCCCCACATGACACACATTTGTTAGAAGAGCAGCAAACACAACAAGCAAAGAAGCTTTGTGGAGCAACACAGAACTTTCACCAACTAAAGTCTCATCTCCCCCAGATCAGAAGAAACCAGTGAAGCTGCCCCAGGAGACGGGACCTGATCAATCTATGTAAGTATCTAAAAGGGGAGTGCTAAGAGGATGGAGCCAGGCTGGTGCCAACCTGTAGGACAAGAAGCAACAGGCAGACACTGTAAAGGAGGTTCCTACTCCTGAATATGAGTAAGAACTTTTTTACTGTGCAGGTGACTGAGCACTCGAGATCGCCCAGAGAGGGTGTGGAGTCTCTCTCACTGCAGATATTCAAGAGCAGGATGCAATCCTGTGCCATGTGCTCTAGAACTGCTTGAGCAGGGAGGTCGGACCAGATGACCCACTGCGGTCCCTTCCAACCTGACCCAATCTGTGACTCTGAATCCTGGAAAGCCAAAGGAAGCTCAAAACTTTCTTCATTAAAGGGCCTATCCACATAGCATGGAAGTTTGGACTCAACATGCTTCTGACAGACAAAGTACAGAAATGAGTGTATGTATTAATTGATCTTTTTCATCTGGAATACTGCAAGCAGAAGAGACCCTCCACACACTGCTCTCCATACACAGCGCTCAACCTCATTATTTCACTACTGCACCAAACAGCTTGTTCACATTTGCATATTCAGTACTTAGCAATTATCAGCTCAGTCCTCATTTTAAAGCTTGGAGAGACCTTGCTCAGTGTTCCTGGCAAGTCATGCCCAAGCAATTCATGAGGCCAATGCTTGCACTGCCCACTCCTCCCCACACTGCCAGAAGTGGCTCCATGGCATGGCGGGGGACATGCTGCCTCTCTGCCTGCAGCACCCCACATCCCAGTGTTTAATGAAATCCTGAGTAAGAAATTCCCACACATCTCCACTGAAAGCCTTCTCCATCTTTTAACATTCGGGGCCTGCTGCAACTTGCAATGCCTTGTAAAAACTAATAGAAATATACTTCCCCCAGAGCACAATCTGTCAGAAGATAATTCATTTAGGACTTGGCTGAACGAGTTTCAGGGCACCATGGGCTTCCTGGAAGGCAGGAAGACTTCTTCAATTATTCCACACACTACCACTTCCACTGCTTTTGCTTTGCATATGCTGACATCAGAAGCTGGAGCCACCATTAATAATCAGCCAATTTGCCCGATTTATTTTCGTAATAGGGTAAAATTCTACCACACAGGCCATGTACTGTTTAGTTCTGAAGATCTCTAGCAAGCCAGCTGTTCCATAATTCACTTTCCTCTACCACATATACATGAAACTGCACACATAATAAAACTGCTGTTTTATTATGTCCCAATAAAACAGCTTGTAGACAGTCAACAACACCTTGGTCACTATGTAATTGATTTAAATACTTGAATTTGCTGCACCATTTTCAGAAGTTGGGAAATTTGACATGTTGTCTGTTTAATTACACACACAACCCAGATTATAAGAGATCTGCAAAAATTCGCTTTGGGAATTAGGAAGAAAAACCAAACACGAGAAAAATATTTGGCACAGCTCTGTGCCCAAAAGTCCTGAAATATTTATAATGCAGCTTGACCAGCCAGCACTGCCACCCTCACACATTCAAAAACCATGAGTCAGGCCCTAGAAATAAGTAGTGTTTTTAAATCTCACAATTTTATTGCCAAGATACACTCTGAGTTTTTGCTGGGTTTTCCAACTTACTTTTCTTAAATCTGCAATGCAAGATCAAAGGATTATTTCAATGATTTAAACTGAAGTCAGATTTTAATAAAAGCACATCAATACAAAGGACTGGGAGCTTAAAAGCAACCCCCTGCAAAGCTCCGCTCCCAAAAATTCACAGTTACTTTGACACTCGAGAACAGCAGCAAAAGTAACTGATTTCCTCTATAATCTTGACTGCAGCGATTTTGGACGGGCTGCTTTAGGAATCTCTCTTCAACACACAGGAAGACAGCAAGAGGGTGAAGACAGCTATGTGTGGTCCTGATTAACATCCAGATGAGGTTACTGGTGCATATCACTTCCTCCTCCTTATGGGATGACTGGCAAAACAAACTCAGATCTGTTGCGCTGCAGTGAGGCCCCTCTGATGACACAGATTTTGGCTCCATTTTACTCAAGCCTTTCAACAACCTTTACTCTTCCTCCCAGTGTGAAGAAAAGGGATGGGGGGGATGGCCAAACTGGTATCTTCTGTGTGCTTTTTAACCAACACTTTGCTTGTAGAGTCCATTTATTGATGAACAGAGATCAAGCCAAGGAAGCTGCTACCTTCTTTATGACATTTAACCCTATTACATTCTAACAGCCTCATGGGCAAAGGACACCTAAACCCCCTGTGCTCTGGTAACTAAGAATGGCCTGAGGTGGCTGAGGGAAGGAAGTCACTAGCATTGCCATAATATTGGGAGCACAGAAGGGATCTTGTGGCAGGCTCCAAAAGACAGCCCCACACACTGGGCAGCAAGAAACTGGAATACCTGGTTGAGTCATGCCCAGGAAGGTCAAGAATCTGTCAGGAAACTAAAAGCCAGAAGACATCTCTAGACCCATTTTTCCACCTCACATGTAACACCAGCTACAGAATTTTCCCTAGAAGCCAGCAGCACTTTTTGGGCTTGAAACCCAAAGCATGCACGTGCTGCTGACAGTGTTTAGTCAGGAATCCAGGGGTAGCCAAGTGCTCATAAAAGAGTAGCTTGTTTCTTGATGCTGAAGCATTTCTTGTAACTGCACCAATAAAGCAAAGGCTGCCTATATACAGCCCTGCTTTTCTGATTTAACAGAAACCCAGTGCTGGGCACAGTAAACGCAGGACATACTACATTCTGGAAAGGACTGGCACAGTATGGAAAAATGGGAAGGAAAAGGATGGTTACAGACTTGCAATGCAGTACTAATGCAATTCAAAAGAGAGGCAAACTATCTCTATAGCTACTTATACCACCTGCTTTAGAGAGTCCAAAGCTCTTATGATTTGTCACTTGGAGCTCTCTGACAAACATACTATATATTCACTAGTTTTGTACGTTTTTTAGCTTGTGGTTTTGGTTTTTTTTTGGTACCTAGATTCCCTTTATTCCTATCCCTTCATTTGCTTTTTCTTTTAAATGATAACTAAGAGCAAAAACTCCTGGTAGACTTACTTCAGCAGTAAGACACAGGTCCTCAGGCTGAGAAAAGGAAGGACAAAACTTAAAGGCAGTATGAATTGTGCTCTTGCAAAACTACCTCCCTCCTTCTGATAAAACAGGCAACAAACTAAAGGACTCTAACCTATTTAGCAGAAACTGAAAAAAAATTGCACCAGAAAACCAACTCTGATTCCGTTTGAGTGGTTAGCTATCTTAAATAATGAAGTGAGGTTATTTCCTAATTTATAATGCCCATTGTTATGCACAGTGTTTCCCAGAATTGATACTAATATTACTTAAATGTCATTGCATTTAAGTCTAAACTATTTGCATGCCACCCCTCTCAAGCATCTATGCTTCTCCAGAACCACAGCAGTTACTCATTGTTAATAAGCTCATCTGTAATAAGCTCTTTATTCCCTTACTCAGGGTAATATTCTTCTTCATGAGGAATTCCCTCTTGTGAGGCTTTATCTCCCATATTCAGCCCCCTTCCAAGTCACACAGAAATTTCTCTCAAGGGAATGAGTCCCTGCTGCAGGATAGAGGCTGATTAGGTAATCATCATCAGGGCAAAGCGGGACAGGAAAATCACTACAAAACCTCATTTTGTGCACTGGGAATAAGTTCTTTGCTAAAGAAATGGAATTCTGAAATGGATTGTAGAAAGCAGGAATGGGAAAATTAGGACATGCAATGAAGAAGAAAAAAAGAAGGCACGGAGTGAATGAGTGAGGGGGCACTCAGAGTTAGCAGAAGCACTGGAGGCACTCCATCCTGTTGATGAGGTCAGGAACCAGTTGACATCAATTACTATGGTATCCAAAATCCTGTACTTGCACCCATCTGCCTCCATCCCAATGCCAAAAGCGTGCCTTACATTTGCAAGGAGGAAGCAGTGGCAGAACACCCCACCAGTCTGGCCTTCCACAGCAGTAGGAGGTTATGAAGTAAAGCTTCAACACCATCTGGTTTGCCCTAAATCCTTCCTTTGACTGCTGTAATCAGAGATTCCTGTGAGCATTTTCCAGTTATTTCATCCCACACCATCCAGGACAGAGGTATAAGCTTGTCTGGGCTGTCAACTGCAACAGCAGCAGTTTTCATCAGCTCAGGTATCAAAAGAAATTAATATAATTTTAAGTTTCAATGATGAGCAGTTTCTACATTTTAAAGCTGAAGTGGAGATGTGTCAATGGAAGAAAATACTTGCACAGAGGAGCTACTCCACTGGCCAGTGAATATCACATTCCCTCTGACATAAGTGGGATATTTTTATCAGATAGTGCAAGAATTCAAGCCTCCAAGCTTTAAATGCACACCACATGGGAACCATCTTTAGGTTTTCACATTGAAAGTGAATTGCATTTCTAGACATTTACACAAAATTTATTCTCTGTCAAAAAAACCTACTCATCTGTTTTTTGTTCATAAGCTCAACTATTTAACCAGCAGTTCAGAAGTTTTGTAAAACTACCCAAAAAAGGACATGCTCTTAGGGTACTAATCTCTAGCTTAAAAATTATAACTTATGCAATAATTGCATACTGCAAAGAGAGAAGGGGATGGAGCATCTCTACATTTCCAGGGCAAGAGTTAGCACTACTAAAGCACTTGATTTTCTGATGGAGTTTGACTGTCTGGTCAAAGGCCTGTTTCTATTTGAGCTCTCTGGATGCCATACAAACATCTGAACTACTAGTCAGTTCTCTTAGGCTAACAATCACTGGCTCATGCATCCTTGAGACAAAGTAGAAAGTTGTCTGGGAAAGGTGAGTTGTCTCCTCTAAGCAAGTCTGTGCTTCCTTCCTCCTGGTAACAACAGGCTGAAGAACCAAAACTGCAGGGTGATGTACATCAACACAGGCTGAGGGTTATCTCCCATATTCTCCCATATTATGCAAGTGTCATCTTACAGAAACAACTTATANCAGTTTTGCAGTGACCACTGCAGGGTGATGTACATCAACGCAGGCTGAGCCTTATGCAAGAGTCATCTTACAGAAACAACTTATATGCCCACAATTGCACCTTTCCTTGAGTGTTTTTCCAGTGCCAAGGCCTGGGTTCTTAGCATTTACAGGATTACAATCGATCCGCACAATAGCAAACTAATTAAATTTACAAATTATGCTCTCAGAGGAGATTCACATAAGCCCCAGCTACAATGACTTTTGATTCTAGCCAGCTGCCAAAAAATGACAGCTGGAAAGTGGAGAGAATAGAACGTATTCATAGCTGACAGAAGTTGTTATTAATAAGCATTCATTCAGTGGCAGTTTTCACAGCTTAGTACGCTGACAGACATGTCCTAGCAAGTCTGGCTTCTGCACTTCTAGACTGTACTGTCCTCAGGTATCTGCCACCACTGTGCCAGCAGAGCCAGTTTCCATGGCCAAGCCTGTTGGGCTGAGAGAACCTCTGCTGCACCAGTCCCACCTGCTGGCCCTGCTAAGAGCACTGATGGAGGAAGCGTTTCATCTGTGGAGTTGGCTTTAAGCTCCATCATGAAAATGCAAGCACAGGTTTTCTTCTGCCAACCTTCTTCAGCCAATGAGTAGGACTGACAGGGGTGGGGGTCAATTCACATTCAGGAGGACTATTTGGTACTACATGAGCTTGTTCCCACTTTTGAGAGTGCCAGTATTTGGCGAGGGTGGCCTTCCTCACACCTCTCGGCACTAAGAAAAGATTTAAAGAAGACAGGAACTCGGGCAGCCAGGTGGGATGCAAGGCTCTCCAACCATTACTGCTTCCTTTGCAAGGCTGATTGTGGTCCCTGATGACTATTTACATTACACTTGATCAAGTCACAACTCCAACAATCAGTCCCTCACAAAGAACTAGTGCACCATCCCCCAAGGGTTAAATGTGTCCTGACTCTATATTTTGGGGGTTGCCTTTTCATTTCTAAAGAACTGCTAGCATACTACCTTAGACACTGGCCAAAGAACACTCTCATTTGGTCTAGATTCAAGACACTGTGATATGATGAGCAGCTACAGAGAGCCAACAGAAGAACTGTCTGAAATTCAACAGAAGCAAGTGCAGGATCCTGCACCTGGGGAAGAACAACCCCACGCACCAGCACAGGCTGGGGGCTGATCTGCTGGAGAGCCGTTCTGTGGAGAAGGACCTGGGGGCCGTGGTGGACACCAAGCTGTCCATAAGCCAGCAGTGTGCCCTGGGAACCAAGAGGGCCAAGAGGACCCTGAACTGCCTTAGGAAGATAATGGACAGCAGGTCAAGGGGAGTGATCCTGTCCTTCTACTCAGTCCTTATGAGGCCCATCTGGAGTGCTGTGTCCGGTTCTGGGCTCCTCAGGACAAGAGAGACATGGAGTTCCTGGAGCAGGTCCAGTGGAGGGTGACAAAGATGACTAAGTGGCTGGAGCATCTCTCAAAGCAGGAAAGGCTGAGGGAGCCGGGCCTGTTCAGCCTCAAGTAGAGATGACAAAGAGGGGACCTTACCAATGTCAGAAACTGATGCACAGGAAGTTCCACATGAACCCGAGGAAGAACTTCTGTACTGTGCAAGTGACTGAGCACTGGAACACATTGCCCAGAGAGGTTGTGGAGTGTCCCTCGCAGGGGATATTCAAGAACCCTCTGGACACAATCCTTTCCCATGTGCTCTGGGATGACCCCGCTTGAGCAGGAAGGCTGGACCAGATGACACACCGTGGTCCCTTCCAACCTGACCCATTCTGTGATTCTATGACTTGATCAAGATGTCTTTGATGTTTAAAGCTTTACAAGCCTTCCATTTCCCTACCAGTCTAATAAAAGCAAGCCCAACCCTACTTCCACAAGCTCTGTGGTTTGTAAATCTCCCCAGATTTTTTGTTTGCTTTTCTTCGATTTTGTCCCTTCTTTTAAAGGCGTTAGGTAAAGAAAATTAGAACAGCATAGAAGGTATTGCTCAGATACACATGCAAGTTGAAGGCAAACAATCCCATGAATCTGCCATGTCTTTCATAATGTAATGCAAAGTCTAGAACCACAAAGAGAAGAGGTAGAAAACACTGGACTAAAAACTACACCTGGCTTGTCATGATGCATATTAAAAAGAAAAATCTTTAATAGCAGATGTACTATAAACTTTGAGATTGAGCTGCTCTGCCTGGCAGAGGGAGCTTTTGCACACCAAAGCTGCTTTTCTTTTCCAAGGGCTCTACACAAAATGTCCTGTAGCTCTGTAGATAGGGTTTGCACCAAAGTAATATAATCTTTTTCATAACAAAAATACACCTTTATTTACGTCTGCATTTTTTTTATATTTACAACATTTTGCCTTGGCTCTACAGAATTCCTTTTTTAAAATCTCAAATGATATTGCTACCAATATAGCATCACACTTACAGAAACTTTGATCATTTTCTCCACAGCCTGAATACATTTTGGGTGCAAGAATAACTAAACAATCCAATTACAAACAGGGAATCTTACCCTCCTGAAATTCATGCATGCTACATTATCCAGGCTTAGCATCTAAATCACTAGTCAGGTCTTCAAAAGAACTATGAAATAATTAGCACAAAATAAAAGTTTATTTTGCCTTCCCAGGGTAAGTACTTCACATTCACATTACTTGTCAGGGAAAAAACTAGATAGTGTTAGATCACTCCTTAATATAGCCCAGGGTAAGTCAAACTTCTTTCATATCCAGTTAACATGCAAACCATTTGATCTTTCCAAGAGGACTACTAAAGACCTGGCAAGATCCACTTTGTAGCTATGGGACTTCATGCAAGGCATTGCATTTTACTTTAGGGCTTTGCTACAGGCACAGCTGACAGCAGTTGCAAGAGTTCATTTGTTCAAATACTTTCACCTATCTCCTGCATTTGCCTCTACTAAGCTTAACTGTTTAAGCTGAAGTTTCCAATAAAAGAGTAACTCAAAATGAGAAAAAAACTGTATAATACTAATCCAGAGTGGTAAAATATTGTGGACTATTCCACTTGAAATTTTCTGGTCTACAAGTCTCTGTGCTCTGTGGCTACTTACTCAGTAGTTTGGTGTAAAGTACAGTTTTTGGAGCAGCGCTTATTAATCTGCTCAAAGGGTGTGTATCATGATATGATTATCAACTTACAGCATGCTATTTTGTCCCCACACTACCTCTCTGCTTGGGATAGCATACCCAAGTGACTACATGAAACTGCACTGGTGTCTTGAAGTGACAAAAGATGAAAAGCTACTGTATGGGGGATACAACCCGAGTAACTGACAGTGCTGAAAGGTGAGTAATGAAAGAAGCAAATAAATGGGAAGATGGAAGGAACCCATGTCAACTCTTCTAAGAAAAGATAATACCTCTCTGCAAATTCAGCTTGAGGATCTCATATAGCAACGGAACTTGAAGAGGTACTTCTGTCACATTTTCACTGCTGTCACTGCCGTGAAGACTTGAGTCATTCAAACTCATACAACACTGGCCTTAGCAGTGGCCTCAGTCCCTCCTGTCTCTATTCTTGTAACAGCCACCCGTAGAAGCAAACTAACTGGACAGAACAATGGGCTGATGCCAACTGTATGAGGTTCAACAACGAAAAGTTCCTGCGCTTGGATCACAACAACCCCGTGAAGTACAACAGGCTTGGGGCTGAGTGCTGGAAAATGGCCCGGTGGAAAAGGACCTGGGGATGCTGGTTGACAGCAGTTGAACATGAGCCAGCGTGTGCCCAGGTGGCCAAAAAGACCAATGGCATCCTGGCTTCTGTCAAAAACAGCGTGGCCAGCAGGACCAAGGAAGGGATTGTACCCCTGTACTCATGACTGGTGGGGCCACACCTTGAATCCTGTGTTCAGTTTTGGGCCCCTCATTACAAGAAAGACAACGAGGTGCTGGAGAGTGTCCAGAAAAGGGCAAGGGAGCTGATGAAGGGTCTGGAGCACAAGTCTCATGGGGAGCAGCAGGGGGAGCTGGGGGTCTTTAACCTGGAGGAAAGGAAGCTCAGGGGAACCCTATTGCTCTCTACAGCTACATGAAAGGAGGCTGTAGTAAGGTGGGGGTCAGCTTATCCCAACAAACAAGCAGACCAAGACCAAACAGCCTCAAGTTGTGCCAGGGAGGTTTATGTCGGATATGAGGAAAATTCTTCCCCAAAGGGGTTATTAAGCATTGGAACAGGCTGCCCAAGAAAGTGGTTGAGTCACCATCCCTGGAGACATTTAAAAGATGTGTAGATGTGGCACTTCAGGACATGGTTTAATGATGGACTTGGCAGTGCTGAGTTAGTGGTTGGACTCAACAATCCTATAGACTTTTCCAACCTAAATGATTCAATGATTCTATTCCCTACATATTTGTTCAAACTAACCTCAGCCTCAATTTTCATTTTTTATGACCACTGGCAGGAAGAATATCACCTTTCCCATATTTCCACCGCCTTAGGCATATGAGAAACAGTTTTCTCTCACACTTTCCCTTATACTGGTAACATATGAAATCTATTCTTAAAAAGTCAAAACAAATAATAATTTTTTTAAAAGCCAACAATGTTATCTCCTGGCTCCATACCAAAGCCAAACAAACAAACCTCTCAACACCATGTCTCTTCTCACAATGCCTTTTGATAGCCATCGGCCAATGAATAATGAGTAAAACAGTTACACTAAAAATAGCATCTCCAAATGGTGGAGAAGTCGACAGAAGCTGTCAGGCCTCCAGGGCGAGATACTTGCAAAGAAAATATGCCTAATATTTTGCAGTTACTATTCAATAAATGCTCCTGTCTTTCGGCCTCTGGAAGGACTGCCAATTTTGCATCTGCTCTGAACATCTAATCAGAGTTTATTTTTCCACTACATCTGTCTTTGAGAAGTAGACACTGCAAAGAAATAGTTTAGTTTTTCCATCACAAAATATTTAGCTTATATTCCTCATACTGTAACTAAACTGTCACTTATAAGGGAAAAAAAGAAGAACCAGCATTTTTAATGTAAAAAGAATGTGCTCACACATCACATCAGACATCCCTCAGCTACAAACTCTTTGGTTCCTTTTTCTCCCAGTACAGCCAGCTTCACCTTTGGTGGAATGACATCAGCAGAGGAACTGGTTTTTTTTAAATTAGCTTCCTACTCAGTCTGAAGAGGCTGTCTTAACAAATAATGTCATGAACAGAATGAGATGCAGACACTTCTCTTACGCCTCTTCTCCCCCACACCCTCGCTTCTTCCCAAGCCCACACACCAGTGCTGGTCTGTCATTCTTTAAACCGCACAGCGGAACAGACAAGGGAAGGAAAACAAATGGTCAGAGGAAACAGCCCTTTTCCCAATTTTCAGCACAAAGATGTTAAACCACAGTGAGAAAAGAGGCAGCCGGGAAATTGCAACTGTACCAATGGATCTCTCTTTCCATCTTCAGATTAAATTGAGAAGCTCTCTAAAGACTGTTGCTTGCAACCACGCGAACTCTGAAGCACTAACCAGCACTCTTAGGACTTTCAGAACACTTGCTCATATTAAACTACTTGTGCAGCTGGGAACTTGATAATTATCCAAAGGAAAACCTCTGCTCCTTCAGGACTTGGTGCACAGAGGATGTACCCTTTGGCACGGGTAGCTCATTTGTCATTCTCCGTATAGTTTTCAGTAAACCACATCTTGTAAACAACATTAAACGGAACAGAATAACACTTCTTGTTTGGTATCTTGGCAAATCCCATTCATTTCATAACCACTGACAGCTCCTGTAAAATACAGCATTTGTCACCCCAGGAGTAGCATCATCAGGTACATGCTGTGATGTCTGACAGCATCTCTGACCTGTGCCAGGAAGTTACAGTTAGAGAAAAGTTGGGATTAGAAGGGATGTCTGGAGAGCATCTGGTTTAACCCTGCTGCGAACGCAGGCTAACATGACAGCTAGCACAGGATTGTGTCCAGGTGGGTTTTGAGTATTTCCAGAGAAGGAAACTCCACAGCCTGTCTCATCAGCCTGTTCCAGTGCTCTGTCACCCTTGAAATAAAGAAGTTTTTCCTCATATTCAGAGAGAGCTTCCTGTGTTTCAGTTTGTGTCTGTTGCCCCTTGTCCTGGGCACAGGCGATGTCTTCTCCAGGTTCAACTCTCTTGGACTTTCCTCAAAAAAGAGATGCTCTGGACCCCTACTCATCTCTTCACAGCCCTTTGTTGGACTCCCCACCAACATTTTCTTGTCTTTCTTGTACTGAGGAGCCCAGAACTGGATACAGCACTCCAGATGCAGCCTCACCAGGTCTCAGTACAGGAGCAGAATCACATTCCCCTTCATAACACACCCCAGGATACTGCAGGTCTTCTTGGCCACCAAGACACGCTGCTGGCTCACGGAGTTTGTTGTCCTCCAGGGTCTTCTCTCCAGCAGATTAGTCCCCAGCCTGTGCTGGTGCATGGGGTTGTTCTTCCCCAGGTGCAGGAACCTGTATTTGTGTTCTGTTGAACTTCATTATATTCCTCTCTGCCCAATGCTCCAGCCTGACCAGATCTCGCTGCACGGCAGCACAGCCTACTGGTGTGTCAGTCACTCTTCCCAGTTTTCTACCATCAGCAAACTTCCTGAGGGGACATTCTATCCCTTCATCCAGGTCACTGATGAATAAGTTTAACAGGACTGGACCCAGGACTGACTCTTGGGGAACACCGCTGGCTGCAGGCCTCTAATTAGACTCCGTGCCATTGATCACAACCCTAAGCTCTGCCATTCAGCCTGTTCCCAGTCCACCACAGCTGCAGTAGTGGAATGCATCTTCAGCTGCATTTTGTGCAAACCATCACAACTCAGTAATAAATCAACACAGCACAGCAATGCCAGCAGCTGACAGTTAGGGTTTAGTTAGGAGCTCTCAGTAGCTTCCAGGACGGAGCATAAAGTTACTGACACAATTATCGCTGGTCAGGCCAGCAGTTCTAATGTTTCTCTCCTATTCACGTACCTGCTTGAAAGACAATTTCCCCAGCCCTCCATTAAAATAGCTTCATTCATACTTACACAAAACTTGATTTTACTGGAAAAGACACATACAGCTTAATAAAGTAATTCACACAAACACAAGGGCAAGAGGCTCAGCAAGACTCTAGTCAAAGTTGACATGCTCCAGGTCCACTCAAAACATCATTTTCCTTTATTCTCTTCTCCCTATTTTCACACATATTAATGACCTCCCAAGGCCAGCATAAAGAATGTCAGGATGCTCATGTGAGACGAATACGGAGCAGCTAATGTGCTGTACTTGCATTGCCTACTTCATCCCAAGGTGGGCTGCTCTTCCACCTATTCCTTGAGTGTACTTCTTGTCAACAGACTTATCAACTGTAAGCTTGCAACTTCAACACAGAAAAACATCCTTGAAACAGTTGAAATAATAAGAAGTGAAAAAACTGCAAAACCAAGCGGTTATTTCTGAGGCAGGGATGGTGTTTGTTTTGGGTATTTTGAAGAAGAAAAGTGATCAGTGAAGCAGAAAGAAGCTGGCAGTGTGGGAAACACACTGAAAGAAGCTACAGTAGAAAAACAGAGCTGTCAGTCAGCTCAAGCATTTCAACATGACTGTATTCCATTTAATTCCTACAGGAAAAGAAAACCAAATAGCAAAACATCTTTTGAAAGACAATAGCTCAACTTGTCCCCAGGATTCAACAAAAAGTAACTTTTAAATACAGGAAAACATCCAATGCATTTGCATTGGGTGGGAGAGTATATGTTGCCTATAGACTACATTACTCTTCAAACTACAGCTTTGCTTGAGTATTTCCTTGTTTCTAGTAGTAAATATTGCCATAAAACAGAGAGAAGCATCTTTTAGAGACTACATCACAAAAATTTTGATAAGCTACTAACATGTCAAGCATACATTTGGAACAAGTATCCAAACCTCTCACAGGTCATCCCAACATAATGAACACATCATCAATACCAAATACCATTTATTTCAATGTGCAGAGGACAGCAGTTTTGACAGTTCTAATGTTAGTCATGCTTACTGAGATGATTCTGGTTTTGTTAATGAAGCACAGGGAACTAACCAAATCCCCAAAAAGTAAAGCAAATATAATGTTAATTCAAAGTCTAAAGAAGTATGGATAGTTTCAAAAGCTACCTAAATGTTTTTGTTGCACCTAAAAAACGTAGACGATGTTGTAGATATGACTGACCCCAAATTCTGTTCACGTAGAATTTAGCATGCTCAAGAGCCACTTCATGAATCCTACCTAGCAATATACTGGAGTACTTTATTTCCAAAACTGCATTTGTTCTTTCTATTGAATGACAATAAACTCTCGCACAAAATCTTGTTCTCATCTCCTCTGACTTTCCCTTTTTTTTTTTCCTTATTTTTGCATCATAGTATAGGTCTTGAAGGAACAAGGACAATAGTTACTTCTTTAATTAAGGTAAATCACCATGAGGAAACAGTAAGAACAACAACTCAGAATAATCTAAGTTTGCACACCTGGGCTCTAGCAACTTCTGTATTCTTCACTGCAGGCTAACTGCTCACAGTATGCCATCTCTCGTTACACAAATGCCACCTCAGAATTAACTACCTGGAAGCCATACAGTACACTTACATGTGGCAGCCTGAGCCACTTTAACACCTGGCTGTTAATAAACCTCAACCCACCCTTTATCCCTTATTACTTTCAGAACAACTTCCTTCCCACGGGCCCTTTCCTTCATGGGAACCATACCACCCCTCACACTCCCACCACCGCTCCCGCCCTGCATCAGCTTCCTGGTGTTAAATTCCTGACCTGTGCAGTGGCACTCTGCAGGGCTCAGACAAGTGCCTTCACCAGGCAGGGAGGAGGACTGGGAAAAGCCACCCTGTTGAAGTCCAGCCAGATAAAAGTTCACATAACAAGTTCCACATGTGTTTGTGTTGTACGGACATATCTGTGCTATATATGTCGCGTATGTATACATAACCATGTGCATGTATGGTATATACTTACACTGATACATGTAATAGCCATCACATCACAGCAACCCCAACACCACATTTATTATTTCCCATAAAATGTGTACAGCTGTATAATTAAACATAACTTTACAGCACTCAGCTATATAAAGTGACTGACATAACCCTGTAATAACTGTTGCTATTGGTTATGAAGTTCTGACTAGTCTGCAATATACTAATTTACGAAAAATCAAATGCTACCCCTGAACTAATGTTAACCTTAGCTGACCATAAGAATTTCAATCGAAGGGCACAAAACAGGCTCATTTTACCCTACAGAGGCAACAAGGAATATGCCCATTTAAACTGTATCCTGTACAAACTCAAGTGACTTACTAAAAACTTGCCTCAAGGAACTGCAAGATCTTAATTTGTTCAAATCATTAGTGAAGAGATGAACTTTTCAGATAAACAGCTTTAGAAACCAGTGTATTCTCTGTGTTTCAAACTACATTTTATTTAAACTTCATTTCAAGGAGTTTAAACTAAAGCAGGAAATTAGCCCTCAGCAGCCCAGCATTCATCTTCAGTATCTAGAGGACAAATTAAAAACAAAACCAAATCAAAGAGCCCTCCTTGCCAAGGAACATAATTATGCTGTCTCATTACTGTTTTGCTAAAATAATTTAATTAGCAGCCTTCAGATACAGGAAGGAATTTATGCTACATCAGGAAAAGAAGGGCTTGGGGGGTGAACTGTACACGCTGTTCCAGCATACCAGGAACACGGGTGTTGAATTCTTCCAGTAAAAACTATCGGGCCAAAGCTGGATTTGCATACCAGAACTAAACTTTGTTTTTTGAACCAAAGGAGGGGGAAAAATAAAAAAATAAAGGCACCAGGCAGTCTAATAATTGCATACTCTGAACTGCAAGTAGGAAGACACAGTGCAGCTGAGGAGCAGTGCTGAGGTGGAGATTGTGCTTCCCCACCCATGCACAAATTAAAGCTCCAAAACCACACCAGTCCTCATCTTTCATTATGATCTGCTCTTGTGGGCAACTGACATTTGTCATTAGGGAATCCCATAACTGAGGCTTTCATAGGTAGCTCTTTAGGCCAATTCCTCCAGGCTATTCAGCGTGACAGCGCATTTGATTCCTGCAATAAAGCTGGCTAATTCCAACATATGTTTCCTCTTTTAGATGGGCAGCCTGCTTAGAGCAGGACTGCACTCTAGATCTCCAGGATAACAGAGACCTCTACAAAAAAAGTATTACCTTTTCCTGAAGCTGGTTGTTTCGCATGGCTTACTGCCTACAGTGCTTAACTGCTCATCCTGTGCCTTTGTAAATCCTTGTCATTAAAGGAAACCCTTGTACCATCAAATCTGTACAGGGCCATCCACAAACCCAGTTCAAATTTCTCATTAGTGTACAAGTAACCAGCTACTGAACAAGAAACTGAAGTACAGTTCAGCTTTAAAGTCCCTGAAAGCCAGGAATAAACTGCTTTTCAACCCCGTCTTGTCTCAGATATTAACTGTCCTAATCAGTACACACGCATCTCTACAGCCCTCCAGTCTATTTTAGCCATATAAAAAGAATTTTTCAGAGCCAAACTCTACTTTAATTTCACAAGCATAATCCACCAGTGGGTAAGATAAGCCAAGACTAAATGAACTGGAAAGGTTTGAAACACTAGTTAAGATTAGCTAAAAATATCAGCATGATGCATAAACCCAAATAGAAACCTCTCTATCTCCCAGGGCAGTATCAATTCTGCCATCCCAACAGGTGTAAAAAATAATTCATCTTTGTCACTAAACTCCACGAAAATGCAGGAGGGAGAGGAGAGCTGTTGACAGAGGAGGGGTCATTTGTATATAAATGATTCCATATGGCTAATCAGATTTAAAGGTGTCAGGGTACAGAGCCATCAAATGCCAGTCCATTCACCCAGAGATTTCCAATGATCCTAGAAATTCAATACTGCAAAGTTTGTCCCCACATTTTATGTGCAAAGTGCTTCAGCCATCTGAAAAAAGCTTAGAAACTCAGCCCACACTGAAAGACAAGCCTTCCACGAAAACACCGTTTTAAAGGAGGAAACTAGTTAGACAGTACTGGGTACAAAGATCATATTTGTTTTGACTTAGTTCCTCAAATCCTTTGAATACCAGTTCAGAGCACATACTCTATAAAACACTCATGAGAAACTGGCATGTTCACTCAGGCACATTCTGATGAACTGCTATTTACAACTACCGTCATTTAAGTACCTTTTTATTACAAATGGTGGGATTTGTAATAGCAGACACCACAAGATCCTCAAGCAGCTAAGAGCTGCTGAATAAATGAGGGTAACACGAGGGGTTTTCCCCCACTGCTTGCCATTTGAAATGCACAGGCTCAGCCCAGCAAAGTAAATTGCTTGTTTCCTGTCAGCCTCCAACCTCTGCATCTCTGTTTTCTGGGTGGGAACAGGGAAGGGAATTCAAGGGTAATTTCTTTTGTTATTTGAATAAACAAATGCAGATAAAACAACCATTTCAAATTAACAAGACCTTCCTAAGCTAATTTACTTGGAGCTTTCCTACAATAAAGATTTATTTTCCCCTCTCTATCCCTCCCTCCCTGACCCTAAACAGTCCTCCATGCCACAGGGCAGGTTGAGCCCCAGTGTCTGTAATTAATGTCTTTGTCTGAAGGTTGTGGGTTGGCCACAGCACAACAGATACCCGCATGCAGGAAAAGAAGCAAATGCACTTACTCGAGAGATAGACAGAGGCACATTGAAATCCTTGCCCCCTTGAAGCCTGAAACCCCAGGGAGCCGGCCCGACCAAAGACACGCTGTAGTTGCTCATGATGTTCAGTATTCAAGGACCAAATCCAAAGAACTGATGCCTGCAGAAGAGGATTAGAGTTTTAATTTATAGATAATAAAAACAAAAGGCACTGTCTGCAATTTTGAAAGCCTTCTTTCTTTGGCTGTATCCCCCTCCCGCCAAAACAGCCAAAAACCCCACACCAGGTCTGTCATGACTTGTGCTTTTATTCCTCAAATGCTGTTTCCCTCCATAGCTTAGGAAAAAACAGAACTTAGAGAACTGCTGCTGCTGCCAAAATGTTTGACAACTACTTTTTACTAACAAAACACTGTGTCGGGCAGGGGGGGTAAAACCATCCAGCATTAAAGCTCAGCTTAAAAAAAGTCAATATTGAGACAAGCATGAATTGATAGCATCCCTTAGACCGAAGTATGGAAGACATTAGCACTACTGGCACATTCATTTCTAACAAAATTAATATCATATGCTGCCATGTCATCAGCTCAAAGCTTATTTCTAAACACAACAATGTCAAAGCATCACAACTTTGCAGTTAATCAGAAGAAAATAAAATCCCTGTGACTTTTTTTATTTTTATAGCATAGCTTTATAGTGGCAAAACAATGTCACAGACGAGACAAGTATTAAAGCCAACCCTCAAAATGAAAGCTGTGAACTAAGGCAAAATATCCACAGTCACAATTCAATGCTGAGGAAGCAAAACCCAAGCATCTCCCTCTCCACAAATGTGGCCAACAAATTACCTTTAAAAGGCAACTGAGATATTTAAGTGCTGTTCAGCTCCAAAGATAAGGGCTTCAGTTCCACCTCAGATAAGTAAAGTTACAATGACATCTTAGGTAGTGGATGCTGTCTATTTTTGTATAGTTGAAGCCCGGCAGGAGCACACCAGGGCGGGCTGGTGTAAGACTACACCGGGGCACAGCCAGATTCCATACTCATATAGGGACATTTAAGGTGGACCTTCAGCCAAGGAGCACAGGCGGCTGCAAACACCACCAAACTGTAAAGTCCGGTTTTAGCTCTTTGTACTCTGGAAGGGGGCCACGTTAGTTTCTCAGAGGCGGTGGATTTTTCCAAATGCAGCCCGCCGAGAAGCAGCATGAGAGCAGGGCTGTCGCACAGCCCCCATCGATACAAGGATGTCACTCCCCAAGAGAGCCATCCACGTTTTTGGGTTCACCTCCCAAAGCAGCAGCCATCCACTGCTCACACTTTTTTCTAAATCAGTGAACTTTATTCACACCGACGGCCACTCAGGTAACTAGAGCAGGGCTACTGGCACTAGGCAGCACAAGATATATATATATTAGGAAGCAGAATTTGGAGCTTGCACCACAAGTGCCTGGGTAACTGGGCCATTCCCAAGCCACCACTGCCTGTTGGCATCCAGCAAAGGGGCAGCTCTGACCCCAGGCACTGACCCAGCCCCCCTTAAAAACCTTGACAAGCACCAATGTACAGAATGGGAAACACACAAGCTTGAGCTCTCCTGTGGCTAAAGAGGAAGAAAAGTCCCCGCCAAGTTTGAGCTAGGATTCTTAGGAGGCTTGCTCACCACTAAAACGAGAACCAAGCTGTTTAACTGCCCTGTGCACAGAATTCTTTTAAAAAGAGGATCTGAATTAGTCATAGATTTCTTTCTGCATAAAAACACACATTCTTTTCACTCCCACTAAATGAAATCCACTGCAGTGACAGGTCATTGTAAATTATGAGACTGCAGAAAAGCACCCAGTCTGGTCTAATGACCAGCACACACTGCAGTAGTTTCACACAGGTGAGAAGGCTTTACCTGGCAATTGAAACTGAAGTATCTACGTAGGATTTTTTTTTTTCTAACTGAGAGTCAGCTAGTTACAATTACAGACCCAGGAAAAATAATTGATTCTATTAGGAATTGATATAAGTCTTTTTCATTTGTAGCAACTAGAAATAGGAGGGAAGAAAGTGCACGCTGAAATACCGTGCATCACTGATCTTTCCTTTCTCACCCCTTTAATTCTGGTATATCTTCATCTCTAGCCTGACAGATATACCAGCAAGGCACAGCCAACGAAGAAGACCTGTTGCAAGTTTTATTTAACAAACCTCTTAAAATGTGCCAGGGCAACAGCTAAAGGAAAACACGGCAAACCACCAGCCTCGCTTCACGTGTGGAGCATTGTGCAAACAAACCAGCTAAGGGTGAAGTTGTGTAACTTTCCTTCAGATGATCAAACGCTCGGTGGACCGTTCCAAGATATCGGGAATTTCAAATCCCCAGCAGGAACGCCGGCCGTGCCGGAGGAAGCGGTGCGGGCAGCGCCAGCACAAGCCCCCGGACAGCCCCGCACCTCCCTTTGCCTACCTCCCCGGGACGAGGAGCCCCACGCCCACAGCAGGCTGGGGACCAGAACCCCTCAGGAGCGCTCGCTCTCGGCTCCAGGCGCCCCCACAGCCCCAGCCGCCCCAGGGTCACCGGGCGTGCAGCCCCGCGGCTGCCACAAAGCCCGGGGAGCGGGGCACACCGGAGCGCCGTGCCCGAGCAGCCCTACGCGCACGGCAGCGCTCGGCTGAGGGCGAGGAGCCCCGCAGGTGTCCCGCAGCCCGCGCTCCCCGAGGCGCTGCCCCGGGGCCGGGCCGCGCCCCCGCCGCACGCCGGCACCCCGGCCGGGCGCTCCGCCACCACGACAAGCTGCGAGTCCCGCTTACAGAAGTTAGATAAAAAGAAAATAAGCACCGAGAAGCTTTACAAGCCGCGTCCAGCCTACTGACTTTTTGCCTAATTCCCCCCGTGGTTCTTTTCTGTTCGCTTTCTGCCGCCCCGGCACTCACCCGGCGGTGCGGCACAGAGCAGAGAGGCGAGGACACCGCGGCGCGTCTGCGAGGCGGCAGCTCCGTCCCCCCGCTCTTGTTTTCACTTCCGTCTCCCGCCGCTCCTCCCCTGGCCCGGCCCGGCCCAGCCCTGCCCGGCAGCCACAGGGAGCGGGGCAGGGGGCGGAAAGGCCGCGCGGTGCCCAGGTTTGCTGTGTTGTTTGATTTGTTTTGTTTTTAACAGGGGAACGCTCACTCTCCGCTTTGATTTACGCACACGCAGCTGCGGGCGCACCTGCGAAGCGCAAGGGCGAGCGGGAAGAGGCCGCTCCCCGTGTGCCCGCCTGAGGAAGGGGCTGCGGTGCCGGGCAGGACTCGGGGGAAGCTGCGGTGCCAGCCTGAGGCGGAGCAGGAGACCCTACGGAAAGAGGGAGTTCGGTTGATTTAATGTGGAGTAGCGTGAGGAATGACAGGGATGTACTCGCCCCCTGAGGACATCAAAGTGAGGGTACGGCGGCGAGGCAGAAGAGCTGTTGGAGCTAACGGAGAAGGTTGGCATTAGAACAAACAGATAGAGAGTAGCCATGCATAAAGTTCAGCTCCAAAGTTGAAAGGGATCCGCCAGAAGTTAAGGTCTCTGGCACAGCCTGGCTGTGGGACTGGGTGCACGAAATCAACCAGGTTCTAAGGTGATGCTTGATCAGACTGTTACAGGACTAGTTCTTTAACACGGAGACTGTCCAGCTGGGAATGCAGCTGGGAATCCGTGGAGCGGGGCAGGCTGGCTGGGAGAGTGCTGCCGGGCCTGCCCGCACCAGCCACTGCCACTGCCTTGGGAGAGGCAGGAACTTCGGGGTCACATTCAGCTGCACCTCACAGCTTGGTGAGGCCTGAGGTTCCTGCCAAACTTCACATGTGACAAGAAGTCATAACAAGTAAAAATGGCTGTGAAAGAAATGTGCATCTAGTTAACAGGACCATTATCCATCTGATTCAAAGTATTTCAGTACCCTACTCAAGCATGGATTTACTATGGAGAAGAAGTGCAGAAAAAAGCTTTAAATTCTTATTTATCACCATCCAACACAACACATAGTCCTCCTAATGGACAGCCCTGCTTCACCCCTCTGGCCCCAGAGCACTGTCCCTTGCTTTTATTGTCACCTGCACAGCCTTGAGCCTGCTTTTGGCCCTGCTGTGCCCATTGCCCTCACAGGAGCCCTCAGGCTGGAGCTGATGCTGGGTTAGAAGACCTTTGCCCTTGGTGCCTGGGTGTGCATGAAACCAGGGCCTGCCCAGTCCTCTGACCCCCAGCTCAGTGAACGTTAACAAGGGAATTTTAACAGTGGCCCACCAAGCTGTGTGTCTTCTCACTTGCCATAAATAGGACAAATGCACCTCAAACAGCATCTCAAAAACAAATGCATCTAAACTCCCCACTACTCTAGCCGAACCACTCTCAGAAACCTTCCTTCCTTAGTCTGCTCTTTTCCTATTGAGTCTCTCCAATCAGCCAAAACTAAAAATCCCTGTTACACAAACAGACTCTCACATGATTTTAATTCATGGAGGTAAAAATTACCCAACACAGGGATTTTTCATTGTGTCACAAGGCCTTTAGGTCACTCTCAAGCTGTTTTATTTATTAGAGTAGAAAAAGCTCCAGGACCCCACTCCTCGGTGTGACTCACGTGATATCTCCAGTGTCAGCATGTCCCTGTGCTGACTGCTTGGGTAGCAATCTGCTCTCAGCTCACCAGAGCACACAGCCTGTGTGTCCTGCTTGATTTTGCACATTGCCATGTTAGTGAAAAACATCCTTTTCCACTTCAGCTCTCCCAAAGCCTCCAGCTTTTCCTGTTGGAGAAGTAGCTTGCACACGCAGCATCTCAGGACAGTATTACATTAATTCATCATGTCTGAAGAAGAATGTGCAGAGAGACTTTTGCTGGTTGGTGTTGCAGCAGGTTTCAGCCCTGGCAAGCCTGCATGCAATCTGCACCATACCCACCCATTGCAGCAAGGCCAGCAGTGCCACTCCCAGCTGAAAGCTGGCAGTCTCATCTTTGAGTCCGTCATCACTTTGCTGTAGCGTGATCAGTTTGTAACAAATGAATCTGTTCTCCTTCGCCTCCAGAGACAGGGCACAGAAATAAAAGCAACTCATTAGCTCGAGATCGCTCCATTCTTGGTCACTTTTCAAATATTCTCCTCTTTGAGAAAAAGCTTTTCATTAAAAATGAATGGCAAAATTAGAGATAGTAAGTTTAGCAAAAACCTCGGCAGAAGCTAGAACTGTGGCCTGCCTGTTCTTCCTACCACTACCGGATTTTAGACAGAGCTTGCATTTTTCCCTCTGAACAAGGAAGGAAAGAGTCTGGAAATTAATTAAATGCAGTAGTCAGCTGGCCAGGCAGATACAGCCTATCTCAGAATTACTCAGGCACTTAAGTCTCGTTTAAATGCTAATGAAATGCCTTAGGTGCCAGGTAATGGGCACTGCAGAACTGACAGAGAATATCACCTCCGGTGGTGGTGAAGCACAAAAAGGTATTTGTAAATTGAAAAAGTAGCCCATAAATTATGAACAGATTAACAATCCACAGTCGAATTATTCTTAATTAAGCAGCACTGAATGTAACATTACCTTTCTATATGCTAAGGCATTTAACTACAAGCTGTGCTTTTACTTCACTGCTACTTTCACTTTTGCTTTTCTTCCAAAGGTAAAGCTAGTGTAAATATTTACACTCAGCGTATAACTGGTGTTCAGCACAAAGTAACCCTGTCTCTAAAGAGGTTAATGTGAATATCATCTAGAGCATAACAGCTTATTTCCAGTTCCAAGATATCTCTGTGGTTTTAAAATACAATAAATTAGATAATTTCTACGTGTTTCTGAAAAGCAGGGGCTACAGTCAGCTTTTGACAGGGCAAGCTGCTACACTTTGGTCACAGTGAAGCCCAAGCCAGCTAGAACTAGGTATCACAGAAGAACTTTTATTTTTCTGTTTGTTTGGTATTTTGTGGTTTTGTTGTTTGTTTGTTTTGTTCTGTTTTTCCTGTCCCTGTTTTGGAAAGATACCCAGTGGCGAATTGCATCCTCTCTCATACATCCTGTACACCACAATAAGTCCAGTTAGCCCAAAGACTTCTTTGCATGGGAGGAGCCATGTGGTTGGGCAGAGTGGCTGGCAGGGGGTTCAGGATCCAGCCAGCTGGGCAGCTGCACCCACCCAATTCACTTTTGAAACAGCTTTGTCAGACAAAAGAAAAAAAAACCTCATGATCAAATTTTCTCTTGTCACTTTTTTTTCATCTCCTCCTAGAGCCCTGTTCTCCCCCAGCTGTGCTGACCATCTTCACTTGTCATCAGCCCATTTTCTCACTGACCATGTTTTCTTGTGTTACTTCTTCTGTAGCTGTGTCCTTTCTGACAGCTGTTTGCTCTCCATCTCAGTCACCAACACAGCTTTTAAGCCCGCGGTTTTCATCAGATTGAAAAGTTAAGTGTTGGTGTTCCCACTCTAACCACTGAAGCTCTTAATGTTATAAATGGATTTATTAGCCTTTTTTATACCCTGATTTCTTTTTTATTTTAGCTAATCAAGCCTTCTTTAGTTTTTCTTTATCGGTGCTTTTCTTTGTAAAGAGAAAGAAATATATACTATCAAAATACTCCTTATTTACAGTGTCTCTAGAATCTTGGTAAATTGCGTTAACAGAAGAAATGTATGTTATTACTGAACTCCTTTGTAGTGACTGAGCAGGCACATTGGAGCCTGGTCATTCCTAGTTCTAAGCTAGGAATATCTGTTTTGTTCCCTCCTCCTCAGGTAAAAGAAGGACCACCTCTGTGGAAGCCACAGGTTAAACATTTCTACCTTGTGAGTCCAAACCAATGAAACAGCCACTAAAGCTCTTCATTCCAGGAAACACAATTAACCTTTTCAGAAGCTTAAGGTTATCTTCTTATCACATTAAACATGGCCCATTTTAGGGATTGAAATCAATCTGAAGCTTCTCAGAACATCACAGCCTGAACAGCTTCATCCTTAGCCCTGCTGTGAGGCATTAGCCTCATTCTACAGATGGTGACCAGAGGAAATAAACATTTATACATGCAAAGAATCAACTGTCAAAGAATTGAAACCAGTTCTTCCAAATTCCTTCACAGCTACTAACTAACTACTGGATTACTCTACCCCAGGCTGACATAGCCCTTTCTGCTTCTTCAAGTGGAGCAATTCATGGGAAAAGAAAACAGACTTCATATTTACCATTTTTGACAGAGTCATGCAAGTTATAGGAGTAATGCCTTCAGTTATCTCTCTTCTTAGCTCTTGAAGCGAGATGCCTGCCTTAATTTCCTTTTCCTTAATGGCAAGGAATGGTTAATGCAGAAATCTGTGGCTTGGTGTGGTTTAATTACAGTCCATCAGCTGTGCAGGAAGGGCTTGCTCAGTGATGTCTTTGTTTGATGAGCTACGTTTGAGATCCACCATGAATACCAATTAAG
The DNA here is from genome assembly GCA_013400495.1 of Nicator chloris. Classification (NCBI taxonomy): domain Eukaryota; kingdom Metazoa; phylum Chordata; class Aves; order Passeriformes; family Pycnonotidae; genus Nicator; species Nicator chloris. The sequence goes on from WAAE01026604.1 coordinate 49,371, forward strand.
TAGGGTTTGGCAGGTAAACAGCCAAACTTTCAGAGTGATCCTTACAGTTATTTATATTAATTAATGCCATGGGAAAGGAGGTGCAGCCTTGCCTGTAGACTTGTGCGTGATAGATTGCCTTGGCGGGGGAGGGAGCGGGTGCAGGCTGCAGCACGAAGAGCCTGTCAGGTCGGGAGCAGCCCGGCACAGGGGTTTGGACAGAGGGCACAGCAGGGGAGCAGGCAGCTCCCCAGCTTTGCTCTTACCAGCACCAATCACTCACAAAAGCACAGGCTTTTTATAGCGTCTGTTCTGCTGTTCAGCCTGGGCACTCAGCAGGCGCCGTTTGGGGCTCCACCACCACAACCCCACATCATCCTCAAGTCAAAGGCCTTCAGCTAGTTCACACAACTGAACTGGTACAAAAAGGAACATAGTCTAAGGCAGTGACATCCCACTGTATCAACAGGTCTAACAATACATTTACAAAACTAAGGGGAAAAAAAATTCAACTTATCATTCTTGTTGCATTTACTTAGCTGCCCTGGATTTTATGTAAATCCAGGCTTATGTAAAGCCATACAAAAAGCTGTACATATAGAGAAACCTCTCTAGGCCTCTGTAACCACCTCTAGAGTTATTTGGGTTTCTTTTTCCCCAGAGAAATACAAAACAGGCATGAGAGCAGTAAGATTGGAGAACGTCCAGGACATCTTATTTTAACTGCTGCCCACATAAAATATTATATCAACTAATAGCTATTCCCATAGTAAATAAAATACAGGTAAACTTTACTGACAGAAGAGAACAGCAGGAAAAAGAAAAAGAAACAGCCACCAGAGAAGCTTGTATTTATACATTTTAAGAATTTGAATCAAACTTGTCCACACTAGTGTCATATTTATGTGTGAATTGTTTATTTGGATTTATTTGTGAGAACGCCTCGTTGACTTTGCAAGTTTGGCTGCCACACAAATCTGGGTGTCACACCCAGAAGACTGAAACCTGCATTGTGCTGATATTTTTGGTCAAAATTCAGTGCATAAATCACGATGAGCAAGAGCAACAGAAGGGACCACAGGTACATAGAATATCCCTCACTGTCAGAAACAGTTGTGCCCTCCCTGGGTGGATCCAGGTGCTATCAAGCCTAAGCCTTTTCCTCCTGAAGTGCTACAGCATTTCTTCCCAACTGAATTTACATCTTAGAAGTGCTTGTGCTTTTCTGATCCCAGCTGTTCCCATCGGAAGACTGTTCTTGCCCCTGTTTGTTTTAAGAGCCAGCAACCTGCATCTTATTTCCAGACTAAGTTGAGTCACATATGGGTTTAAATAGTTCTCCCTCGCTGCTGTTTGACTCCTGGGTATTTTTAGAGGGAAACTATATCCCCTGTCAACCTTCATTTTCCTGGGCTGAACAAGCCAAGGTTGCCTTGGCCTCCATCTGTAAGGAAAGATTGCGGCACCCCGGTGATCCCAGTAGCCTTTCCTTACACGTGTTCAGATTTGTATTTTCCATGGGCACGAGACATCGAAATCATATATAGTGTCCTAAGGACACCTTACTGATGTCATCTTCTGCCATGGATTTAGTGTTTCCACTGGAAACATCTTGATTGACTTGTCCCAGAATGACATTTCCCTCTCCAAAGAAAATCGTAACAGTGCTCCAAAGGTACTGGAGAATTGCCCAGGTGATTAATTTTTTTTTCTATTTTTCCCTAATTTTCAGTTTACTGATAAATTATATCCATATGTGTGCTTTTGTTATCTGTACTTCTGAATTCAACTCCATTACATTGTTGTTCTTCCCATAACATTTTTCAGACCTTCCTCCCTTCTGATAGGGCCTCCCAACTTTTGTCATCCACAAATGTCATTAGCAAAATTGCAGTCTTTATACATAGTTTACTGTGAAAACATTAAGCAGGAAAGCTTTCAAGACCTCTTAATTTTATAACCATATTTTTATATAATTATAGACTAGTATGTGAAAAAACTCCATTAACAACCATTCTGCCTCGTACTTCTTGTTGCAGCCTTGCCGGTCACCTGGCATACAAAGGATGGCTTTGGCAGTGTAAGGATCGAAGCAGGACATCAGATGCTGCCCTGAAGTCCAGATGAATGAAATCTGACACACTGCCTTTGTTTAAAACCTCAGTGACAGGACAGCTGGGAGGTTAGTCTGACACAGGCAGCCCTCGGTAAGAGCAAGAAGCCATGCTGGGAGAAAAGCATAGAAGTGCTGCAAGCTCTGTCTAGAGAGATGTCCAGACCAGAGCCACGGGAGTCAAAGGCTGCTAAGAAGTCTGAGTGGAGATGGAAACAGAGAGAGCCAGTATTAAATTATATTTCACAATGTCTTAGATGCAAAACATTATCATACCAATGTTTGCAAGCCAGCAGAAGCAGAGCACTTAGCAGTGTCATAGAGTCATAGACAGGTTTTGGTTGGAAGGGATCTTAAAAGGTCATCTAGTCCAACTCCCCTGCAATGAACAGGGACATCTTCAACTAAATCAGGTTGCTCAGAACCCTGTTTGCTTAAAACAGGATAGGGAACAAAAGAAAGATGGAGAGAATAGTGTTTTAGAGTTTAAGGCTGTTAAAGCAAGAGTAAAATACTCTCTTAGACAATTTAAGGAAAGAGGAAAAGAAAGAAAAAGCTGGTTTTGAAGTATTTCTCATCCATGCTTCCTATGAGCAAGATGGTCACCTAACATTGATAAATCAAAACTTATGGATATCTCAATTGGTCTCTGAGCTTATTTACTATACCCACATATGGAAAAACGTACCAGCCACTTCCTGTAGATGTCAGGCTATATATAAACAACAGCAAGTGAAGCAGGACCTGATGCAATTGGCTCTGCGAGCTGCCTGTCCACAGCATCTGTGCAGCTGCAGGTGGGACATGGAGTCACATCAATCAATCTAGGGTTAAACAGGAGTTGACAGTACTTTGGAGGAACATGAAGTGCCTGCAACCTATTAGCTGGGCACAGTCCTGAACTTTCCCTCTCTTTGCATGTGAGCCACCCTCCAAAGCACAGTGATACAATCTTCTCTCTCTCAAAGCTTTCATTCTAAAGAATACATGAGAGTGGCAGAACAGTGACACCAATCATTTTAGACACGATGTAGAAATGCATGACACAGGTTGCACAGCGGTACCTGCAGTGTCTGTGCTAAGCGACAGAAAAATATATTAGAGACTAGTTAAAGAAACAGCTTGAAAAGAGCTTGAAGGAGAAAACAGGGAAAATGAGACAGAGAAGAGTGAAAAGTTCCAGCCATCACCTATTGTGCATAAATGCATATTGTTTCTAAAAATACAAAAGCAGAAATCTGGTAGAAGATGGTGATGCCAGAAAGCTTTTAGCAAGTAAAGGGCCATGCTAGTGCCCGGTGTAAAACTGAGCCTCCAGGATTGAATCTGACAGCCATGTCCTAATGCCGCTGCTCAGCTCCACCTCAGCTTGACCAAAACTTCAAAGCCTATTAAAATCAAGTAGAAACTTTCTGTGGCTCTGGCTCCTAGGTTTAAAAATGGCACTGGACTTTGTCTCGCATTTCGCCTCTTCCCCAGCCCTGTAGCTCGATACCCCTCGTTAGCCTGCTCAGGATGGTTTCTGTCCTTCTCTCTGGAGAACATTTGTCACCCGGGACTGCTCCAGCCCCTGCTTATTTCGCCGAGAAGGAATTTTGGCAGCAATTAGCTGAAGTGAGTTTCAGGACCTTCAGCCTGTTTGTTTGACCTCTGGAAGTAGGTGGCTAATTCAAGGACAATGGAAGCTGTCGTGTTACCTGTTTCCAACATGAAATCAATCAGGGGAGAGCGGCAGTGAAGTCAGCCTTTCTGTTTTGATAAGAGGGTGTCCAAAGATCCCTGGAATGAGAGGAACTCCAGCAGCCACTCGGGTGCAGGGCTGCCTGGCCTGCTATTTATATACCCGGAGGCAGGGCTAGGGAACAAAGTGGTTCTTCTGCTCCTGTTTTATTTTTATTTGCCTGAAACTGAAGGAGAAGGGCACAGCTCATAGCTTTTATCATCCAGAAATATGCATGGGCAATTTTATTTTTTTTTTTTTCCTTTATAGTGGAAAAAAAAGGTTTTACCTGTATAACCTTTTGTCATTTATCTTATATATGTATTTACATCATATTCTGCAGAATATATATAATATAAATTATCATTAGATGTCTAAGTATTGTTTAAGCTTCCAAAAACAGAATCTCTTCAAAGACAGCCTTTAAGAAAATGAAAAATGAATCCAGTATCCCATGTGTAATCGTGATGTACCCGGTCTGTGCTCCAGGTGTCAGCAAACAGAAGATGGCTTCACTCAGGAAGTGGTTGCCTTAATGACAGAGAGGGACATGGATATCAAAGTAGGACAGCTGAGAGGGACATGAGGCACACACCAGTTCATATTTTATATGGCAAATGTCAAAGTAATGGCGTTTTGTGGAGTTCAATTCACATGCAGAACTATGTTTGAAATTCAGTTATACACATATTTGTGCTAAGCCCCTTTGGTAGCAAATCCAAATAATCCCCATGTTTGTAATTTTTTTTTAAACGGGTTGGAGACATAACTTAGTCATTGCAGTGGAGTTTGCCTTTGAGGAAGGGAGCAGTAGCACTTAGTTTCATTTAGAATTGCCCTTTTCCTGTTGACAGAGATAAGCCCCCAGAGAGCCTCATCCAATTCTCTTGTGCTAAATATGACAGAAAAGAGTCTTTGGGAAAAGAAGTCCAGCATAAAACCCTGGGGAACACTAATTGCAAGCTTATTTTAGGCATCTTACATGTTCTGAATAGTTTACAAGGCTGTTCCAGTTGCTGAGAAGTCAGAAGTCTTGGTAATAAAGACCCTTGGGAAACTGATCCATCAGTTTTACAAGTTTACAGTGCTGCTGGAAAAAGGCCAGTGAGCTGGTCCCTGGAAATGAATGAAATATTTCTCTATTACCTCATATAGCTTGCAACACTGTAGTAGCTGAGTAACTTGCAAGTGTTACTGCATTCAGCCTTGCAGTATCTGAATAATCCGGGGAAATGCAAGTACAAGCCGCTATAAAAATATTTCCACCTCTCCTTTGTGGGTTTCCACCATTCCTAACCCGTCAGGGAAAAATCTAGAAAAGCTCCCTCCATGGGGCACAGCCACATCCTAAGCATGGATCCTGTTCCTCCCCCATTCCCCCCCCGGCTGCTCCCAGGCCTCTGCTAACAGGGCAGCAATGCTCACCTAACATGAGTTTGTATCTCGCTGGACTATTCAGGGAATTATAACAATTTTCTGTGGAGACAGAGGCACATACAAGAATTACCACATTCGCCTCTATGGGCTGGTTTCCCTCATCCCACAAACCTTTGGGACTGAGACATGAATCCAACATGTGGCAAGTGACACTTGGGAGCCATAGGTGCTTTTCATTAATAGCTACATGACCTATAACTTAGGCCTCCCCATAGATTATTGCCATTATGCTATTTTTAACATTAGCAGTCACTGTGTATATATCTATGTTTTCAAACAAAAGCATGGCTGCAGCCCAGAAACTCTTTGTAAAACAATTTGCTGCTCCTTCCCTCTCCACCTCCTCTTTTCCTTCCCTCTCCACCCATAAAATTCACATCCAAATTCAGTTATGTCTGTTTATCTGACAGGAAGTGCCAAAGGAAAAAAATCATTGATGATAGATTTAAGAAAGCAATACATCGTGTATGCAGTACATACACACCATAAAACGTTTTACAATGCCATAATCCAAAATATGTGCTAGGAGTACGCTAATCAGACTTATTTCAAAATAGCTGGTTAGAAGGAAAAAATATGAGAAGGGCTGATTGCAAACAGAGAGAATAGAGCACATTTTCCATGTCTCACCAAAACCTTTGCAAAAAATTGCTTCTAACCATCTCTGTTTACAAGAGGGGAAAACAGCATGAGAAATTACTTTTTTCCTTCTTGCACAAATCAGAACTTGACTTGAGAAACAATACACCCTGTCCTGCAGCATTAACCTTACAGCCTCGGGCACTCGGCTTGAAATGCCTCACAAAGCAAACAAACCCTTCTGGAGAGAACCACCTCCTTATCTATTCGCAGAGAAAGGAAGAGGGAAAGGATGAGTGACGGCAGGAAACTCACATTTCATTCCAGTGACGAATTTTGACCAGCTTTTCATTCCTTGCAGTGGAGATGCAAGTACTTAAGAGGACCGCAAAGACAGGGATGAGTGTGCACAGCTCCTTTTAAGGAGTAGGGAAGATCTTTTTGGCAAATAAACACGTTTCCACTGTTGATCAGTCATCAGGATCACCAGACAGAGGGCGTGGGCTTATGTTTTTTCTTTTTTTGGGTCTGTCTAGCCAGAGTTTTGCATAACTTCCTCCACCCTCTTTCACTGATCTTTCTGCAAGGATTTGAGCCGTTCATATGTGTAGTGTTCTGTCTGACCTGCCCAGGGATTTCCTAGGAAGTCAGGAATGCACTGATCCCTGGGTAGGTGCACAATGAATCCAGGGCCTGGGGCAGGTCCCTGTGTTGCCAGCGTCAGCTCTCATCACAAGTGCCAGCTGGTAGGGCTGAAGCAAGGTGGGCACACCAAACTGTGACTGCCAAAACTGGGGGCATCTCTAGCAGCCAGGGATTGTAGTCAATCGCTTGAAATCCTGTTAGTAAGGTCTGACTTAAGAGTGAATGCGTGGGGAAAATGGTGAGCTCAATAGCCACATATAGTTATTTCAAGCCCTGAAAGATGCAGGACTGTAAATAAGCTTTTCATATGATGGAGGTGGATACAGATGTGAATGAAAGCCAGGACAAAAAAATGAAAGCATATTGGCAAAAAAAAATGGTGCTGTCAGACTCACTCCACAGCTCTCCGGGATACAAGAGTCCCTTTGCTAGACTGCAGAAATTAAATAGATTTTATCTCCCTACACTTCAGGAAAGAATCAGATCTAGGAGTGCTTGGTAAGCTATAAAACAAACGGCAAGAAAAGGGGATTGCTACCAAAAAAAAAAAAAAAAAAAAGGTTAAATCATCTAAAAACTAGGAATTTCAAAGAAATGCACATCTGTAAAAGTGTTAAGGTATGTATGGGATTTTAAGAGGGCTTCTTGTAGAGTTACTCAGACTAAATTTTGAAACAGAAAGTATTAGATGTCCCATGGGCTGTGCTAATGCCAAAAATGTGTTTTCTTCTTTTTGATGATAAATAACCTTAGGGGGGGTTTTCCTATCCCAGAGAGAGAGTGGAATAAATTAAGGGTGGATATTGGCAGCCTTGCAAGACTGAAATCTTGGAGCAAACTCCAGAGCAGCTGGGACAAGGCAACCTCACTGGTGCTTCTGGATGGTGTTTAGTCTTTTTAGAAAGGACTGAGTGATATGAGCAGAATAGGAAGGTGGCAAACAAGGCTGTGCAACACAAGTCTCCTTCCTGTAGAAGAAATCAAATATAAAGGAAATGTATGAATAATTTTATGTCATCACTTTGTCTTTAGAATTTGTGATACTGAACATAATCTTTAATCCTTGAAACATTTGAAGTATCAGGAATAAATTACTAGTTTATGGCCTTTTGCCCTTCCCCATGTCTTTGGAAAGTATCAATTTCTCTAGCTAAGGACAAGATACTGGATGTATCATTCCAGTAGTGATCATTCTTCACATTCAGCTTAATTCCAGTGGCTACACACATCTCTTGGCCCTCGCTAAATTAAAAGAAAAAATTAAAACAAGGAGGAGGTTTAATAAAAGTAACATTGCATCAGATGCACAAACTTCCTGGAACAGCTAAAATTTACAGACAGAGTCATGGATTTTGGCAATGCACTGGCATGTTTTGATGAGGTCACCAAAGGTGTAAAGTGACTGCAAGACATGTATTTGATTATCTCTTAGATTTATAGAGGATTTGCTTGCTTGGAAAGAATTTTTAGAATGATTGGCATACATAATTTGTGTACGCTAATGGTGCTGGGATTTTATATACAATTCTATTTATACACAAAAGGGGGGGAGTTTTAACTGCTCCTTGATCTAAGCTCTCACATAGGCAGGGGGTGAGAGTCTCCATTTGCTGCCTGCACGTTTGTTTGGACAGAACTCCACAGCAAGTGCCAAAAGATCCCACATCAGAAGGGCATTTTACTCCCACTGTAGACTGTCAGAGACCCAGTCAACAACCAGCATGGCAATAATCAAACTCCTCTTCGGAGAAATGGCACAGGCCAGCAAGGGACCGAGCAAGATTTACTCACAGCCTTTATGTAATGGGTGCAGAAAACTTTGTATACTCTTGTTCTAATAGTAGCCCCCTCCCAGTGATGAAGGGGATTTAATGGAAAGATAGCTATAAACCCTTCGTGCTTTGGAAAACATCTCGCAGTTTCTGAATATCTATTTATTTGCTTGTCCTCATCTTTCCATCCACTCAGAACTATGTTTTGACCTTGTATGTGTGCATCCCTGAAGCTTAGAGTGAAAGCAAGGAAAGGTGTTCTCTGTAAGATGCAAAGGGGACAGGGTGGAGTTATTCTGCTGACATTAAGTTACGAACCCTCCTCCAGAGAAGAATGCTCTCTTGCCAAGGTCTTGCCACCAGCCACAGAGGTAAAAAAAAAAAAGCTCATCTGGTGACAAAAAGGTTTGAAAAAAATGCTCCCTTTTCCCATAGCTGTTCCTCAAAAATGGATCTTGAGCACCTCTAAATGGAACAAACTGCTTTCTTCCCTCTGCAGATGAGCAAAGGCACTCCAAAAGGAACAAGTCCAGAATATCTCAGCAGGAGCAGAGGAAAAACAGCAAAGCACTGAAAACAAACACTTTCCACTTTAAAAGCAGGGATTGCTTACTAGAAAGATGGTAAGAAAGAAGAAGGACTGTGCCATAGGGCTTTTTTCTTTTGTTTTCAGATGCTAAAGCAAAGCATTAGCACAGTTCCACAAGGATGGAAACAATATATGGAGGGAAAGGGAAATAGACTGAAGATAGGGAAGCAGATGAGGATCAGAGAAATGAATTACTTGTGTGCCATATGTGGGTGTGGAGAAGACATGATGGGGTTTGTAGGTGAATTTGTTGGATTCACTCCACTGCCTGTTGTTCTCCAGCTGAGGCAGCTAAGTGAGAGGCAGCCCTGTCATCCCTGTACATAGAGAGCTCAGAACAATGGAAATAAACAAGTTAAGAATAAGTACTATTTCAACTGAATTTAAAGGAGAAAAATGTAGTGGAGAAAAGGCTGAGCTAATGCATCCTGTAGGTCCACAATAGTTTTTGTGCATCTCTTGGTTTAAGAGAGATGTGCAAGGCCCATTGTTACTAAAGGACTATTTTTGGAGCTGGATCAGAGGCAGAGATACGGACAAAGAACTGAAAAAATGACCAGCTCTGACAGAGGACAAAACATGAAGAGTCAAGTGTGATTTTTTCCAATGCCTCCTCAGAAGCACTGACCTTCTTCCAGGATTTAGTCAGTGTTTATTTGCAGTCATTTTGAGGATCACACTGCCTACCTTCCCTCTGGCTTTGTGAGGTACAGCCAGCACTCAGTAGTGTGTCACCTATGGCCATTCCGGCTGGGAAGGTGAAGCAGACTGGAGAAAAGTCTATTTCTTCCTCAGCTTGGGAGGTGTTAGATAAAACTCTCTCACTGTTAGGATGTTGAGGCGTTGGAATAGGCTGCCTTGCCCAGGGAGGTGATAGAGCCACCATCCCTGGAGGTGTTTGAGAGGCACCTGGTGGTGGGTGATGGTTTACTGGTTATGGGGTTACAGAGGCATTGCTGGGTGGATGGTTGGGCTTGGTGATCTAAAGGTCTCTTCCAGCCTTGATGAGTCTATGATTTAATGAAAAACTGCTGTTTAGAAATCATTTTAGTCAGGAAGTAGCCACAGAAACTGGATGCTAACTGCAGAGTATGACAGAGGATCATGTTGGCTAGCGCTTTTTTACGTGACAGTTCTTTTCCTGATGGGGTTGATTCAAAAACTGTTTCTCCACTTAATGGTAATAGAAAGCTATTCCATAATTTCCAAATCTTTAAGCCATATTGTGCTATTTATAGCAGCATTCTCCTCCACAGATGCTGCCATCTTCTCTGCTTACAGCTACTTCCTTAAGCACCACAATTTCCTGAATGGCTTCTTTTTTTTCCCCAAAAGATAAGTGTATTCTTGCTGTCTAAGCCAGGATTCACACCAGTCAGCAAAGGGGATCTGGACTTGGCCACATATGTACTTTTTAGACTCTGTTAAGAGAGTCTGCTTTAATTTCATAGATGCTAAATTAGATTTTATCTTAAATATGGATCTTAGTTTTATAGCTGCTACCACTTGAGCCACACTTCTTTTATAGCAGGGGTCTGAGGTATTCCCAAAACTGGCAAGGGAGGCAAAAGGGTTTTCTTTTAGCCCAGAACACACACACTTATTTGTGAAATGTGATGTTGTAGGGCTTTATGAGCTGAAATTATGGCTAGACTGTGTGGATGCCAGGATTTGCAAGTCTCTAGTGCCATTACAGCTGTCACCTGCAAGAACTGAATGGAAGATTTGGAGCATCTGTAGCAAGTTAATTCCCTAAACACAAACAGATGAAACTCCCTCACTCCTAGCAGCTCCAAGAGTAGATCTCAAAAAAGAACATAAAAATTCTAGCTACCTAAAATCTTCTCTTTAGTATTAATAATTCACATACATCTAAGAAAAGAAGTGGAAAATAGATAAAATGGATTCTCTATTTTTGGAGTTTACGTCTTTCTGGCTGCCACCTCCATCCTTGTAGCCTTGGCACTGAAAATGACCAGGAAGGAGAGAAAAGGAGATAGAATCATTGTCTAGAATAATAATAATTTAAAAAAAGTAGCTATCCTTTTGGTCAAAACAAGACCCTTTTATTCTCCAAGGCTTGGAGGACTCAGTAGAGGACAGTGAAGTCATAGCAGAGGCAAAAGCAGATTTTTTTTTTTCCTGCCTGAGGAGTTTAAACCTCTTTGAAAGTTGTTGGAGCAGCTTCAGCCTCCTACATTTTTCTCTGTTCTCCTTGTAATTTTTATGTTTGGGGGACTTTTTTGTTTAATTTTAAAATAATTAGTTCAGTGACTTCCCTGTCCTGTTTGGGGAAAGTTTCTCTTGGACACTGTGCAGCCACAGTTCACATCTCAACAGCAGAAAACAGCCTCTCCGAACAAGAAAGTGATTCCCATTTTATTTTAGGGACACTGGGGAGAGATTTGTGCAAATAGGAAGAGAAAAAGCAACAGTGAAGAGAAAAAAAATCCTCTCTAAGATCTAACTGATAACTAAAAGACAAATAAAATAAAATGTCTATTTCATTTGGTATTTTAATAATGTTTTCATTCTTCATAAAAGTGGGCTTTAAAAAATACCCTTAAAAATCAAGCCTAATCCTGACATGATTTTTACTGCACAACCTGAAGCCTTGCTTAGACTTGTCTGAGACAGGGATTTCGGAGACTTTTCCTGGCTTTCCTATAAAAACGCATCAGGAGCCTGGGAAGATAGATCCTGGGAAGCTAGTCTATGGACAGCCTTGGCTTCAGGTTCTCAAATGCACGTGTTACTGCCGGGAATGGAAACCTCACTGATGACACCTAGTGTTCTCCCAAACCCCAGGAGAGAAGGCTCCTCTGAGGGGTACCCAGAGGGCCTCTCCTCCCACCGGCTCTGCTAATAAAAAACACTGGAGGTGCAAGAAGAGGTTAATACCGATCTTCAGTAGAAGAAATGGGCTTCTGGCTGTGGGTGTATAATGATTCTAAGAACAGAAACTTCTCTTTTTACCTGTTTGAAAAAGCAGCTCTAACGAATTTAACAGCAACTGCTTTTAGCAGCAGACATACCACTGTGTTTCCTGACACAGCTATTCCTATTTAGCCTCTGTACAATGACACAGTGGGAAAAAAAAGTTGGTGTCAGACTTTTCACTGATGTAAAGGACTCAACGTGGATGTATGCAATATGAAATCCAATATCACAGCTAGGAAAAATATGGATTGGGGGCAAGTCCGTCATACAGGAATCCTGCTGTTTCCTGCCAAGTGACAAGCGGAAGGTTTTCCTGGCTGTGACGAGCATGGTGTAAAGAGCCACACATCTTTGTTTCCATTTCCCCATTTTGGGCAGGCAGAAAATCAGCCAAAGCGTCTGAGAGGATCATGAAAGAATGAAAGAGTGAATGAGTTTTCCCAAATCTCTTAATCCTCAGATACCAACCCAAACAATCAGGACCAGTCACATGCATTGCAAAAGGCCAGTATCCAGACTAATTCCTGCAGAGTTACAGACAGTGGATAAAGTTTTAAAACCTTCTTATTATTTTCTTTAAGCAAAAAAAAAAAACCAAAAAACAAAACCCAACATGTTTTTAAAGCATAAGAGAAGAGCACTAAACACTGAGACTAGCTGAAAAGGGAAGAGGGCAAAGTTGCATTTGCCATGCCCTGTTGCACACAGAATCCCGTAAAATTCAGCCTCAGTCTACAGATCCTGAAGCCAAATGGAGAAAGGTGGAGAATTCACACATGGGAATGCAGATACTGAGAATAAATCAGCAGAGACATTTCAATAGAGGTACAAGGCTGGCAGAGTAATGCACTGGCACAGCCTCTATTCAACAAATGAATCCTTGGGGCAGCATATTTCTGGGAAAGCTTTTGGCCATTCCTTTCTCACCACTCCCCTGCACCCCAAATGAAGCGATGACTGAGTATTTACAGCCTGGCCGTGTCAGAGGGTTGACAGTCCTGCTGATTTAAAGCACAGTTCTACTAGGAAAAGTGGCTCTGTGAATGATAACCTCATGGCTTTCTATTTATTGCATCTCACTGATTTCCAGTTCAAGTGAACTGGAAAAAAGAATACAAATAACTCAGCTAGGTTGGGTTCTGTCTGGTTTATCTGTCAATGGCAATTAACGACACATAAGTCAAGCTCTGTCTTCCCATAGCTGAGCAGACAAAAGCTGAAGGGTTCAGCATAGCTTTTCTACTTTTGCCACTTATATGAAGAAATGCCTCCCTCCAGAGCTCCCTTCCCTGCTATGTACAGCTCCCCTTTGGCAGCCAGATGCCCTGAAGCCTTTCTCTGAAAAGGAGAGGCACCAGGGTCTCCCCTCTCAGATAGCAGAGGAAGGAGAAGGGGATACTCTACTGCTTATTTTTTGCTTATTTTAGAGAAAAGTAAGCTTCAGGCACAATTTTAGTGACTGTTTCCCTCTACTGGTTTTTTTTTTAGCTCACCTCCCTGCCCAAAATTGCCATACGTTTGAAATGCCCATTGTTCATTCACTTTAGCCCCACTTAAGGCATCATTCTACTAGGCATATATATATATTTTGCATGGCAACATAAATCATTAATAATTCTATCAAAGTAGGTGAAAGTAAGCCAGTAGAAAAAAAAAAAAAAGCCCAATTTTTCCCTTTTAATCTAGTCCATGTGTTCTCCATTTTCTTTGCCATTAGGCAAACAGCCACTGAGTATTCAATGCTGTATATAAAATACTGCAAAAATGTAACCAAGCAGCTCGGTTCAGCTGCTCAAATCATGCAAGGCTATGAGCATTTTAAGACTGTCTCAATTTGCTCTTGATCAAACCCTGAGGGGGGCTAAGATTTCATGGACCAGGAACAGAGCTGGACACTGAAGGGCCACAAAACTATTGTTTTTTCTATTATTCTTTTTTTTTTTTTTTTCACAAAACACCTAAATACAGAAAACTGTTCTGAATAGATTTTTCAACTTTGAGAGTTTTTTCCCACCAAAGTAGAGAAGCCTGGATTTCCTGTTGTACTCTTTCCTTCTGCTCACCCCTTTCACTCTACTACACCCAGAGATCCTTTTCCATCAGTTTGATTTGTTATGCTGCAGCTTTTCAAAATTTGGCTATGTTTAGGAAAACATTGAAAAATAGCAAAAGGAAAAATGAAAAAAGGAGAACTGCCAAGCCATATATGCAGTTAACTGCTACCTCCAGTGAGGAAGCATGGAAAACAAGGAAGAATTCATTTAAATATGTAAATACTTTCTTTAGAAGTATTTCATGACAACCGGGAGAAAGGCAATCCATTTAAAGCACAGCTTTAGCATGTTTAAGCAATCTCAGCTCTGCTTTCTCACAGGAAGCTGAACTCAAACTTTGACCTCCAGTTCCTCCATCTCTCAGCTTTAGGTAGCAGATGGGATTTTAGGGGGGTGGGAGGGGGGTCTTAGAGCAATGTTTACCAGTTAGAAAATGGAAAGTAAAGGGGTTCTGGCAATCCCCAAGGAAGCATTGTTTCCCTTTGGGCAATATGCTTACATATATGTATATATGTATGTATATATATATTTTTTTAAAAAATGAGATACATTTTGAAAGAGGCCAGTGCCAAACCAGCAATTTGATTTTCAATTGTCCTTGCTTGTGCTCACTTTGCATTTCTCCTGCAGGTCAGAGCATGCGAAACTAGGAATAGAGAGACATCTGTTCAGGCACCACTTCAAAAATGCCTGTTTTAGAAGACCAATTGCTCTTCAATTAGCACATAACTCTTCTCTTAATAAACTCCCATGTACCTCTGAACACAACCAATGGCGGGTTGCACTCTCTCCCACAAAAGACACTGAAAACAATAATGGAAAAATGGGTAACTATTATTAATATTTACATTTCTTGCCTGGGCAGCCAGGGCCGGTGGGGCTGTAACAACCACCAGGTCACAGTAAAATGACCTAAAGCAAGCTGCTCAGCCAGAGAGAGCACCAGGGAGAAATCAGTCCCTCCAACAGATTCTTCCTCAGTGCATCTATCAAGCGCATAGATATCAATGTGCAGCATTTAAAGGCCACATTAGCAGACACATCCTTAGGCTGCTGCAGAGATGATGACTGCAATTACATTGTCTGCCCCCTCAAATTTACCTGTTCTTTTGAATTCTTCTTTGCAGCATATTTGAAGGATTTCTTGCTTGACCCATCTTGTTTTGTTCACACCGAAGCATTCCATTGTTTGTTTATTTTAGGACCTTAGAGGGGGGAGTGAAACAAACCCATTAGCAAACTTAGAGCTCTGGCCTCACAGGAGTCCCCTCACAGCTCCAATTTATAAGGGGAAGCAAAAGCACTCAGGTGTTGCCTGATGTTAACTTGAGACACCTGCCATGGTAGCAAAGCTGAGCAGAATAGTGTCTGAAAGACTGAAAGAAATTGTGTATTATTTTCCAAGTTACCCTGCTGTGCCAGTTTTAGGCAGTTTCCATCCTGCCTCCCATCAATCTGCACTTGCATCTTCCCTACTGTGTTCCTGCTCGCTGCTCTGTTCTGGGCAAATCTTCCACCTTTCAACCACAACACTAAAATGTTCTCTGTCACTTCTTGGTCCATGTATTTCCTGCTTTAAAATGCCAACACCTCTGTCTTTGCCCACAAAACTGTGTGCTTCTACTATACAATAGCTTTTAGCTATACCATAGCTTTCAGTTCCATTGGGTATTCGTCTTGAAAATTAAATTTTAGAAGGCAATGATCTCGGCTACTTTTCCCCTGGACCAGGCTTTGCCAGACACTTTCTCATTATGTCACTTGGATTCAATTACACTTTCCTTTGGACTAAATATTGCCACAGATACCCAATACTTTCACTGTGCTATGTAAAAATAGAGAGACCTTTCATCCACTTTTGGTTTTTTTTGAATTCTAGCGCTTTTCATGTGTAATATGACAGAAACCTTTCCTGCCAGCATTTCTGGTTTCTCCCCAAACTCTCAACCAATTGGTTGCATTTAAGCAGCTGGAATCCAGTCCTGTGTTAATAATGTGAGGAGAAGTGTTTCCATTCACCTTGGTGCCCGGGAGCTGGATATAGCCTCTGCACACCTGAAATCCAAGAACACCCCTGTGGCATATGGCACAGGACATTCCAGGAGCTGCAGGCCACTGCCTCCTTTTTCATGGGCTTGTTTCCTCTCAGTGCTTTGGAACAGCAAGAGAATAAAAGGTTATATTTGTAAAAATATTGCTGCTTCAAATTGCAGTAACATTACGTGGCTTTTCCTGATACATTGCTGCTAAAGGGCTTTACAGCTTCCCTTGCCCATTACATATAAAGCAGCCTCCTTGCTTCCACTGCCACCCTCTTTGGCTGCTAGTGGAACTGGGAACAACTGGTTTTACTGACAAAAAACCCCATGAAGCAGGCGTGGAGACACCTGTGACGAACATTGTGTAGAGCGGGGCTCAGGGGGACATAGGTATTCAGACATGACACAGAAATCCCTAAATTAATCATGAGAAATTGAAGAAATACCTGAAAGACCCTTGATGTGGAAAAGAAACAGCTAAACTCAAGGCCCTCCCTGCCTGTCTTTACAGACGGCCATCTGGTACATAGGTGGGTGCATTTTGGGCCATAGCAGCATGAAAACATCCAGGATGCATCCAGCTACAGGAGATAAAGTTAGGGACTGGAAGATTTTTATAGGTGCATTTCCTGTGTAAAACATTTTTCCTCAGTAGGGGTGGCAGCAGCAGGGTGGAGGGAATGGCCACAATGCTTGAAAGTCTGTTCAAACACAAGTCCTCCTCCCCAGTAAAGGTAAATGACCCTCTTTCACTCACCTCACAATTTTCTGGTGGGGCTACAGCAAATGCTGTGATACCAATATAGCCACAGCAGCAGTGCCTAGCTGTAATCATAGCCAGAAGGGCAGCCTGTGGAAAAGAGACACTGTAAAATAGCCCATTACTTCATGTCACGGATTCCAGGAAAACACGTTATATTTTGATTACGGATATTCAGAGAGGGAACTGCTAGTACTGCACTTGAGATAAGGAAGAGGCCAGATAGATCTAAATAGCAAAGCTTGGTATGACTTCTTATGTAATTATCAGCTCCCCATCACCATGAGGTCTGCATGTGTCAGGCAGCTAAAAATAGAACAGCTTCCCTCTGCCTTTCTCTCCTTCCAGCCTGTGTGAGGAAAGACCTGACTCACTTACTTGTGTCTGGGAGAGCCCTCTGATCCCCTCTGGGCTTTTCCTTCAAAGGCAATATGAGAATAATATTGATTTTCTAAGAGTATTTTTATAATAGGGGTTTTATTCCATATGGCACACTCATAAGATGCTGGGACTTTGACTGTCATTGCCAGTGTTTGATAATACTGAGATGAGAAATTTCAGTTACGGAGCATAAAAGAAAACATCCTGTAGGCTGGAATAGAAACATGGGCAACACTTCTTCCAAACTGCTTATTAAAAAGTTATATTCTTTGAGAGAGAAGACTTGGAAACCCTGCCCTTAGAAATGCAATGATTATATTAATTTCTGGTTACTGCCGTAAGGCATGCCAGATTAAGGTGTGAGGTTAATATTAATTCAGTGCCTGTTATGTATTCATGATTCCTGGAGAAGGTCCCAGGCATATGTTTTGGTGACAATTACAGCTGTGCATTTGAATCTGTCATTGAAATTCACTATATTATACAAATAGAAATATTAAGTGGCAAAATTTGGACCCCAGTTGGGATCCAAAATTTCAGTTGTTGCATTACTTGGATCTAGGTAATACATACAGTTGAAACCCAGATATTTCAGATTTTGACCTCATCCTGTATTCAGGGAGTGTGAAGTGTCTGAGTTTGGGCTAGAGAGAGGAAGAGACTGCTACAACACTGCTACTGTCTGCTCACACTTCATCCCAGCCTCTGCCTGTGTCAAATGAGGATAATTAACATTTTCTTGCCTCTCAGAAGATCCGGGAGATAGCCTGTTGATACGTTATTCCTCACAGTACTTGCCAACTGCTTAAATATAGTCGGTAAATATTTTGTGAATACTCTGTGACTGTAAACACATCACATTTCCACTCCAAATCTTTCAGACTTTTGCACAGCTTCGAAGGAATGCTGTCATAAAAGTAGGGATACTCGGGGGTGGGAGAGGAGGCGGCAAGGGTCCAGACCAGGGTGTCGGGGGCAAGGGCAAGGACAAGGGCAAATGACACAGGACATCCTCCTGGGATGAGCAGCCAGACCAGCTTTGCAGTTCAGCAAATACCTCAAAAAAGAGGTATTCAGTGGTTTCACTGTGTTTCTGTGCCAGGGGGATGGAGGTCCTGGGTTCAGGTGGCCAGAGCGGGACACTCACCTGTGAGAGATGATGATGAGTGGAGATGGTGCAGACTGAGGGGTCTCCAAGGAAGGTGCTCACGAAGCAATGATCATCCATTCTCCCCCACCCCACAACAACTGGAGGGCACTGCATGAAGTTGGAAGCAAAGGAAGGCTCTGTTTTGTGTAAATCACAATTAAACTGCAGAGCCTGTGGGATGTTCTCATAGACTTTCACAAGAGCCCAGGAGTGATTTCATAAATCCATGGAAGCAAAGAGGCCTGTGGAATCTTATTAAATACCATTTCTGGCACAGAATCACCAGACATTCTGGGAGAGCAGAGCAGGAAACTATTGGTACCTTTTTTGTTTCTCTTTGTGGTTACTTATTGCTGGTCACTGTTGGAGACAAGATATTCACTCAACTGGAACCTTGGTCTGGGTACGTATGTTTGGGTTGTTTTTTTTTTTTTTTCATTTTTCTGTACAACAAAATCTTGTTTCTATCTATTCAGGCTGGAGACACAAGCTTGAAAAAAAGGTCAATATTCATGAAAATTCACTGTGGTAGTCCTCTGCTTTTCACCAGTTTGATGACAATGTTAAGACTCTGGCTTGTTTGAGTGTTTGTGATCACTTTTCCTGAGCCTTACTGTGTCCACTGAAGTCCAGGTCCAGATTTCAGGAGCACAATGGAGTGGACTTCCTTACCAACTGCCTTTTGCCTTGATATCTCCATTGAATCCCACCTACAGGCTGATTTTCTCCCCTTTTTTAGCTTGGGTGACTGAAACTGCTGATTTTTCTGTAGCCTGTGGTATAGTTTTCAGTATTTTTAAGAGCAGTGATATTCCACAAGTGCACAACAGCCTCTTCTGAAACACACGAGAGGCATGTGAAGAAGGGAGACTCAAACCATCAGACTTTGCAGGGTGATGAAAACCTACCCTTACCCAAGTTTGGAAACAGCACGTCAGTCAAAACGGAAACATGCCATGGGAGTTTCTCCTCTGGAAGTTTTAGTTGTTAATTCTTGCTGGAGAGGAAGAGCTTCACCCAAAAGCATATGTCGTGGTGCATCAGCAGCATCAGAGTATGGCAGAACAACCCACTCGTGAAGGAGCATCTGCCAGGCACCCTCAGCACTGCTCAAAAGCTGCTCCAGGAAAAGTCATCACACAGAGAAAATAAATCAGACCAGCACAAAACCAAAGGCTTTCTGAGGAAGCATCCTATGCCAGTAGGGATGCATGCCAAAGAATCCATGAGGAAAAAAGAAAAGAGAGCGAGAAAAAGAAACAACAGTCACTCCCAAAATAGGCAAGATAGTAAAACCCTAAAAAAGCACAGAAGTCTTTTTTTCACTTGCCCATTTCTCTTGGCCTTGCAGACCAGCACATCTGGCAGACTGAGGTCTGGGGGACAAGGCATGTAGGAGAGAGTCCCAGGGGCTTGTCAGGGAGTTCAACACTTGCTGCTGGGCTCTGATGCAGCAAACTAAGGTTTTAAGCTATACTGTGATGGAAAGACTATTTGGTGCCAGGAGGAAAAGGCCACACCACCTCACACACCAGCCCCAGAGAACTGTGTGTCTTTTAGGAAGCATGACAGCGAGGAGGGAAATATAGCACAACGCAGGCTCAGCCCTGCCAGGCAGCTGAAGTTCAAGTTATTTCCACATTATAAAATACCTTAGGGGATGTGCAATTTTTCCACTAAAGTTTACAAAAAGGATAACAGAGATCCTACTGGTCTCTTGGCAATTTTCCTCCTCAGCAAATCAGAAGCAGTTCCTTGTTCAATGGCTGTGCATTGTTGGGAAATCTACTGTGTTTCTTCAGCAGGACTCCTGCTTTGTGCACTCTCCTGACAGTCACACGTGCACTGAGACTCCAAACAATGTCAGCCTGTTTAAAACCATCAGCAAATAAGCAATCTCAAGACATTTTTTAATAGCAGGATTTGTTTCTGTGGGTATTTGCACTTTTAAGGAATTTATTATTATTCTACTACAGAAATCCGTGTCTGAGACTGGCCTCTGATGGCTGTCACTTGAATATCCTATTTTTCATCCCAGATGTGTAAAGGGAGTAGTCACATTCCCCTTGGTCTTTTTCTGCTGCATTTAACAAGGTGAATGAAGTTTGGTCCTGTAAGAGAAACTTTTCATCCCCATTTTCTCCACATGCTGGTGCCCAGACGGTCACAGCGACCCAAGCATGAAAAAGTTGCTGATGATTCTGAGCTCACTGTTGAATTGTCCATAGATGGGGTTAGACAAAAAGACCTGGTTGTATTAATTGCTTGGATACAGCTTTTTTATATCTCTTATGAAGATGGAATTGGCTCTTTATTGCTTCTGGTGGATCAACAGTTTCCACTCTAAGCTGCTGTTTTCATTTGCTTTGCATTTACAGAACTCCAGTGTGCTCAGTTTCACATTTTCCACACTTGTAACCTGCTCTGGGCTGGATTTTTTTTTTTCCTCCATCTCAGGAAATAGGGATCATTTATTTCCAAGAACTCGCCTGTGGAAAATTAGTTGTTAATGTTAAATACATGCATCTGTTCTTTTGAAGAGATTTGCCACCTGCTAGCAGTGGAAAGGAACCAGAAATTTGGCAAGGAGAAAGTCTAGGGAGACATCTTCTGCTGTCCCCATGAAAATCTACTTGCACTGAGTTCCCTATAAATGCCTGGAAAACACCAATTTCATATGGCACCCACTAGCACACATCTGGCTGTTCCAGGAGGACAGACCTGCTCCTCAGCATGGAGGGAAAGGGCTGGGATGCATCACCCCAGGGACCGTGCACCCCTGATAACAGCAGCAGCCATCTCCTCACCTCATTGCCTATGTCTTTGGCTGACTCAGTCCAGAAGAAGGTCCTGAAGATGACAAGGGTCTTCTGAAGCTTTGCTTTAAGGTGAAGAATGCACCTGACCTTTTAAATAGAAATGCCTACGTGATACATCAATATGAATACAGAGGAAAAGTATTTCAGAGTAAAGAAGTCAACATATTGCATAACTCACTAATCCCTACAGAAGTGTTCTCTCAGGGGATTGTACCACGAAATACTGGCACCAGGATTGCTGGCATGCAGTCATCTCCTTGTGCTGGCACAGGGGAGAATAAGTAACAGTGGATTTACACCTGACTTTGCATTTTGCAGTTAGCTTTTCATGTCCTGCGACAACCTGTAGCACTTACAGGTACAACCAGAGTGCAAAGCAGACACACTGTAAAGGAAGTAAAATGTATGGACAGCCATTTGAACTCTTAGCAAGCTGCAGTGTATGTTAATACATGGGTAAAAGTGACAGGTACAACAAAGGCATCCCAGCACCAAACTTTTCACCTCAATACTTGCCCATTCAGGGTGCAGACAGAACACTGATTATAGACTGAGGCTATGGATGAGGTGCAGAGCAGGAACTGGTCATCAGCTTGTGTTGAGATGAACCAGGAGATGCATCTCGGCTGCTTCCACCTTACCAGGCTTCATCCTGTGGTCACCTGGTCCATGCACTTGCTGAACCCAAGCACTGTGGGCAGTGTTGAATACTCCTATGTGAGAAAGGAGTCTGCAGCATAATATGTACTCAGAGTTTTCATCTCCCCACTAACTTGCTTTGCTTTCATGTATTTGTAAAAGAACCAGACAAAAAATATCAAGGATAACCTTCACAGAGAAGCAGTAAAGGGCAGATATAACAACAAAAATAAACCCCAAAAGACCAAGGGCTGGGAGGAAAGCAAGGAAATTTAAAAACAGGGTATTTACTGTGCAGTATTTTTCCATTTTTGCACATCACATCACATCACAAAACCTGACCTCCAGACTTTGGCCTCTAAGCCCTGACCTTTGACCCTTGACCCCCTGACCCTTACCCTTTACCCCTTATCCTTGACCCCTGGCTCTGGAGCCTGGACCCTGCCCTGGACCCTAATCTGGTCCCTAACTACTCTGCCCTGTCTGTATCCAGACTACTGCTGTGTCCTGTAACCCCGAGCCCCCGGTGTGTAACCCTCAGCCCCCATCCCCTACCTGTCACTCTGCAGCCTGTACATGTCATCCCCACCTTTTTGGTGTGGTCTTAACCTCCTGTGAGGGTTCTGGTGTTGTCCTGGTGTTAGGATTGCTACTGCTGCCGCCACGAGGGCTGAAATGGCATCCTTAGGGGAAATGCCACTTTCAACTGCTGTTTTTTTTCTTTTAAACTAGAGAGAAAAGTTACAACCCAGTTTAAACATAAAAGAGCAGAGGAAACAAAGTCTCTGCAAATAAAGCGGATCAAACCCAGGAAGGTTCAAAATACACCCCAAAAACATGATTAAAACCAAATAAGGTTAGATGTTGGTGCCAAAAGTTTCTTGTTCAAGTGTGTCTCCTGAAAGGAGAGAATTGGGTGGATGTCTGGGAACTGAGTGAGCTTTCTGGAGGTATGTGGTATTAGGTCATGTTTCATACCAGTCCAAAGCTGCAAGATTCATTAAGATTCAAGTAAGTAAATTTTCTTATTTGAAAACTGTATTGAATCATTGATCTAACTATTAAAAAATACCATTTGCTATGATAAAAGAAAATGTTTACACTTGTGGTCTGGATTTTCTGTTACTCATGAAAACTGGAACACATCCTATAATTGTGCTATACAGAGTTTTAGCAGAAACACACAATTACTCATTAACTTTCATACAGATTTAGGGCAAAGATCAAAGTCTGATACCAGAGTTTTGCTGTATTGACTTTGTTATGATGTATTGACTAATTTTTTTCAGTTTTGTTCACCTGATATCTGACATCCCAGCTGAAGTAATTGTATTTCAAAAGTAGCTGCACAACTTCAGGTTTTACCAAGCCAGCGAACTCTAAATTTAGATGTTAAGCACTCAAGCAGGTGAGTGCTTGCACCCAACAAGTCGAAATGACTTGAAAAAAAAGTGATATATATATATGTGTGTATCTTCCTATTAACTGGGTCAGAGCACAGGTTTCAAAAGCTTTGACTCAGCTTTTTTGTTCCTCCTCCTAGCTCTAAAAATAATGATTAAATAAAAAAACAAACAATGGATAATTCTGTTTAACTCCTAAGAATTTTTTATTCCATTTGAGTGAACCAATACATTCCTTTGTGAAACGGGAAGCAACATTAATCATTGTACATTTTTTTGTGCCATCTATTCTAATGTAGCAACAGAGAAGCTTGCAAAATTCTCCTGCATTGTGGTATTCTATTTGTGACTAATTTACTCTGTGACTGATGTTTCTGCAAAAGTCTCATAGTGACTGCAGTAAGTCTGTCTGATATTTCATACAACTTTATGTTTTATCTCTCTACCATTATACCATTTGGTATTTTAGCCTGCATCAGTTTAAATAAGCAGTAATCTTGATAGCAGCTTCTGAAACAAAGGTACTAACAGTGCATGACACTAACAGCATGAAAGTGAAACATTGTTTGCACATACCTCAAGCCTGCTAATTTTCTGACACACGCTCACAGTACCAGCACAGTAATAGTACCAAACACATACAAGAGATCACTGGAGAGCCTTCTTCTAGGCTAACAGGTAGAATGCAAAACTTCAGATACAGAGGAATTTGTTGACTATGTCTCCCATTCTTCATCCTGCCAAAACCTATGGCAGCATCCTGCCTTCAATCTTCCCAGTATAAATCTGTCATAATCTGAGTGCAAAATCCACTCCAGGGCATGTCTTTATTATATGGAACACCAAATGCATTTTCTATTATTTGGAGTAATCACAGCAGTAAAAGTCAGAGCTAAGGCTTGGAAGCCTTGAAAGAACACTTGCTTCCCAACATCTGGCTCAAGAAGAAAGGAGATACAGCAGCTGAGGATATTAAATGCAAGAACAAGTAAGGTCACTGGCTGCACAGTTGGTGTAGAAAAAAAAATCAGAGAGGGCAGGTTCAGGAAAAAAATAGCCAAGAATCCAAGACAGCAGGACAGTATGTTTAGCCTAGGATTAAGCCTGCCTCATTTCCCATGAACATAATACATAATTAACATTTGATTACTCATTGTGGCCAAAACTATGCAGTGGATGAAAACCTGTGCCAGTCCTCAAATGGAGGAAGTGCCCTTGGAATTGCTGAGCTCATAGTAGATGACCTTGGCATGATTCCTGGCCCCGTCAGAAAACTCGGCAGTCAGTGGGCACAGGCTTTGGCAGCCTGGCTGCAGGAACCACAGCCTGGTGCTGCCCCAGCTGAGCCTTGGTCCCCCAGCACCACACGCCAGGGCTACACACAGGCAGCCAGAAGCACGATGGGGCTCCACCCCCACTTTCCTCCCTGCTTTCCACAGTAAATGTTTAGCAGGGTCTCCAGGCAGCAGAGCACCTCAGATAATAGCAGCATCAAGAGTGTCAGCACTGCCTTAGAGAGCCTGGCGCAGCAATCGCCTCTGTAACCCATCAGTGCCTTTTCTTCTTTTCTTTTTCTAAAAATTGTACAGTCTATATCAAAAGCAAGTGTCTCAGTCCTCTCAAAGGTCTGGCACCTTGCAGAGCGTCAGCTGTGCAAGTTTAGAGGCATTCTTCTCTCTCCTGTGCTGCTCTGGGTTTTAATTTGTTCTTTAGTGGTGTTCCTGTCTAGCTTGTTGCAAACAGGAGTTGTGTTGCCTTTTTTTGTAATGAAAAAAGTAATTAAAAACACTTCTATGCTTCCCATCTGGTTTTTGCATCAGGAAAACAGGCAAAGAGAAATTACTTCCCGAGATCAGCCAGTGCAATACACAAAACCTGGAAATTTGCTCAGTGGTCTCTGCACAATCTAGGATACAGCCAAGGAAATAAACTGAGACTATGAACATAAACTTTCACTCTCTTGTTGAATGTCTCAATGCTATTAGTCTCCCTGGACCAATAGTTGCACTATTATATCCAGAGGAGCACCTGATTTCTACTAATATATATTGTTATTATGTGAAAAACAACGTAGTTCAACTTGTTTTACTATGTTTGAAAATCAGAGACTGAAAGGGAAGATGTAAAGAAATGGGAAAATGAGTAAAAGAAGGAAGAGTGCAGTTAGGAATAAAACGCTACGAAAGTCCTGTGAGCCTGAGCCATAATGTGAAGTACAGACAAAATGAGCACAATTAGTAACCACAGATAATGATGTAAGTGCAGATCCTATAGCAAACACCACAGTACTGTGTGGTTCTCTCCCCAGGATGATGTTTTACCCTCTTTGAAGGCCTCTGATAAGCGACCTGTAAAAGTCATCTGCTGGTTTGTTTTAGAGGAGATGAGAAGAACCTCCTCTGAACAGACAAGTGATATACAGCAGCCAGAGCTTTATTTTTGTCAATGACTTGTCAAGCCAGCTGTGAGCATTCACCCTTTCAATCACAGACTCATTAGGATACATACATATTTAATCAGGACTGTAACTCTGAAGGTACTCTGAATGCTTCTACAGTAGTGTATGTTTTAGCATATAGCACCTTGCATTTTGACATTTAGGTGACCATGCTAATGCTGAAGTAAAGAACAGATTTCTACCACTGAACTTCAGAGGATTAGAAGGTGGGAAGCCGTCACTTTCCAGTGAAAAACCACAAATCTCTTTATGTTTAGCAAGCTGCCTATTTAAGAAATAAAACACAGCAAAAACAATGCTGAGAATTATTTGATTAAACTCTAGTTGAAGTCATATAGCCATCTGCCTTACTGCTGGGGCTGGTGGAAGCTGTGGTCTTGCAGTGCTTCTCATCACTGTCCAGAGCAGGGCTGCCAAAACAGGAATGCTGTTCCATGTGCAGATAGCAGAAGCATTCAGCAGCTGACCCTGCTCTCAGTCAGTCACTTTCCCTTCTGCTGGCACCCCTATCAGTGGCAACAAATCAGGCGGCCTCCTTGACCAATGCCTCTCGATCGTGCTGCCAGATCTTCCACTGCTCATTTCCTGCAGCACAATCTGAAAGAAAGCCTGTTTCCATGCCTGAGCTGGTTTGGACAAAGATAAATCTGAAGGCTGCCTAGTGACTACCATGTAAACATACAAAAGAAATCGGATGATCTAACCTATAAGGCTCCAGTTATTTGGTATAATTAAGTGGAGAAGATGCCAAGAAAATAATTACCGGAAAGTTTTCTTTTGACAAACTTACGACAGAAATTTCTCAACAGCTTCAAGGAACTCCATGGATGAGCTAAGCCCTTCCAAGTCCAACAGATTGCCCTTTTTGTCATGAAAGTGGAATAATTCAGTCTCTTGCTCTTCCAGTTCTTCCTGAAACAGATTGGTCTCTGAGGTAGGAATGATGATGATGCGAGGGACTGCATTGCTAATGACAGAATCCACAATTCCATTCACTTGACTTCCTTGAGTTGCCATAAGGAAAGTACTCGAGTCTCCTCTGGTGACACTGGTGCTATTCAGTCTGACAGGCAGAGAAGTTGCTCTCAGGGAGCTGGTCACAAGTGCTGCAGAGGGACTGGGTAGGACAGGCTGCCCAAGCACCTTCTCCAAACAGCTGGAGGAGAGTGAAACCTGGAGTAAAGACATAAGATTTAACATTGTCAGGCACCATGTGGCTGTGGAAAACTAATTGAAATATTCATTGCCACTAATCAATATCTGAGCCACCAAGACAATTTTCTAAACACTTGAATCATTAACTTGAGGGAAAATCATGATGTGCTAACATGTACTGCTTGGAAAGCAGAATGTTAAATGGAGCAAAAGATGATGTGCTCAAATATCAGCAGAGACTAAAAAGAAAAAGAAAAGAAGAAAACAAAAGCTCATTCCTTTATCTGACTTATTTCATCATTAAATAATAGTATTACTGGTATTACTCCACTGTCAACACATCTCAGGGTATCAGGGTACTAGATTATTACACTTCCCTTTCTTCTCATGGAAGAGATCACAGATAAGACTCAAGTACACTTCATTCTTTACTTTCCTGAAGTTTTGTCAACCTTGTGACAATCTCTATCTCTCCCCAAATGGCTCTTGATACTACCTTAGGGAAGTTGGTGGCCTTGCATTCACACATTGGAAAGTGCTTCCTCCAAGAAAGAAACAATAAATACTCACTTTGCAAACAATTTATGTGCCTATTTTGCGAGAATTCTGATTTCTAACTTGCTTCTGATGGCAAGGCCTCTGTGTTCTTTTCATAAGTCTTGTGCACAGTATGCAAATTCAGAGTCAACTAAGTAAGCTTTGAAAGCATCACTTAATATTCAAATGCACAGGCAAGGGAAGGCATAAGTAATCAGTTTGGCTTCCTTTAAAAAAGAACAATTAAGGTGATAAAATCACTGTGTCAGATATAGAGATAAGCTGGATCCCCTCCTTTCTAGGGAAAACCAAAATTTAAAGTGCAGGTTTTACTTCATTACTATGTAATTTCCATAGTTTTGTGTCATTCTACTCCACAAGCAGGAATCATTCCCAAATCCCTACTGATAATGATTTCTCCAGCTGCTCTACCTACCAAGTGGAGGGGAAGCATACTGTGCTAAAAAAAGTGGTTTAAATCAATGTCACAGAGTAGAAAAGTCCATTCTTCCAGATCAAAGCTAATAATAGAATGAAAAAATCCAACTCTAAAACCACTCCTCCCTGTTTCAAGTGCTGTTTTCACTGCAACAGAAGGATCGGTTTCTTTTGGATGTGGCTTGCTGGGCACAATACCTACTTACAAGTTTTTTTAATAGTTTTCACATTGGTTAATTCCCTTGAAACAAAACCTGCATACAGAGAGGACATTTGACCACTTTCCTTTGAAATCAATTATCCAAAGCCACATTTTAATACTTCCAGAAAAGCCTCTTCATTGCCATGTTAAATTTCCAGGTGTCAGCCTAACTCAAGTTTGTTACTATCATAACTGAAGTAAGTCATGGGGCTGGATCATATCTCTGTGGCAGTACAGAAAACAGTCACCTGCATTTTTATGCTTTGGAATGCACCAAGCCTGGGACAGTAACTGGCTTGTCCACAACTGAGTGCTTTTGGAAGTGCTGTAATTGGAATTCAGACAAACACAATCCAGTAATGCTATTAAAACCTTTAAATATTAAAAAAAAAAAAAAAGCACTGGTGCTTCTTTAGGGTTTGTTGGGGGTTTTTTGTTTTGTTGGTTTTTTGTTTGTGTTTTGAGGATAAATGGGTGGTCTTATTGTGAAATACTAACTGAGCTTGACAAATAAATATTCTGATAGTATGAATAGTGATACATTGCATTTAGCTGCAATGAACACACAAAGGACCTTCATAACACACAGGAATCTGCTGAAAACAGTGAGAAAAGCAAATGAGGCTTTGAACATTCAATGTAAATAAACTCCTCATAGCTCAGTGAATGCCACTGAAAGTCTAAAGGGTTATTTACCAAAGTAATTCAAGAGATGTCTTTCAAAGGCAAAGTATAGCACATGAGCCTTCTTGTGGGCTACACAGTTGCTAAATTCCTTGATATATTTATTTTATTACTGCACTGTTTATGCAGACCACCTGAGATTTACTTCCCTTCTCCTTCCTTGTGAGATTGAAAGCCAAGTGATTCTCCAGAACGTGGAGACAACATCCTTTGCCATTTGCCTACAACCTGCCTTTGCCACTTGCCTACAACCTAGGATGCACTCAGCTACTGACAGAAGGCAGGAGAACTAAGAATTAGATTTGAGCCCATGTTGCCTGACACCACATTTGAAGCTGCTGTTTTTCCACCAGTACTGTTCACAACAGTTACAGGAAAAGAACAAGGTTTCTCAGGACTTGGTCTTAATGACACACATGAAAGAAGACAGGACAGAGGCATGCAGGAAATGGGTCATTGGTTAGCTGGAAATTTTCAGAGCAGTTCCCGCTTTAAGCTATGCTGTCTCTAGACAATTACCATCAGATCTGGAAGGCGGCACAGGGGACTGAAGCAGATGCTGTAGCTGCTCAAGGTGTGGGTGTTTGTCCACATGCACTTGAGTAACCCCAAGAAAGGGTGCCTCCATCAAAAAAGGGGGTGCTACTCAGTCCAGCCACAGACAGGGGATTGTAAGCCACATCTGTCTTTCCCTGAAAAGGCAGCACTAGTGTATGCCTGACACTGTGCCACCCATACAAGTACTCATTTGGAAACTGGTGTTACAATCTGGCAGAAGCTGACTCATGGGTGACCTACTGCTCCCATCAGGGAATGGGGTGTTCCTCAACAGCAGGACACCAAACCTCCATGGTTTGGCCAATGAGGGGGTTGCATCCACAGAGGATGCGCTGAGTACTCACCGTCTCCTCTTTCAGTGAGGGAAGGGTGGCAGCTGCCAGACTCTCCCCCCCTTAGGGAGAAATGGGAGTTTCTTTCTCGTCTTCCTCCTCAACAAAAATAAAACATTTTAATATGCACTGAAAAGAAGGAAAAGGGTGGCTTCTATCATGTCAAACTCCGTTTTGCAGACTTGACTTTACTCTAAAAGGATACTGCCACAGTACAGACACAAGGGCCATGATGGAAGGAACCAAAGCTGGGGTAGATAAACAGGCAAAGAGGCAAAGAACTCATCTTACATCTGATGCTATTGACTATGCCTTAATGCAGCTTCAGAGCTATAAGAAGATCTGTCTTTCCAAAAACCAGGCAAGTATCAGCAAAAGTAATTAATTAATTAATTATGCATTACTGGCGCTCTCATTTGTCACACACACACATGAAGAAAAAAAAAGAAAAAGAAAAAAGAAAGAAAGAAAAGAAATAGCAGCAAGGAGAAAGAGGAGGTTGGAATCAGTATAAATAAAGCCTACAGATGAAAAAGATGAGCATAAAGGCTGAATTATCACTCCAGAGATGATGTTCTCCAGCAAGATTAGCACAAATATAGAGTCTCCTCAGCTGAGACTTTTTTCCTTACCTTTTCGGTGGTGGCTGCATCGCAGCTGCAGGTCTTTGGGAGCAGGCCTCTCTTCTCTTGTCTCAGACTTGCGGAGAAAGAATGACTTCGGCGAGGCTTCAGTTTCTCTTGAGCTGGCTCTACAGGGTCGAGCTCTACATTGCTCCAGGTCTAATCACAAATTGATGAAGGATTTCAGACAGTTGCATCCTTTCTCAAATTCTTGTAAGTTCTCAAACTCTAGCAAAACCCATGCACATTCACAGAAAACTTAAGCTGTTCTAACATAGGTCTCACACTCAAAACTCCTGGGGAGAGGCTTTATTGTCAGTCTTGCCACTCAGCGTGGACTATTTTGCTTGCTGACCAAAAATAAAACCAACTTGGAAATAATGAAAATTTATTTAAACTCTTTTTACCAAGATGTTTTTCACTCTCTTTTATCTCATTGCTTATGCTCTTCTTATACCTGCAGAGCATCTGAATCCTAAAGATGAGAGCCAATACAATCAATCTGTCTAATGTGTCTTGTGGCATTCTGTGTGACCACCAGCAGATACAAAACCACGGGCATGGACAGATCCAAAACCATGTTTGCATACATCCCAGCAGAATATCCAGAACACCAAGGGCTTCTCAATCTGCATGAGCTTACTGATTCGACAAACTAATTAGTGCACGGGAGGCAGCGGGTGGGCTTTGCTCAGATTGTCTACGAGCATGTCAGTAATGAAGCACAAAAGGGACACTGCAAAAGTGCTGTTCCATTTACAGGCTTGGGGTGAGGCCGTCTGTCATCCCTTACTTAGTGGTGATTTTTTATTGAGCATCAATGATGAGATCATTCCACTCCAACACCAGCTTTTAGATATGGATAGACAGAGGCCAGGCAGGTAGACAGACAGACAGGGCTCCACACAAATGGGAAGATAGTGCATAATTCCTCTGCATCACCTTGCTCATACATCTATGTATGGCCACCTGTTTATTTCCTTGTTGACTAAAACTCCTTGAATGAAACGTTCCCTGCCATGACTCACAAATATGTTTGTTCCCTTCACTAACATGTACACAACACACAGCGGAAAATGTTGGTGGCAACAGCTGCATCTTTTACAGTGTTCCTGGTGTCATTTCTTGCCCATCAATGTTTTATTGGAGCATTCCAAAATTTCAGTCAGTCCTGCTGTCATGCCAAAGTCACTGAGCTTAGCTTTTATTTCAGCAGCTGCTGTTTCAGCTAAAACCTCTACAGCTGCACTGAGCTGTCAGATGCCCCAAGGACAATTGCCTTTGGCTGCATCAACTCGGCACAGGACAGTGCTGTGCACTGCTAACAGCGGGGCTTTTAACTGAGACCCCTAAGCCAAAGCTATGCCAAAAGCTGAAGCCTCCTACCCTCGTTATCCTGTCTATTTAAGCAGCAGCCACATCGAAATACGTGCAATAACCTGCTAACATTGAACAAACTAAAACCAAGTAGTGACCAACAGTGAAGAACAGAAAGCTTCTTGGACCGGGGTGATGCAGCTGAAATTACTTCATTTGGCATCAAACAAAGGAGTAATGGGAGCAAATTTAGGTTTTTATACCTAAAGGTATATAAGGTATACCTAGGATTTATAATTTTGTGAGAGGTTACTGGCAGCAGCTCTCCCTCTGGAAGGTTTCTGAGGCCCAAACTGAGGGGGAGCAGCACAGGTCCCCAGGATAGCCAGCCCAGACTCTGCCACGACTGCCACTCCCCCCGGAGCCACCTTCCCAGCACCTCTGCAGGCAAGGCCAGCTTCTTGTGACTGAGAGAGGCTGTGAAGAGTCTCAAGGGATTCTTTTGTTTCTATCTCACTGTCACCAGCCTTATTGATGCTTGGGCTGTGTTCTTACAAAACATCCCACCATGCTCTAGGGCAAAGAGCCTTTCACTCCTCATGGTTAAAATCCGGGCAAAGAAATCAAAAATTTCCATCCTACAGAAAATATACTTCTTTTAAAATAATAAAACAGCTTTTGGATAAGTCATAAAACTTTGGATGGAAGATTGTTTTCGTGTCCTCCAGACCAGCAAGATACCTAATACAGCCAGTAGTTGCATAGCCAGTGAGTGTCTGACAATGACACTTTCTCTAGTTCATATTAAAGACTTAATCTGAACATCCTTGGTCCCAGCAGGTATCAGAACCACACAGATATCCTGGCCTGAATGCTTTTTCTGATTGTAAATCATCATGCATGAACTTCCAGCGTTGCAGAAATGACCTTACATGACCCAAAAAATTTAGCTACACTCTCCTCCTTCCATTTTCTGCTTTCTAATTTTGAGTATATATTTATAGAGCTGCTTATTTAGAGTCTGAGAAAGGTTGTACTCCCTTTCTTTCATGGAAACAAGAAAAGACTTACAGCTTCTTCAGTAGAAATGGAGGAAACACAAGTGCTCTTGGTCCTGCCAGCAAGAGAGTGGTGGCTGCAGAGAGAGGTCCTGAACGATGACTCATTTATGGATCCCCTCAGGAGGTCATTCTTCGATATTCGTATCAGGAACCTCAAGCAGGGAACAGATTTGTGGATGGTTTTTCTGAGGGAAAATGTGAGAAGAAAAAAAAAAGCCAAACCTGTCAAACTGAAGACATGCTTTGAAATTCCTGTGGTGAGAATGCTGTCTCTTTCCATCACCTCAACACAGCTTCTCTTTTGATTAAGGGGGTCTTAAAGATTACATGCTAACAGCACGGGAGCTGGTGCAAACAACTCCACAGGCTGAAAAGAAAATAACAGGTCCTTCTGGGCCTTATGTCAAAACACACACAGAGGAGCTGCGCAGGTAAGTGGTAAGAATTGAAAATATCTTGAATAGCATGATTGCACACGGTTTATTTAAAAGGTTAACCCAGAAAATTTCAGGCTAGTTGATAGAAAGGTCTTCGCTGTGCAAAGACACAGAATGAGTGGAAACAAGCGAAGAGGAAGAAGGCCAGAAGAATCAGATGTTGTTACTTATTTGTATCACGGCAGCTACTGTAAGCTCCTACTGAAAATTAGCACAGTACAAGCATAGAGAAGAAGGATGATCTAGACTCCAAATCCGCCTTATTCATTAAATAATAATCTCAGTCATGGTAGTGTGAGTCTATTTCTCCTGACCCCACCGGTGGCCCTGCATGGAGCAGAAGTCTCCAAGAACCTCCCCTGGGCGATGCCAGCTGGCCTTTCTCCTTGCAGGGCAATGTTGGTCAGAACGCTTCATTTGGTGTAACACCTCCCCAGCACTTCCCAATCCATTACTTCAGCCCAACAGATGAAGCTAATGGGGCAAAAAACTAAATGAACAAGTCAAGAAGTGGGGCAGCAACAAGGCATATGGCAAGGAGCTGATGCAGGGAGCCACAGATCACTGGAGGATGTCAGTACATTGCCTTTACACTGAGATGCCAGTCAAGCAGATGTATATTGTAAAATCTTTTGCTTCTATAGTTATGAGGTTTGTTGAATAATCAGTACCTTTAAAATCATCATTTCTATTCTCACAGAAGATCACACAGGTTAAAATTTCGGAGACATGATTCTGGCATCATGAAATGAGGTCACTCACTTGTAATCAAAAAAAAAAAAGAAACCCATCACCACCAAACCTCAACATCTGGCATCATCACCACTCGGAATAGTTCTGCGTCTCTTCCCTCTGTAATTTCAAAGGCAAGTGAACAGCAGCTCCGCATCTACTCTGGAGATGAGGACGGAAAGAAGCTGCCTGCACCATCATTCCTGATCCTGCCAAGATGCCTGGTCGTGACCAGGCAGGGCCCACTGAGCTGCTTGGGGCAGAAGACCCCTCATATGGTGCTGGGTAAAAAAAAGACGGTTGACATTGTGCACAAAATAAAAAGTCCTGAGAAAGCGTTTACAGGACACGAGAAAATGTCAAGCCCCCACAAATTTCCTTTCTGGCTGAAGACCTCAGTCTGGTGCTGAAAAGCAGCTGCCAGCTTTTTTGCCCAGCTAGGAAGCTGAAGTACTTCCCTCTGATAAATTCAAGTTAGTGTAAAACACACCATCCCATTTATTAAATGGGATTTGATGCAGAGGTCTCCTAATGATGGAGATTCAGGAAATAAATGTCTAATGGTGAATTTCCAAGGGAAACATACGAACATTTCTGAATGTGTTGAGGGACCAGAATTTCTATTTTACTAATAATTGGGAAGACTATTGAGGGACATTTTGCTGGTTGGGATGAAAGCACAGATTTTGAAGGGAATTTTAATATTGTATGTGTGAAATAAAAAGTATAAACGGAGGTACTTATTTAATGATATATCTATAATCTGAAATAAAACAGTCATCTAAAGTGAAATAGAAAGTAATTGCAAGCAACTTTTAAAAAAACACTGCAATTCAAAGTTATTTGTGGTTATTCATTATTTATAATGTAGGAGTTTTGAACCAGTATTTTTTGTGTAATTCTACTTTGCTTGGGAGCCAGTTGGAAACATAGAGTTGCAGAATTTGCTATAAAAGAATGATTCCGAAACCAAAAACTTCCAAAATGTAAGGGAGTTTCTGCAATAACTCTAACACAACAATGTGTTAGAGTTATTGTGGAACATAGAGACAACACACAAGTTGTTAAAGATAGGAAGATTTCTTCCCCACAAAAGAGCATTTCACTGATTAAAACTTAGAGTACATTCCTCACTGACATTCGTTACTTCTTGTGAATCCTATTAGAGAGAGGTGTTTTTCTCCTTTCTACTGATGGGGAATGGGTGGGCAGGGGTATGGGTAGATGAGGAGGAATATAACTAGCTCTCAAACCAGTTCTTAGAAGCCAAGTGCTAGCACATAGGTCACTGTTACATTTTCAGTTACATTCACTATAACGTAGTTTTTTTCCCTCTCTTGTTTAAGGTAAGGAAACCCCACAAAAAGGCTTGGTTTTGTTGGGATGTTAAGATGAAGTGTCAGGAGTTCTCTTTGCAAAAAGGCATCTTGCTTTGCTAGTGGATTGAGCCTGATTTGAACACTTTTGATGCTGATTTCTGAATGCTTCTTTCCAGAAAGATTTGGAAAATAACTTAGATGTAATTTGGTTCAGTAGTTCCAATATAAAATGACAAATTATCCCCTGCTCAAACCCTTAAACCCTTTGGCCTGAACAGACTGGCCCATTTATCTGTGCTTGAATAAATTACTTTCAAGGCATAATGTGAATAATTAGAAGATTTGGAAATTATCCAGAAACAATAACCTTAACATGCATATTCATTATTCACTGTTTAAGCAAAATTGGTCCTGCCGACATATTTTTACTAGCTGATTTATTGGTGTACTGTAGGGTTTTTTCAGTTTTGAAACTGCATTCTTGATTATCACAAGGGCCCCAACATTACTTCTTTTCCTGACTGGATTGCTCCCAAGTGTATGAAATGTCTTCACAAGAAGTCCATACAAATTTCTCTTGTTGATATGTCTAGAAATACAGATTGGAAAGCAGGGAAAAAAATAAAACAAGATATTTATGAAGAAAACATCTGAAAGCTTGTTGGGGACTTGAGTCCTTTTCTTAACAGTCTTAAGAAGCCAATGCTGATAGGAAAAAGACTGACTGAAGCAGTTCACTGTCATAGACCCATAGGATGGTGTGGTTTGGAAGGGATCTTGAAGGAAACTTAAAGACCATCTAGTTCCAAGCCTGATGCCGTGGGCAGGGAAACCTTCCACTAGACCAGATTGCTCAAAACCCTATCCAGCCTGGCCTTGAATGCTTCCAGGGAAGCATCCACAGCTTCTCTGGGGAACCAGTTCCTTGCAAAAATAATAAACTGAACACGATAACTTTGGTTCAGAAAAAAATAATGGGTCCTAAACACATCAGCTAGCCATGCAAAACTTCTCATTGTACTTCCGTAACCCATCAGAAACAAGGCATTCTCCTACTCTAAACTAAAATGCTCTGCAGACATCAAAAAACTCAGATGGTTTTTGGAAGATGCAAAAAGGTGTTAGTTATGATAGCAGACATTTTCAAACAAAATACATCTCCAAAATGGAGAAACTGGGATTTGACGAATGAACGACTCTGTGGATAAGGAGTCTGCTGGATGGTCACACTCACAGAGCTGTGGTCAGTGGCTCAGTGTCCAGGTGGGGCTCAGTGACGAGTGGTGACCTCAGGGGTGGCTGTTGGGACCAGCCCTGTTTAACATCGCTGTCGGGGACATGGACAGTGGGATCAGGAGCACCCTCAGCAGGTTTGGTGGTGACACCAAGCTGTCTGGTGTGGCTGCCACACTGCAGGGGAGGGCCGGCATCCAGAGGGACCTGGACAGGCTGGAGAGGGGAGCCCACGGGAACCTCAGGAAGTTCAACAAGGCCAAGTGCAAGGTGCTGCATGGGGGTCAGGACAAGCCCAAGCTGGGCAGAGTGGGTTGAGAGCAGCCCTGCCCAGAAGGACTTGGGGGTGCTGGTGGGTGAGAGGCTGGACATGACCCAGCAATGTGCACTGACTGCCCAGAAAGCCAAACGTGTCCTGGATCGTGTCCTGCATCCAAAGCAGTGTGCCCAGCAGGGGAGGGAGAGGATCCTGCCCCTCTGCTCTGCTCTGGTGGGACCCCACCTGCAGTGCCACATCAGCTCTGGGGTCCCAGCACAGGAAGGACATGGCTCTTTAGCAGCAAGTCCAGAGGAGGCTGTGAAGATAACCAAAGGGCTGGAGCACCTCTCCTCTGCAGATAGGCTGAGGGACTTGGGCTGTTCAGCCAGGAAAAGGCTCTGGGCAGGCCTCACAGCACATTCCAGTATCTGAACGAGGGCTACAGGAAAGCTGAAGAAGTAATTCTCACAAGGGCAGGTAGGGATAGGACAAGGGGAAATGCCTTTAAACTGAAAGAGGAAGGTTTAGATTGGGTATTAGGAAGAAATTTACTGTGATGCTGTTGCGGCACAAGAACAGGCTGCCCAAAGAAGCTGTGGATATCCCATCCCTGGAAGTGCTCTAGGCCAGGCTGGATGGGGTTTTGTGCAACCTAGTCTTGTGGAAGGTGTCTCTGCCCATGGCAGGAGAACTTGATGATACTTAGGGTCCCTTCCAACCCAAGCCATTCTATGATTCTACAGAATCATAGGGTGAAAGGTTTTCACCCTTTTTGGGCATGTTTTGACCAGCCTTCAGAGAAACCTTTACTCTTCTTACAACCACACTGTCATGCATCAGACATCCTAAACAATGAACTGAGTTTCCAGCTCCCAAGTCCTAGTTGTCAGGCAATGGAATTTACCAGTTTTTCCACTTCTTGGGTGAAACAAGGCTCATACCGATGACTAAGCCTGCCATCTAGTGGTATTGATACATTTATCACATTTACCACCATGGCATCCCTGTGTTTTCTCAGAACTTTTGACACAGCATCACTTTCTGGTAGGTACGCTTTGAAAGACTTGCAAAAATTCCTACAGGTATGCTGGATAGCAGTTCTCTTACAAGTACATCCCCTTTATATAATAAAGTATTTTTTGCTGCCAGTGTTTCAAAATTTTTTGGGAAAAAATGCTTCAGAAAACCAAACCTTGAACATATGCATGTATAGCTGCTTAAATTGGTAAGGATGTGATTTTTTCAGCCTTGCTGGTTGGGACCTTTCATCTAGAGAGTGGTCTGTAGTGGCTATCTTTGATATGATGAAAGGCGACCTAAGATCATCTTCTCCTCCTGTCAATCATGGTGTTGTGCAGCTCCACTGGGCAGAGCAGGGCTCTGAGGGAGAGGAAAGGTGGAGGGAGGGACTGTTCTCTTTTGGCCACTCCCAAGGCTGTATCTGGAGCTGCCATGCACCATCTGGGTCTGACCACCCAGAGCCCATCATGGCCTGGTCAGCACAGGAACATGCACTGCATGGGGTGAGGCTGAAGGAATGAGGGCAGTTTGTTCCGTGTAAAAGATGCACCTTTGCATGTACAGTTATACACATACCTATATATTTACTGTACCTGTATCTTGGGTGAATTATTGCATATATGATGGGGTTGTAGATCGCAGAAGCTTTGGCAATAACTGCTGGCACAGATTTGGAATATGGTGTTAGGCTGTTGCCTCGACTAAAACAAAGCAAAAACATTACACACAGCTATACCACGGATTACATGGATACTACATTAGCAAAACATATTATTCTTTTAAATTGGTTTTGTGCTGTTATCTTTTTATAATAAATACACCTGTGAAGTTGATTCGTTCAAGTGATTTCTTTGCTCAGATGAAAGGTTTGAATTGGACAAGCATGTACTTGTTCATTTGGAGAAGATCAAAGACATGCAGCAAATAATTTTAGGATGACTAGGAACACAAAGAATCACCTTCCCTGTTTCTGCAATAGACAAAAAAAAAAAACAAAACCCAAACCGCAACAAAAAACCCCTTATTGTGGCCATCTGGGAAAAGTGAATGGTGGTAGAAAGGAAAACAGAATCAAACCTAAAAAATCTTTCAGCAGCAGCATGTGTGCTGCACAGTAATATGTGTCAGTGACTCAGTTGCAAACACTGCAGAAGGAAGAGAGGACTGGAAGTGGTTTGAAACCAATATTTCCCTTTAGACTTTAAGCTCCCACAGTCAGTCAGGTGTGACCAGTGTCAGTGCAGCATAAGCACAGTTAATTCACGGTATCATAGAACGGTTTGGGTTGGAAGACACCTTTAAAGATCATCTGGCCCAACCTCTCTGCAATGGGCAAGGACATCTTTCACTAGATGAGCTTGCTCAGAGGCCCATCCAACCTGGCCTTGAAGAGTAGAACATGCATTGACAAGATACCAGGTCCCTTTGGAGCAGAGAATGGGTGGAGGAATAGCAGTGTATGGAAGGAAGGAGGGTATTAGGAGATAAAGGAGGTGACTCCTCCAATTTATACAGCATCGTGTGGGAGAGGAAACATTGTGTACCCAATATAAAGATTAAAAAGTCATAATAGTTTCAAAATGCATAGATAAATAATCCCTTTTCAGACTTTATTCACAAGGGAAGAACGAAATATCACTTCTAATGTAGCAATTATTTTAGATCCATTCAAAAGGAGATTTGCCTCATGTGAATGATAGTACTAATCATATTTACATATGATTATGTAAATTATCCCTGCTGTTTGGATTCCTCTTCCACTTACCCTGCCCAGGCAATCAAGGTGACACAAGCATAAGGGGACCAGGACAAAACAAACACAATGATGACCACAAAAGCAATTTTTGCCAGCTTCCACTCATTCTTCATGGACTGAGAGAGGTAGGATTTCCGGCTGCAGGACCCCAACTTTTGAACGTCTCTGTGAGGGGGAAAAAACCACAGCTATTACAGCAGGACAATGAAAAAGCAGCATCTCTAATATGTTCTCAGCAATATGCAAAATGAAGTAAATTTCATATTTCACCACTCTAACTCTTATTTTCTCCTCAGATATTTAAAAACCCTAGAGGGTAATTAATGTGTTACATTTGCCAGTGAGACTGAGCCAGAACTCCCGGGACTACAGGACACGACTGCTGTGTCCTTATCCCTAACACAAGGAGGGTTTCAGGTTGCAAAGATACAGAAATTGGTATCTCTTGCCCTTCGTTGCTTTTAGAGGTGGAGCAAGAAAAGGCACAGCTGGATGGGAAAATCAAATCTTATGCCTTTTCCTTTTCAAGGGAGGAGCAGCTTGCATAAATTCTAGTTCATGAGGTAACACATGCTGAATACTCTGACAGCTTTGAGAAACCTGTCCCAAACACTTGCAAGGACATTTTTACTTACCTGCAGATCTATTTATTAAAGAGCATTTTCAATGGGAGGTACAACAGACAGTCCTAAGATTTTTGTCAAGAAAAATCAAATTCTCTTCTCACACCAAACACCCCACATTTTATTCTAAAAAGTTCTATATAGTTAGGCATTTTATATACTTTAGCATAGAAACAACAAATTTTACATATTAGTGTTGTTTAAATGGAGATACATTTCAGGCTGAAGACATTAATTACCAGCCAGCAGGGTAACAAAGTCCCTGGTGGTGCACTGTAAATACAGAATAGACTCATAGAAACATAAGATGGTCTGGATTGGAAGGGAGGTTAAAGATCATCTAGTTCCAACATCTGTCCCATGACCAGGGACACCTTCAACTAGACCAGGGTGCTTAAAGCTCCATCCAGCCTGGCCTTGCAAAAGGCATAGAAAAACCTTATGCCCCCTGTGCTTTACGAGTGTACAAAACACCATTATTTTAAGGATGCATTCCTTTGCTTGGTATCAAGTCTACATACACAAAGCACAATAAAAACCAAGACAAAGGCTAAAAAATAGAGTTCAGAAAGAACTTCATTTTGGGCATATACAAATGTACTTACAAAAGTGGAATTTAGGCTAAAACGCCAAATTATTTCAACAAGTGCCTGCACACAGGAGCAGAAAAAAGCCATCAGAACTAATGACACAGCTGAGCAGCAGGAAGGACTCACAGCACCAGCTGGTGTTGGATCAGACCAGAGATAAGCCATGTGCTCATTAGCAGAAAAATAACTGATAGAAGGATGCTAGTTTACAGATCTAACTCCCTGCTGATTTTTCATTTCAAATATAGACCAAAATTTTTTGGGGGGAAAAATATCTGAGCAAGCATAGCCAGATATTGTGCATGTAGTTGTGATGCTTGAGTGAAGCAAGATGATTTTTGGGATGCCTGCCTTAAATAAAACTGTCAAAAAATATGAGGACTGTTCTGTTTACAGAGCTGCTCAAAGGCAGATGATTCCCCTGTCACTACATGTTTTTTATTATCCCTTGAGGCTGAAAACTGCTGGAATACACAATGACGTTGTTTCCCGTAGTGCAAATCTGAAATACAAACAACTCAATCCAATTATCTGATGTACTTTTAATTACTACAGTGGAATAAGATTAGAACCACCAGAGATGACTTCTTCTACTCTGAAATTCATACATCCATTCCAGTTTTAAATTGGCAAAAATATTTTTCCTGTTACAGCTATCAATTTCAATTCAGACTAATTTTTGATTCAGATTTTTCTGCATCTAAAGAAACTGAGAAAATCTTCTATTACATGAAAAGGGATATGTATTTCTTTCAGCTAGATTTCTTACCTGCCAGTACGCCTTATGGCCAGGAACATTGATAAATAGCAATGGAATATTATTACCAGGGGGATAAAAAACACACAGCAGCATAAAATCATGGTGTAGCTTCTGTTTGCAGGGGAGTAGGTTACATAGTCCCATGTACAGGATATCATCAAGCCCTCAGGCACATAGGAACCTGTGGAATACATGGAACACATTATTCACACATGCACCCAAAGTTACTGCAGGTGCTGATCCAACCACTAAGCGCTTAAAATAAACTCTGTCCTGTATCCATGGTGTTCAAGAGCTGTGCCAGCCAAACTACACATCGTATATATGGTCTGAGAAGTGAGTGCCCATGTGGAGAGGAGGTTCTGACTACAGAACTCTCAGGTACACACCTAATACTCCATCTGCAGGTTGTTCTGCTTGAATACATCGCAGTTGTAGAGGGGCAGAGGGTTTGTGCAGGTGCAGACGTGTCCCTCACAGGGACTGATGAGAAAACTCATTTTTTTACACCCCAAGCAAGACTAAAAAGAGGACACAGGGAATGCTAGGAGAGAGAGAGCACACAACATACTCCAGCCAAGGAGTGGAGCCACACTCCATCCCAGTGAGTAGAGCCACACTAGGGCGATGATCTGCGCGGTGCGTCTCTTGGAAGTCCACTGGATGGACTGCAGGGGCTTTGTGATCACCAGGTAGCGGTCAACAGAGATAGCCAACAGAGTCATCATCGAGGTTATCCCAAAGAGAGCCCCGCAGAAAGCATACAAGTTACAGCCTGAGGAAGGAAATGGCAATGTCAGAGGTTTTCTTGAAAAGAGACATGCTTTCTCCCAGAGCCCATTGTAATAAATCTCTTTTTTTTATCTTGCTCAGGACTTCTCTCTTAATAGAAGCATTTTCTTAGCTTCACATTTTCATAGTTATTGAATGTTTATTAGAAAAACACAAATATAAATAAAATACAAATATATGTATTTAAATGAGTCCTACTTCACTGCAGGCTGCAACTGGGAATGTTTTGTCAATGGAAAACTGCCTCAAAGAAAAACCAATCTAATTAAAGTTATATTTTCCTGGACTGTTGCCTAATATATTGATCTTAACATGCTGCAGCAGACATCTGTCTGTTAATGATGGATGGGTGCTTCAAGAAATGTCTTTGGTTTATGTGGCTTAAAAATGTAGAAGTGATTTAAATTTGGTGACTAAGAGACCAGCTGTAAAACATAACTCCAACTCCTATATTGAATGGCAGTACTTTTTAAAAGAACTGACATTTTTTACATGAAACAGACCTCTTGACCCCCTCTGCATTCAGGCACTGCACTGCCAGATGGAAAAAGTTACGCTGAATTTAATGGAGCAACCTGTGCGAAAAGATCATCCATTCTTTGAAACCTTGCATTGCCCCATGTGGTTATAGACAGAAGCCCACCAGGATGACAGGCAGCAAAAACACCAGATCCAATCCTAAAGCAGTATTCTAAAGTCAATACAAGTAACTTGCCACTAAGGACCAAATCCCACTCAACCCAGATCAAAGGCTTCATTTGTGACAGTGTGATAATTTGCACTGATTTTATCTAAGGGGATGAGCAAGACTAAAAATATCTTCAAACTAAGGAAGAGTCCCTTCTGGGATGCTGAACATGGTCTCTGGGCTTGCTCCACCATTGTAGAGCCACCAGTGGGTGCAAGTTCTCATCCATGATATGATGAAACCTAACAGCA
The DNA here is from genome assembly GCA_013400495.1 of Nicator chloris. Classification (NCBI taxonomy): domain Eukaryota; kingdom Metazoa; phylum Chordata; class Aves; order Passeriformes; family Pycnonotidae; genus Nicator; species Nicator chloris. The sequence goes on from WAAE01026604.1 coordinate 92,215, forward strand.
TTGAGCCTTCTGAGGTTCTTGCCATACCCACATTTCAGCTGTAATTTCAGCATGGATCACCTTTGCTTTCTTGCAGTTGGAAAAAAAGGAGCTTGAATTTGCCGAGTCCTCAAATGACTATTGTTATTTAAATCTCTTAATTAACTATGAGATTCCTAGAAGCATGCCAACGGATATCAACATACATTTCTAAATAAAAGTAGTAACTTACCCTCAAAATGATACAGAAAAACTATTTACGACTTACAAAAACTTTTCTACCTATTTTCAGCCATAACACTTCCCTTACAAGCTAAAGAGTAACATGATTACATGTGGATGTTGACTCCTTCCTTTCCAAAATATGTAAGATAAAAGAATCAGAGCTGCAATACACAATGTGTGACATCACGATGACTGACCATGTCTGGGGCTGTGACTCAAGAGATTCCTGCTGCTCTACCCGTGGCACAAGCCAAGGCTGTTGTGTCTGAAACAGGCTGCAGGCAGCATAAAGCTGGCAAGGTGAGAATTAGCGTTGAAAAGTACCTATGTCTCCAAGTATCCATTCTCTGTGCAAGCTGTTGACAAAGCACATGGGTGCCTGAGAAGCCGACATCAGGAAGTCACTCACAGCTAAATTCATTATAAAGTAGTTTTGGGGAGTCCTCAGCTTCTTGTTGCTTAAAAACATGAGAAATACATAGTTTTAAAAAGACAAAGTGGAAAGTTAACTTTAGAACTTTGTTATACTGTCCAGGTTCAAATCGATGGTTACTCACAGTGAATCAATTGCTAATCATCAGTCAATTACTGCACCTACAGCTGTAGTCATTTCAAAATGATTGAAAAGAGCAGGAGCCATAAAATGGATTGTTTCCTCTTCAAGCTAAGGAGTTTCAGCTGTCTGGATAAATATGGATTTGTTCAGAGGAGCAGCTCCCTAGGAGTGCTGTAATACTGATTGTGCCTTGCACTGCAAATGAAGAAGATCTGAAGAAAGTTACGGAGCCAAGGGATCTGCTTCTGGTGGTACTTTAAAAACTGCTGACCTGGGGCGTTGTATTGACACCGCTGACCTCGAGTGGTTGACACACCACTATCTAAATGACTCCTTACAAAGTGCTACAGCACGAGCAGAGCACACACAGAAATTTGGAGAAAGTGCTTTTGCTCATTTACATCTCATAAGAGAGAATGTAAACTCTCAGTTGCAGATGGACAAGCAACATTAAACACCACAACAAGGAGTGTGAAAGCAGAGGCCTGGAAGCAAAGCTTATCCTAGGAAAACAACTGAGACCTTTCTGATGTGCTTTGCAATATCAATATTTGCAGCTAACATGAATTTCTTTCCTCATGCTGATAAACAAATACTGAAAAAAAAAAAAAAAGTGAGAAAGCCATCTCAGTGCTGCTGCAATTCTAATAAATACATGGGTCTCATAATTGGCTGCAAAAACAGGGTAAGAGAGAGTGCAGAGTTCATACATTCCCAGGTGCTAATCTGCCCATGCAGATTTTCCTACTTTGACAATTTAATGCTTTTATTACACCAGCTAAACCACACACATTTCAAAACAAATACAGAGCTTGTGATGCATTTAAAAAAATCATGAAGGTATCTACAGTTGTGGGGAATTCAACTTCTCTAAATCATGTTAGAAACCAGTTATTCAAAATTACTAATTTATTTGTCTTAAACATTTAAGAATAGGAAACTAATGTTTGGTTCATAACTCCACTGTGTCTCTAGTATTGTAAGGTCCTGCTGCCTCACTGTGCATAATGACAGCAGGTAGTGAATGAGGAGGATTTTGAAATCCATCATCACAGTGTGGGACAGAGGGCAGATGTTTCTTTTTTCCATGAAATTTTTGCATACTCTAGCTGCAGTAGCTTTGGCCGCCTATTACTCTGCTAAGAGAGCACACAAACTGACAGAAATCCTATGATCTCCCTGAAGCAGGAAATAGACTGATGGCATGAGTTCATTTCATATAGCAGATTGCTTTGTTAATCCTTTCAGGACCACTGGGCTCCTGGGACGAGTGTCACTGTCAACTATTTCTGCAAATACTACAGGGTAAGTGAAGAAGTCTGCAGCTGCGAGACTGTGGTTTTTATCATTAGAAGTATTAAACCACTCTTTAAACTTTCAATTGGAAATTGTTTATAGAAGAAGACATTATTTTCTCATCTTATTTGATTCTTTAAAACAGGAATTCAAGCTGAGGTTGTCAATGATGCACGTGCATGTGTTTCTCTGTGTGTAGGGTTGCCTTCTCCTTTCTTTCCCCCCACATTTGTTCCCATTAGATTTAATCCAAGTGAAAAGCAATGCAGAAATCTGCACATGGGAACAGGTGAAACTCAAGGCCACTCAGATCAACCACAAAAGGAATTTTTGTACCTGTAAAATGCGTAGAGGACTAGGAGGTTTCCGAGCATGCCAATGGAGCCAATAATGAGCACACATGTTCCTACAGTGTAAAGAACATGGCCAGGGATCTCTACCTTGGTCACAGTGTGTGGCTGGGTACTCATGTTCAAACCCTGAATGGAAAACAAAGGAACAGGAAAGCTTAGCCCATTTGGGACGCTTAGTCCATGGAACACATGCTCAGGCAGTTGACATTCACTTCCACAGCTTGTGCAAATCAAATACACACTTCTGAGTTCTTTTCACATCCCCTGTAATCAAGTTTCCCTCAAGTAACTTTCATAATTTTGACAGTAGACATTTATCTTAAGAAAAGAGCAGCAGAGAAAGCAGACTGGAGAAGACAACTAAGGAAGTTATGATGATGATGTGAAAAAGGCAAAGAAGCACAAGCATAAAACTCGCTCTAGGTAACTGCTGCACTTTGGGGCACAGAGCTGGCTGATAACAGACTGACAGCAAGAAATAACCTCTCACAGTTTGGTTTTATTAGGAGCAATGATATCAAATCCCACTCTTACAAACATTAAATCCTCTGGGTCTCCCCAGGTTCACTAGCCACTAACTCAGTGCTACGAAACCTGGGAATTCCCCGTGCAAAAGAGAGAAGATGAGAGGTATAACAGCAGCACTAACACTGCCTGTGTAAGAAAACATACATTAAAAAGTCTTGACACCTCTTTTACTGCCCTGTATCTTCAGCACATGAATAGGCTCCTTCTGTTTTGTTTTTTTTTTTTTTTATAAGTCAGATTCAGATTTATCACTGGCTATATTCGGCAGCAAGGCAGCCCACAGCTAATCCACTCAGCTCACATTAGCATTAGCAATGAGAGGAGTCCAAAATGCTTAGTGGAGATTCTTATTTACGAAGTCACAAGCAGCTAAGTCTCACACTTGCAATCAGACCTGGAGAGCTGAGTCAAAGTTGTGGCACCTTGCCACAGCTGGGCACCTGCCTCACTTCACCCCCTTTTTCTACTGCACAGCCCAGCAATGTGGGGAGTGTGTGATAAGGCTGACTTTGGCCTGTGAGAGAAGAGCTAGGTGACAGAACAGGTTAATGTAATAACTATGTAATGATAACCACTTGTAGTATTTAAGCAACCATTTTCTAAATGATGAGTACACCCTTTCTTTCCCGTTGCTACCTCCTAGTCTCCCACACTGCTGCTTCTCCTTTCTGCCTTATATTCCTCACACATCTGTGAAGTGCACACAGTCCAGCTCCCTCCCTGTACAACAGACCTAGCTGTGGGCATTATGCCCCCAACTCTGTGACCCTCCGGGGGCATGGCCTGGGGAGGCTGCATGTGGCAATAGGGAGGGCTTGGTGAAGTGCACTGCACACCCTCAGCACCCACACAGCAGCAGGTCTGGGGCAGAAATGCTGACAGCAAAGCTCCCTGTCCTGAAGTGATGTAGTAAAAGTACAAAAGCTATGGCTTCAAAGCAGGAAGATGCTTTCAAGCCTTCTCAGTCATCTGACAGGCTCTACCCTTGACAGGATGGCTACTGCCAATATGGCACTTCACCATACAGAGATCACATCACTGGAATAGTAGGGAGAAATGGAAGAGAGCATTTGCTGGTGCTAGTTGCACCAGGGGGCCGTGACTCTTAATTCCAGTGCTTAGACAGCAATAAAAAATGTTGCTGTGTGTTGAGAAAGGTGTGAGAGGTCATGCAAGAGCAGGCAGAGCATGGTGAGGTGGCCCAGCAAAGAAAGCTTTCATGGCTGTTTGGTGGCACCAGGCAGAGCCAGCACCGTGCTCTCAGAGCAGGGCTGCCTGGGCATGCAAGTTCAACATGGTAATGCCTCTCCTCCTCTCTCAAACCCAATAATCTTAGCAGTGTGTCTACACTGAATTATAACCCTGCCACATTTCTGGCAATGCATACTAAAGAAGCTAAACTGGGGAGAAAGGAAAAGGGATCATTATTTTCTTCCTTTCCAGCTTATCTGTTAGGCATGCCAAGGATTTGCCTCTACCTAGAGGTTTATTATATAGAGGACTATTATATAAATGTAATTCAGGGCAAGTAGTACTTGCCTGTGATATGATTTGTGTTTTACTTCTACATATGGGAATTCACTGTTGCAGAAATTCATTTGAGAAATGGACTACAAATTTCACACCCAAAGGTGTCTCACCTTATCTCTCTGCTGGAGAGAAGCTGACTTGGACATTTTGGCCTCGTTTACTCATTTGTGGGTGGTGAGCTGTGTCAAAAGCTGAAAAATATCTCACATGACACATTTGTAAACTCAGCTTACAGTTTGCTGGCAATAATGGATGAAATATAAACTATTGATGCTTACAGAGGGGAATCTGGAAGGCAATAAATACCAGGGATTACATAGAGCCTTCAATCTCAGTGAGAAGCTAAAGTAAGGGATGTTTAGATTACACAGACTTTGGATCTTGCCTCCAGGGGAGTCTGTGAAATACCATGGCCACTTCTGCTCCAATGTTAATAGCAGTCAGATAACTTTCAGATCCGAATGGAAAGACAGCTACTCATTCCCTCTGCTGGTGTTACTCTGAGAGAGCAGGATGTGGCAGGCATCCAAGCTGTATGAAATGTGGCAAGCTGACAAAGAGTGAAAGCCATTTATAACACTGTCATTTGAATCTGAGAAGAAAAATGTGCATATCTATGTGTGTGTGTGTATGTAGATATGTTTCAATAGAAAACCTCAACTTGGATAAAAAATAATTTCATTAAATTGGTGGAAAATTTCTAAATAAAACAGGCTAAACCAGTACAAATAGCAGTAGGTTAATCAAGAAGAATTTATACCTCATTTTACTCAGAGAACATATTTCACCAAATTGGCATATTTTCACAATAGAAAACTTTTAAATTTAGAGATTCAAATACTCTTAAGGTTGAGAACCGAAAATCTACTCTGGTGAACAAATGCTGCTTTTTTAATACAGACCCATCCTCCATACAGCATAACATCCAGCTGGAGACAAGTAGCACAATCATCAAGGTTTTAAGATATTAATTACATTTAGGGTTTTTCTCTTTTCTCACAGTGTCAACTCTGAGAAGCTGGCCTTTGGCAGTTTTAATTAACAAGCTAAATACTTGCCAATGTAAATATTTTACCATATAAAGATGAGGGCTAGAAATATGAAAAAGAAATTACAAGCTTAGTGATCAGCTTTAAGGAGAAGCTAGTTTTTACAGATCTTCTCACAAGCTGTTACTACTCTATGCATTTTCTTTTCTTACTTCCAGTTTCCCACAACTAGTAAGAATAAAATTAAATTATAGGAGAATATTCCAGGTTACTAGGAGTGTTTTTCACCCAAGAAAACTCAAACAACTACTACAAATCTTCCCAGATAACTTGGTAAGCAGGACGCAGCTATGTACAGCAAGTTGCGTTCACTATAGACACTGATGAGTCTTACTGTGTTATGTCTATATTAGCCTCTCTCAGCACCAAAATTATGTATCAAATGCTCAATGACAGCTGCCATGAATCACCAAAAGACTAGTTTGTACTGTGGGGAAGGTCCTGCCTTTTAGGCTTAGTAAAGCACAGATTTTGTACCCATCTCGTATTACCAAGATATACTGTGCAATACTTTGACTTTATGCTTTAGCCTGATCACTTTCATTTTGTTAACTGCAAACTTAGACCTCCTGAGAATGCAACTGAGAAAACTTTAAAAAATTAAAAGGCACACTGAGAGAAGTTCCCCTTCAGCTTTTTCACACTTCTGTGGTGATGTACAGCTGACCTGGATTCAACACACCTATCTCAGCTGCATTTATGTGTGCTCAGTATCATCACAGCCATGTAATGTAAAGAGAAAAGCCTGTTCTGCATAAGCCTCAGTCTTGCTCCTTCTCTTCAAGGATGTGATTTAGCATAATGATAATGCAGGAAGGCATTACATTTTATTCAATGAATATATTGAATATTTAATGTGTGAACCAAGTTTTCAAGTGCTTACTTGAAATAAGTTCCCTGGTCCATTTTTCCCCCAGACTTGCTTTGCTTGCCCCCATGTTTTGGTCCTGGGACAGAATCCTGAGCACTCTGCTGAAGACACATCCATTTCCTGAGTGAACGTTTCAAAGCCACCATCCAGAATGACCTGATTGTTTAGGTCAAATATCCAAATGTAAACAAGCAGCCCCTGAAGATGCAGTAATTGCAGCAGGGCCAGCTTCTGGCATACTTGCCAACCCTGTGCTGCCTCTGTTTGACTCCTTCTGAATTAATGCTACTATCATTTCCATTTTGACTCTATGAGCTGTTGGAGGACCTGACAACTCACATAGATTATGATGTGGCCTTACCCTTATATATGAAGTGACTACAACATCAAAACACTGTCACCTTTGTGGCTGCTTGGAGGGCTTTCCCGGCAGGGTAGCTAACGGACCTGCAGACAAATGGAGGGTAAACAATTAACAGTTGTCCCTCAACTATCTGGCAAAGTAGGCAGGCACCAGCTATAAAAATAAAATTTCTCCCACATTTCTCCCAAATTAAAGATGGAAAACATGAAACAGATGAGGAAAGTCATTCTAGGAAAGCTTTTGTAATTTGATTTTTAGTGATAAAATGATGGCTAAGTTATTAGAACCATCTGTTTCTGCTTGTCAGAGGCTAAGATTAATAAAGAAGACAAAATTAATTAATGCTGAAGAAAAAAAATTGTTAAAAGGGAGGGCAAGGGCAGGTCCCCTTCAATGGGTAGGGGTAGAAAATAATGGACTGAAATGGTTGTATGATTGGCATTAGGTGGATATAAGATTATCCAAAGCTTTATTTACCCTCTGGTTTTGCTCATGGGTGCAAGCTCATCTTGTGGAAATGATTTCCACTGAAATGAGCTTAAGGAAGGGCTTGCTTACACGGGGGATTAATGTACGCTAACAAGGGAATAAATTAACAACATAGCAGTCTCCCTGTGTTGAACTGCTCCATGGATTCACAATGTAGAAGTTTGGTTTGCTGTTCAAAATCTTGTCTATACCGTTACACGTGAAAATTTTAAAGAAAAATACTAAACAATTCTTAGGTATGTTAGCTGAGATGGGAGAAATCTGAGTGTGCCAGCTAGCAGACAGTACTTGCCAAGTTCCTTATAATTTCACTGATAGTCCATATAATCCAGGTAATTTCAGTATGAAGCACCATCTGGTTTGAAATTACAACAAAATTCAGGGCTTAATGAAATACCTTGTACGTAGGAACTCTTGAAGTAGCAAACAGAAGGTCATTGCTGTGTAGAGACTATAGCAGAACTAGTGATCCTCAGATATTTTACAAAAGATGACATATTCAAAATGAAGCTTTTGGGAAAATATTGTTAATATCTTTGAGCTTTCAAAAAAGCCCCAAACAAAATCAAGACAACAGCTTTGCTTTTTCTGGCTGACAGTACTGTGTTCCAACACCACGTAGTAAGGTCAGATTAATTTGGCCCCCAGAAAGTCAAGTCAAACCGTGATCATCCACATGTGGAGAAGCTGCTTTCCTTATCAGCCTCTGGGTGACAGTCCTCTTCCACACTTGTTCCAGTCAGTTCACATGCCAAAGCCAGGAGCACTCAAACACACATTTACAGCATGTATTTAATCTCAATGAAAATTGGTTTAGCAAATGGACTTCAATGCATGTGACTTCCATGCAGGCCACCCAAAAGTGACAACGTAGAACAGGAACTGCCTGTGTATAACAGGACAAGTAACAAAGTCAGGCACCTGCCCCAGACCAAGGCAAGTGTTCACCCAGACTGTCATCATAAATTTTGGGGAAAATCTTGAGAACTTTTTCCTACAATAAAGTATGTATCTACTCGATTCCATTCCAGCAGTTTGCTTCTGGGCTTCTGGCCAGTTGAAAAAAAGCACTAGATTTCAGGACTCATTTGTATCCTTAAGGTCTCATGTTTACTACAGCCTCTGCTTTGATGAGATGTTTTCTTACAGGCCCTTAATATCTGTGCTTAAACTTCTTGGAGGCAATCTAATGAGGCATATCTGGGGATGGCAGAAAAAAACCCTCAACCCCCTCCCCCCCCCAAAAAAAAAAAACTCCAAAGAGAAAAACCATCAAAACCTCATCAAGTTCTCAATACAAGAATAAATCAGATACTTTGGGTAGGCATACTCAGATTTTTACATATCCAGCCTAATGAGTCAGTATAAGCCATAGATATTAAGAAGTCAGATGTTTTCCAAATTAATGATGTTATATTAAAATGATGCTTCTGAAAACATAGCAATCAGTAGTAAATAATGAAACTGAAAAGAATTTAAGTTTTAATATCTGTCTGCTCTCGAAGGGCAAACAGATAGTTACAAACCTCTTGAAGGGCGTATTTTCATCTCTCTGGAGGCTGACTAGAAGAACTTTCAAATGTAAAGACTTTTCTGGAAAGCAGAGAGACATTGCTTTCTATGTACATCTTCAGCTACATCACTCAAATCAGTGATCAAAACCACATTTGTTTGTCAGAGCTTTTCTTTTCAAAAGGAAAAAAATTCAAACCCCAAATATCAGCCCAGCTGAAAAACAAAGTTGTGTTCCAGCTTGAGTGCTCTCTGCATGGCTTGGGCAGGGATTAGCAAATGTGAGGGATTACCCAATGTTCTACAAGTTTTTTATGGAGCATGCCTGCACAGCCCCAGCCTTGCTTTGTGGGGAAGACCTGCCAAATAACCAGCACCTTTCCTGAATCCATGCCACTAGACTCAAACCTTGAGGCAATTGGACTTTAATTTCAAGACCTTAAAATTTTAAACCAAGGTAGCAAAGGCATGTTTCCTGAGAACATTTCTGTTCCAGTATTAGTATACTTGTATAACCCAGACAGGTAACATTAACAAAGTCTTCACAACATTTTCCTCTACAGAATTTTTATGTTCTATTTAGATGTATCCAGTTCTAGCCTGAAACCTAAAAGAACCAAATTCTACCATGACTTATGAATTTTTGGAAAACAAGCAAATTCCTATCCCCTACCAGAAGCTGCTAACACTTGATTGAGTTGGGGGCTCAGTCCATCTTTCCCCTCTCATCTCTCACAGGATTGCTTGCCATCACAGACAGTTCCTTACTGTGGCCCCTGAGACACTCACCATATTGTCCCCTTGGCCATAAATGACATCAAAGTTATCTGATGCTGTGTCCAAATGCACCTCAAATCACAGCCCAAGCTACACACGCTCGGGCAGGCAGCACACTGAACAAATCTAATCAATGCTGACACTGCATCAAAATTAGCTGGACTATCACAGTTCAGTGCATATCTGTTTGGCCATGAGGGAACAGATGACTGCTAGCACACTGCAACAACAAAGCAGTAGGGAAAAATCTCAGGATATATATATTTTAGAGCCTTGGAGCGTGTCAGTTAAAAACATGGGTGATCAGAACATGATATGCTGGTTAAGTCCTTCAATATAAGAAATTTAGCAGTCATCAGGGAGAAGCTACAGCAAATATATTTTTTAATCTTATTATTCAGCATACTTTAATATGTTATTTTTCTCCTTCTGAGCATCCTGCTGCTAACTGGATTTCTTTAATAATTACACAAAGTTCATCTAAAAAAGAAATCTCATGGTTATCTGTTTGTCACCCAGTGGTGAGAGTGTTTTGAAGTCACTTGGCTCTGTAACCCTTGGGGATAAATTGGGCTCTTCACCTGAGCTGCTCTCCCTCCTCTGCCTCCTTTGGGCTCCGGTAGCTCATCCTGCTCTGTTTCACTCATCCCAGGCTACCAGACGATGGCTGTTCCCATTCCATCGGCCACAGATGCCTCATACCAGGATGCTCCTGCTCCAGCCTGCCCACCACATGTCAAAAGCCATTTCATCAGCTGCCACTGCTGGCTGCTGACAAGGCAATGCCACAGCACCCATGGTCTGCCTGGAACAAGCCCTCTCCCACTCCAGCAACCTCAGCAGCACGAGCTCAGCTCCCAAGTGAGGCTCACATTACTGGATCTAACAGAAGTACATGGATAAATGTTTGCCTGTCCACAACTGTTGGCAACACACTGAAATTCTGACCTCTGCCAGTGGTTTCTGAGCTCTGCTCTGAGGTTTCAACATATACTCTGGTTTCTGGACAGCTGAACTTTTATATTTTAATTTTAAAAAAATGTTCTTTACTCTTGATAGCTGAAAGCACATCCTTCACCAGCCACCTCTGGCCTTATGCACCTTGTCAAGATGTTAGTAGTCTCTTCATTCCACTGTTCAGCTTCTTGGGGAGACCCACTCAACTGCTACTGGAAGATCTGTACATGGAAACTGCTCTGAGAAAAGTGCCCTGCAGTTTAATAGATTCCATGAAATACTGTGCTTATTTTTAAGGACCGTGGAAAAAAAACCCATCAGCTGACATTGGCTTTTCAAAGGTTGATTACAAAATGAAAGCACATCCCAATAAATCAGCTAAGGCAAGATGTTAATAATTTTTACTAATCTTGTATGGTGTTTCTAATGCTACTTTTAAAAATACAAACAGCTAATAATTTTCACCAATGTGGTCATTTGGTTCATGCTGGATTCTCTGCTCTAGACTTCTTCTGTCACGTATGGAGAGCTGTGGTGAATGATGAAGGAAACATAAATAATAACAATAATAGAAATACACTTCTTTAGCTACATTACCATGAAGCTTTTTACAATTTTTACCAGCTAGGCATAAAGAACTGAATATTTCGTCTCTACTTTCCACTATTTTTACAAAACTCACTTTTTCTTCTGCAGGAAATATTCTTAGCTGAAGGCCTGAAACCAGAGACATTCTGAAACCAGAGACATGCTTCACCAACTAGGGTAATTTCCATATTTCAAAAATAAATTTTGATCATGGGTTACATGGGTGAGGGTGGAGGGCAGCCCAACTTCTTGATGCCATTTGCATCATTCTATCAATCATGTATATTTGGGAACTCAAACTGCGAAAAGTAGTCAGATCAGAGCCCCACCATCTCCTGTGTCTCACACCTGGCAGAGTCTGACAACAGATGCTTTTAAGAGGAAGACTATGGGGAATAGAGCAAATTAACACACTCAATCTGCTAACTTCAAGTACATTTGTGATATTAGTATAAGCACTGTAGCATTCAGTTTCTGTTTAGATCAAAGAATTGTCTGATCACTCTAAGCTGAGGATTATTCCATATTATATCTGCTTGCTTCTGTTTAATATTCCTCTATGCATGGAAGGTGGGGTGTGCAGCAGGCAGAACCAGACACTTCCCAGAGGTGCACAGGGAATGAACATGTAGAATGTCAAAATGTTGAAGTGAGCCCTGCTTGGAGCATGTTCTAGGACTTGATAACCTCCCTTCCAACACAAAATATTCCATAATGCCAGCAATAAAACCTCCAAAACACACAGTTAATAAATAAAGGTTAAAGCCATAAGTGAAATGAAATATGATTTCAATTACTTGAAGGACACATATTCTGTCTTGAAAATCTTCCCACCTACTTTCTGTTACTTTCACAGGAAACTGGGGACATAAAGAGCAAAGTGAATCTAAATGCTGTTTTACACCCAGAGACTTTAGATACTTTCAACTGATGATCTCTGCAGAGATCAGATTTCTTGTATGGGAAGGCTGCAGTTAAGTGCTCCACTTAACTGCAACTCTTTTTCCTACAGTGGCTTTAAATCCCACTTTAAAAGAATGATTTCCAGAGGTCTTAGGCACTTCACACCTATTGATTGCACTGCTGACAAAACACCTACTGTTTTCCTGTGGTGCTGAAAATACTCCCTGGTGTTTATCTGCACTCTTAGGTGCCTCAGCATCACGAAAATCTGCCTTTGAAGTATTTTATGATTAATATTAGAGAATCTAACTGGACCACTGATACAATGCTAAATCCAATGGCTTAATGCATTTTAGTCTGACAGATTCCCACTACACACTCAGCATAAAGCACCTAGCCACCACAGGTAATGGAGATAATCCAGGTGACTGGGAAGAGAAAGGAGCTACTGGGTGAAATATGCTCAAGGAGACCTATCTCTGCAGCAAAAGACAAGTCTTTATTGCCAACCTTAACTTTTGGCAGGAGCCGAACTTAACTCTCTAAAACGAGAGTAAAACAAACTCTCATTCAGGAAGGAGATCACTGCTTTTCTAGTCCCATGGAGGTTGAAGAACTTACACATTTCTTGTGCATTTAGCATTGCTAAAGGAAGAGAGACCAATGTCTCCAAAGGAACAATCGGCTGCTCCATTTACAATTAGAAATCTACTGCAGCACTGAAGACATTTCAAAGACTGAAGCAACACTTGCAACTAATAAAAAATTGCAATATGAGCATAATTAGAGAGAAATTACAGCAATCAAAGACCTTTAGATTTCTAAAGCACTAAACTAACAAAGCATAAATTGACACATTTGGTAGAAATAGGTGTGTATAGTATAAGTAATGTCTGTATCTCTCAGAAAATTATCCCATGGCATTGCTTATCCTGGAAGAAAAAACAGAAATGAAAGCAAGTGCCTTTAGTTTGGAGAAGTATCAAGACAATTTTGATATAGCAGTGAAGGAAGCTTTATCCTCTCCCTCTCCACTGCACTGTGTAACCCACTGAAAACAGAGGTGATGCAGTTATTTTAGTGGGTTAAATTAAAAGTTTTAGTTCTACAGGCCACTTTTCAAGACTCTACAAAAACTAACAAAAAATTTAGCACATCTATCTTAGGAAATGTCATCTTCCTCTCACCCTCATGATAATCTCTGGATATGGGGTAGATTTGAAGGGTCTCCTACATTGCCTCTGCAACATCAGTTTGGAATCAGGATGAACCACCAGAACAGAAAATCTCACCACAAGGCAGCACCCTTTTCTGAGTTAAGAAGAAAAGTACCATTTACATAAAAGAACTTTTATGTTAAAAAGTATATTAAAAAGCCAGCAATGTAATACGCACAAGAGAATCTCAAAAAACAAACAGAAGTCTAACAAAGCACTGTGTCTGCCACAAGTCATGTCCATACTAGATTTGAGTTCACACTGGACCTTCCTTTTTCCACCCAACTCTGGAAAAGCATTGCATTAAAGAGCATCTCTCAATGGAAAACGGGCTGAAGGAACAATTTGCTCACAACAGCTGTGAGGTAAGAGAGATATTCAAGTTTTCTCCATGAGTAAAAGCCCACTGAACACTAATAGTTACTATTAGTTGCAAAATTGCTTTGAACTTTAGCAAAAGTTTATTGCTATTAGTTTTGTTGTATCAAACACTGAGCTAATGACAGAGTGTTAAGCAATTTGACAGCCACTGATTCTAAATACAAAATAATTCTGTTACAAATGGGTTATTTAAGTTTTTTGAAGCATACCCAGGACACCATCAGACTGCTACCTCCTGTGCTGTGTAGTAGGGATGGCAAACACTGCAGATCTTGAAGCTCTCCAGCATTTGAGCCACGCTGCCTTCCCTCACCAGCTGCTGGAAGAGTAACTGACTGGCACTTACCTACAGCAGTGCCACTGGAGTTTTCCAAAGCACCAGCTTGATCCACTAAGGCTCTCCCTGGTGGTCCTGAAGTCACCTTCATTTGCTACCACTCAGCCGTGGTGCAATGGTCTCTGCAGCACCACGCAGGCAGGGACCTCTTATGACAGCAATTGCGTGATGACAACAACACTGCATATTTCTAAGCCATGCTGACCCTTTCCCTGTCAGATTAAAGTCAATTGCATCATTTGAGTACTTGCACGAGTTTCAGTACGGAAACCGTAGCAAAAGATATCAGGTATATAGGAAACTACACGTATTTTTCTTTCTCAACAAAAGGCAAGTAATTTATTGAGCACTACATTATTGCTTGCAGAAAGTTCAATGCAAGTACTTTGTCCTTTTTTTTAATTCAAACCCAAAAAATTTCCTTCTGACTTGAGATCAAGTCCTTTTTTAGGCATCACTAACTTTGCAAAGCACAAAGTGAGCTCTTTCCTGTTGCTTTAGTAGGTCTAGATTAGCTGAAGCTGTTTAAATGTTGCCCATTTCATCATGCAGCCCAGCAAGGTCTTGGTTTCACCTAGTCAGTCATTTCACTGGCAGCACAGCTCTGCTGATGGCAGTCAGTCCAGACGGATCAGCAAGAATTAGAACAGTCAATTTCCCTATTTCTTGGGCTTTCTGCTTAGGCTATGTTTGAACTTCGCAAATGCTGTCAAACGAAGCTGCTGATACAGTTCCCTGGGCTGTTCTCAGCAGGATCAGCTGGCAATTCCCAGCTCAGACCTCACTGCAACAGGCTGGCCCAGGCACACGGGTGATCTGGCTGCACAGCAGCCCCGGTCTGCACCCTTGAACCGTGCCCTGCATCCTGCATGTGCCACACCACACTTTCAGCTACTGACTACCATCCATACCAGGCATTTCTGACCACTGACTTATTTACCTGCTAAGCACATTTTCAAGTCTCAGTGCCTACCAAAGCTGCACATGAAGTCTGAAAAATATCTTTTTATTTAAACCTTTCCATCATCATCATCAGATGATGGCCATCATCATCACAGAATTTATGAAGAGTGTCTAGCAGCATACAATCAATTTATGCAAGACAGCCTGGTGCTTCTTCTCAGCTGCGTTATGACTAGCTACTTAAATTCCCTCGCACCTATACCCTAAGATTTCCTGCTTTTCAGGACCGAGTGTGTTTGATGTGTATTGCAGCTGCAATGTCTTGCAACTCCATGCTTCTATTAAGTTTGCATAACTTTGAAAAACTCTCAAGTACGTTGATACCAGAGGCTGAATCATCTCATGCAGTATCACTGCTTTGTCATGCCCTGGGGGTTTAGGAGTGTGACCAGCCTCACTTAACCACCTGCAACAATATGCAGACACGCGTCTCTACTCTGAGTCCTGTTTGTGCACTGCATTCTGCTTCCCAATTGCTTAGCCAGGGACTGCTGGACTAAGCAGATCATCTTCAGCAGCCACTCTCTCTCTCCAGGCACCTCAGGGCATTGGAAACACAGGGCATCTTGGTGGGGAGATAATTTGCAACCTCATAAGGCAGCCAAACAAAATCAGCCAAGTTTCAACTTCAGATCCCTTGATCAACTTAGTTGCATATACACATGATTTTGCACAGCTAAGTTTGTGGCAAGAAAAAGCAATACAAGTTGTGAACTGGTTGAAAATTTGGTGAGTATATAATGACAGGGAACAAAACTTAGATTTCCTCAGAAACTTTAGAAAAAATTTAACAGTAAAAAGGGTCACTGCGATAAAGATGGGATTAAAAAGACAAACTGAAAATTAAGACTTTCAGTGGTGCCAGAACACAATATTGGTAAATAATGTGGAGTTATGAGTTACATACTCAAATTCCTCTTCACTTGCCACTTATTTATTACTTAAAAGGACTCTATAAAAAGCTTGCCCCAACTTTTTGTCTCACTTATTCCAAGACCTGTTGAAATGAAACAAAATCCACAGTTTCCCTCCCAGGATGGAGTTTCTCCCACAGCATTCCCATAACCTTTTCTCTTCCACTGTTCAGACTAGAAACAAATGTTCTTGGTAGACTTCTTTGAATACCAGGGCTGGGCTGGCTAATAAAATTAAGTCCACACAAGTTATCAAAGATTTAGCAGTAAATCTTCTGTCCTAAAATTTGTACAAAAGATTGTAATGGAATAAGGTCAGGGTATAAAGGGATGGGGCTGTATGAGGACAGAGGTACACAAATTCTTTGTATTTAGCTTGTTGACCTATCTCAGTCTTCCGCCTCAAATCATCATAACTAATTTGTAATGCACAAGGAAATCCTCTTTTCATTATGAATGTGTTCAAATAATCCTAGCTTAATGTATAAAATATTGGCAAGCCTTTCTACAGCATTTCATTTAGGTCACTTTACATTCTAATAATCAGCTCCACAAAAGGACAAAAGCTCTGAAATCTGCTTTAGGACTTCATTTATATTTCCTTTCTCATAAAAATGTTCCTGCTATTATGGATCAGATCACAATAAGGTTTAATCAGTGAGCTCTTGATGATTCAACAAATACCATCAGAAGCAACCTCCTGCTACATCAGCCCCTTGCGCAACCAGTTCTCCCATCAGCCAAAACCCCAAATCAATTCTAAAAACCTAAACAAAACAGCACAAAGAAAATAGATTTCCCTCCGGGGAGAGCTGGGTCAGATACACACAGACACACACACACACAGAAAATAAATATCAAAATCACATTAAAACAACTTCAGTGAGATTTTCCTTCTAGAGGAGAAGCAATTCATTTAAATTATTCCTTAGAAAACAAAGCAGAAGAGAAATGCTCCCTTCCCTCCTCCCTGCCCAGCTCCCACTTCCAGAAGCCTTATGGCACGTACTTTTTGGGTTCAGCCGAAAGCATTTCCCTCCCCTCCGCACATCTGTTCTGTGCAGGGCTGCCCAGCTGCGACTCATCCTGAGGAGCGCTGGAAATCCCAGGCTTTAAAAAGCCGCTCGCAAGCCCCTCCTGGGCTGCCAGGCTGCCAGCTCCGGCAGCGATCGAAGCACAGCACGGCCCCAGCAAGGCACACGACCCGTCAGTCGCCCTCGCTGGCCGCACCGCCGTTAGCCAAGTGCAAAGAGATGACTTGAAACAAACAAATAAACAAACCCTATCCACACCCAAATACCTCACCATTTAAAAAATAATACATACACACACTCACACATGTATATATGTATTTCTAAAAAGGAAGGACACCCAGAGGAGTTCGTTTCCAGCACAGCCCTGCTGGCTGTCCCTGCCCAGGCCACCCTGGCAGCACCCCGAGCTCCTGCGGGCGCCACCACCGGGGCTGGGCACCCTTTGAGAGTCAGTACCTGAGGCTGTGTCTGCTGCCCTGCAGTCCCGAGCGGGCAGCCTGGGATGGAGGGCGCTGCCTGGGATTTCTCTTGTGGCAGCTCGCGCCCCTGGCCTCTTACTCTTACGTTGGAAGAAGTCTGGCTCTGCCTTCCCTGGAAGCCCGCTTTAGGTGGCTGGAAACAGCAGCTGGGCACCCCCGCCGCCCCCCTTCCCCCAGCCTCTACTGGCTGGCCCAGCCTGGCTCCAGCTTTCCCCTTGCACACCCTGTGCTCCATCCCCACGGCCCATGAGCCCCCTTGGCCAGGTCAGGGTGGCTCTGCCCTGCTGCACAAGTGAGCAGCAACATGCCTAAGCCATAGCTGGGGTTCTTGCAGGGCTGTCACAAACGGGGTATAAAACAGAACCACTTTCCAGCAACTCAACCTGCAGTTACCAAAACTTCATTTGCAGAATATGCCTTTACATTCAAGCGTTTCCTGTCACAGAGGTGCTTGAATAGCCACAGAAAGTTTAGTGAGCAGCAGTGGATGGGTCACAGGAATTTCTTACCTCACAGCAACTTGTTGGTGGCATGGTTGTAAAGCTGAGCGTTTCAGAGGCACTGGAACACGATGAAAAGAGCAGAGATCTGAAGGCAGGCATGCTCTTGGAGAGCCTCTCTCTTGCACTCTGGCTAGAAAAACATCAGAAAAGTAGTTAGATTTCTATCCCTATATAATTTTTATTTTCAATGTATTAATATTTTCCACGCACTTGGTTTCAGTGTTTCCCTTTTAAAAGGTGGGAATGGAAAGGATATGTGAGAATGAGTTTTGCCTGGAGAAGAAAAGGTTCAAAGTAGTAGAGAAAGGAGATAGAAACTACAATTTAGACAAAGTTCAAGGAACTTACATGCTTCCTTCATATAGGGCATGACAGTGGTCACAGCTCCTCAGGAGAATCTTAAAAATATTTCTGCCCACAGATTAACCCTTTTAACTGATGATTTTAAAGATAGTAGAAATTGAACTACAGATATAATATATACCACATGGATATTCTGCAAATGCCGGAGAATACTGCTGAAATTCCTAGACTGGAGGCCTAGATTTCAAAACAAACTTTACTTTGGCATTTAGTAGCCCAAAGACACGATGAATATGTTAGAATATAATGAACAGTCAGCCAGAACAGAAAAAAGCCACCTATTTAGTGAAAACACAATATGGTGTTACGCACTGTAGTATGAAAGTGAAATTATGCAATCACTGTCATACATAATTTAGACACCAGTACTGTTTGTTGGTCATTATTACTTCATCCTTGGGTTTCATCCCCTACTGAACCACCTTATGTTCACTCCCATGTCTGCAAGCTGGAACTGAAACTTCTCTGAGGACAAGCCACTACATACAATACCTCACATAGCTGGATCAAGCTGAACCCTATCTTCTGTGAGATATTCTGATTAAAGCTAAGAATCGGATGCCAAGAGGAAAGTTAAATGCCAGCTAAAGCAAACTTCTTCACGCTTCAGACTTGTTTAGACTGACAGGTTCTTGACTGATAATTTAAGTTGGCTCCATGAATGACAGTGTTTAGGTACAACTAAACCTCCAGCCAGAGGATTACTGAATTCCTGTCCCACACATCTCTCTTCCCTCCTCTCACATCGATTAATTCTTCACTAGGCCTTTCTATTTTAGCTGTTTGTAATTAACCCTAGGACACAGGGAAAATACAGTAAACCAATGATGTGAGTACAACCAGACAAAGTTTAGACTCACTGAGCTTTATGAACTGCACTTGCATGCTTAAACTCACTGTGTGTTTAAATAAAAGCACTCAAAATCAGTGTGTTAAAGCTAGTCACAGAAAAGAGATTGCTCAAGTAACTAGGGAAACAGGTGAGGGAAATAACTGCCTAAGAAAAGGTCAGATGAAATGCCTGAGACACAGTCAGGATCCAGGCACTAAGTGGTAGCAGTTCTGTGTGCAGATTTAAAGGAACCAACCAAACATTGAACAAAATGCAGGAAAGAAGTATACATGTTTGTTTGGAGGTTTTTTTAGGAAAATGGAGTAGCATGATTTAGGATGAATAATAACACTTTACATTTCTATGACACCTTTCATGCCACAGGCTCCCAAAGCAGTTGGGAAATTTAACAAACGAAGGCCATTGTTCTCCCTACACTGGAATAATTTTATCTGTCACTAAAGGCATCCCTGCTAGAGCAAAAAGCAGTATTTAACAGATTAGATCTATTGTGACAAACACCACATCTCAGCAAAGCCACAGGGAGAGGATAATTGTCAACAGCTGGAACTAGTGCTGAATCCTGGATTAATCAGTTGTTAGAAGAAGTCTGCTAGTATTTCTCCAGTTACCACTGGTGATGATGACTTTATCACAGATTTTGCAGAGCTGTCATGCCCAGGGCAGGCTTTCTTTTAACCCAGCTTCTCTGGGCACCCGCCTCAGCATGAGGTGCCTTCACATGCCACAGTTCCCCTCCTTGCAACACTTGAGTGCTTGAGTGTTATATTCACCAGACAGAGCGAGAGCAGAGATTGACTGTAAACATCCAGGCACGAAAACAGACCCAGTGGTCAATCAAGAGACGCTGCACACTGAGAAATGTAGAATCATAGAATAGTTTAGGTTTCAAGGGACTTGAGAGGTCATTTAGTCCAACCCCTGTGCAATTAGCAGGGACATCTTCAACTAGATCAGAGGCCCTTGAATGTTTCCAGGTGATTCATCACCTCTCTGGGCAAGGTGTTGCAGTGCTTTACTTGCAAAAGACTTCTTTCTTAATCTAAAGCAACCACCTTGTAATTGTTTTAAACAGCTTTGATCTAAGCCTTTACCAAGGTCATCTTTCTTTCATTGCAGCTGTATTTCTGGCAACACAGAAAGCGTCAACAGACTGTTCACATATGCTGCTTCCTAAGGCAGGTGGGTCTGACAACAGCCTGACCAGCTCCTTGGAAGTCTCTGGACATTGAGGTTAGCATGGCAGGCTAAATTCAGTTACAGACTACTATCTATAATGGCAAAGGGAGCAGAATTGCACTGAAAAGCTCCTCCAGACTTCAGACTCAGTGGGATGGGAGTGAGTTTCACACTCCCCTTGTCTCACAGTCACATCAGGGATCTCAGTCCTCTTTCTGTCCAGTAATGGCTACTGATGATACACTTACGGCTACTGATGCTATGATCACTGAAGAGTAAAAAACAAGGTGAGTTCAGCATGATTATTAATAAACTATAAACAAAAAAGCAAAAACTGGAAGAAAGAAGAAAATTCAATGAAAGCTAAACACATGGCCACTGAACCGGTACATTCTAGCTTTAAAAAGAAAAGAAATAACATTGAAAGCCCTTTCCAGATGTGCTGTTAGACCAAAAGACTGTCAAAGTCTGATGGGTAATCCACAGTCACATGTTCATTTTGGGATGGAAGACAGGCATGTTTGGAAATATGTTTTAAGCTCTTGAATAACCAACAGTGAAATTAAAAGATGGAAAAGAACCATATGCCAATGAGCAAAATGGATTTATTCAGCAGTCCATATTTTTCACTGGTTTAAAAATAGCCACAAGGTTGATCCAAGAATTATTCTTGGGACTGTTATAAGCTGCTGTGCAAACACTCAATGTCATCCTGCTGAGCTTCTGGCAAGTCTAAAAAGTCTCACGTATTTCACATGGCAGCTGAAATACTTTAATTGCAAAGGAAAACAAAATGCTAGCATGAGTCAGGCCAGCTGAGTGTGAGTGAAACAACCATAGAAACTTTAGGGCTTGGAAAAATGCTCAAGAAGTTCCTTAGTCAAGTGCTTCTCAGGTAGGGTTAGTCATCACGGACAAGCAACAGTTTTTCAAACACTAAACTTGTACAGTATAATCTAAGCTTTTCTATATGAATGCAGTCAGTTAACATCAAGGTATGGGTTAGACTTAATCACAGGATTAGAATGCAAATCTCTCTGTTACAGTTTGCTCATGAAGGACAAAGAAGACCCAGCAATGCTTATCTAGGACACATCTTATGCACAGGTCACTCACTAGCAAAAATGTAAATCTGTACAAGCTTGACTCTGCTTCTCCCCCACTAATAGAGCATATGCCAATGGCAATCATTAATTGGGCATTTGTCTTTTCTTTCTCCTTCACCTCTGCCAAGCCTAGAGAAGTTTTGCTTGATTTCATTCTTGAGAGTGAGAAGCTGAAGGTACCTGAGGTGGTGGTCTCTGCATGAACAGTGGCTTCAGCATAAGTCCTATCCCCTTCTCCAAGCCCCTTCCCTCACAGAGGCTGATAACCTTCCCATTCCCTTATTCCACTAGCAGCAATGAGTTACCAGGACTCTGACACAACTTGTCATCCCAGGCTCACCCTTACCAAAGTCCTTCCCATGGAAAGAGCAACCCAGTCAAGATCCACACCCAATCTCATTTCCCAGTTGAAGACATTCATTTTCTCAGGTACAGCAAAGGATTTTTAGCCATGGCTTCAAATCTTCATAGCCTTTGAACCAAGCTCCTGCCTCTCAAGGAGAGGGTCCTCAGCATCAAGCCACAGCCAAGGAATGTAAACTCTGCTGGAGACACAAAATGTCAGGGCAAGAAATGCAACTGTCAAATGACCTGAGGGAGGAATTCAACTTCATGATGCTCTGGGGAGACACGAGTCTGGGCTCTTAGTTACCACTNTCTTCATAATGCTCTGGGGAAACACTCACCTTGGGGACAGGAGTCTGGGCTCTTAGTTACCACTCCTAGCACTGCTATGTACCCTCTGGAACGGCTGTTTGAACCGGAATGGAAATGGATCTGTCCTGGAACAGGGACCTCTGAGCAACATTTTGCTACTCCACCAACACTGTAAACTTACTGAAAATACAATCTCTTTTAGTTTCAACACTCAGTTTAAAAACACTTTTCATGATACCAGTGTTTTCCACAGGAAAGACATTCTGATTTTTTACTAACTCGCAAAGTTTTTTTACTAACTTGTGAGTTAGTAAAAATCAACTCATCAATTGAGTTGATGGCCTCACTCAATCACAGAGTTTTCTCCAACAGCTTATGGAAAAACCCTAAAAGTCACAACTTTCGCTGTCAAAGTCACGGCAGTGACAGTCACACAGATTTTGTTGTTGATGTTTTGTTATCTTCTATACTGAAGTTTCCATTTCTGGTCAAAGGTGACTTATTTCTATAAACAGAAACATTTTCACACTTTAAATGCTTAAAACAAAACCCTTTTGTGCAAAAAGCCAGCCTGGAGAATTTCATCCTGGCAGCTGAATGAATCACAATCCTATCAATGCTTAGACAGGTAATGAGGTTAAAAAAAAAGGAACCCCAAATTTGGTATTGGCTCCCTATTTCAGACACTCTTTTTAAAAGAGACATCAAAACAAGGAAGCCCTTATAGATTTTCAGTTGCTATATGACAAAGGATGGAAGAATATACCTAGATGTAAAGCAGCTATGACCCACATGTCCTTGAAGAGCCAGAGGGACAACTGTTACAATCCAGAAGGAATACACGTTAGGCAATAGCCGTGCTACTGCCCTGAACACTTAGCAGAAAGTGCTGTGCCCTGTTAAGTGCTGGCTCCAGGGGCTCCAGCACAGCCCCTAACACGGCTCTGATGGTCCCTGCTGACACGAGGACAGGGGCTCTGTGTGTGCTCCAGGTGATGCTCTGCCCTTCTTGTTCCAACCATGGCACTTGGCAGAGCACGGCGAGGGAAGCACGTGTGGTGTGACCTTTCCAAGCTCAGCCCTGCCCTCACCCTTTCCATGATCAGACCCCAGTTCCAGCTCTGCAGGAGCATTCAGTGTGTACCATTCCCACCAGCCACCTCCTAAACCAGGGGAATTAAAATCCAGGTTCCACTGAAATGATGGGCATGAGATGGTCATGTGTTTCAGAAGATCTCAGGAGGTACTGTGATGCAAAAAAACCCCCATAATTTCTCCAGCCATTTCAGGCCAAATAATCCTATGGTTTGAATTGCTCTTCAGATAACATTGCCCTAAAACAATGTCTGAATCAGAAGAAAAAATGAAATTTAAACTACAAACTTGTTTAAAAATTTGGCTTGAGTCTTGACTTAATATCCTCAAGACTCAGTGGCAAATACCAAAATCATTGTTGATTCTTACCTCAGAAAACAGAAGCAACAGTGTTCTAGTAACTGAATTAGATGCATAGTAGCACGTGCATTCTGAGATGAGAAGAAATTTGAATTTCATCTCTGCTAGAAAAAGAAGCCATCACTAATACCTTCTGAATGACAATCTGACGTGAATCTGAGACTGGTTTTCAAATGCAGGTGCTAAAACTAAAGGAAAATAAACCCAAATTGTCTAATCTTTCTTTCAAATGGGATCTTCTCTGACTTTTTATCTTCAATAATATTTGAAAATTTCAAAAATTTCAATTCCGTTCCAGAAAAAAAAGAAGGAAATGCTATTTGGAAGCAATACCTCAGAAAAAAGATTTCATACTTACATTCACTGGATTTTTCTCCAGAAGAAAGAACAAAAAAACCCATTAGTAAAAACCCTGTTCTTCCCTTCAGCAAACATTGTCTGGTCTAAAATTCCCTCTTTTTCAGACAGAGATAATTTCTCAGCTATCTTGGTCTAATGCCACTGAGTTCCTGTAATCCCTCTCCCATCTGGTACAAAAGTCATCAGGATGCACTTACATTCCTCAGCAAAAGAAATATTATTTAAAAAAATCCAGCACTTCACTAAAATGAAACATTTCAGACAAAACCCCTTTGTCTGAGAGCCGGGCATACAAATGAGGAGACTTGGTGAGCACCACAAAAGGAGCTGGAGCATGACTCAGGAGTCTGGGCTTCTTTGACCACCTGGTGTCCTCCTTCCCTTTGCAACAGGTACTCCCACAAGCAGCTTCTTTCCCACATTTCTCACAGAAACCATAACACAAATGTACACGTTTCCTGAAAAGCAGACCAAGTTTTGCTTGGTCTGGAAACCATTAGCAAAGAAAGCTTTGAAATGAATTTTTTTCCCCAAACATATAGTGAATAAGGGATAGCCAGAATGTAAAAACAACTGTCTGCTCTAGGGACTTTCAGGAATGGATAATTTTCCCCAAAGCTCAAAACTGCAGGGCAGAGAGAGAATCAGACAGAATAAGATATTAAAACAGCAAGGAAAAAGAAAATTTTTGTCAGGGCATGTGGTGAACTACATAGGACAACTTCAGGGACTTTTTCACGTATGATGGAAAGAGGTTTTGTATTCCTGCTTAATATTTTAAATAGAGTGGGGTTTGGGGTTTGTTTTTTTCGGTTTTTGTTTGGTTGGTTTGTTTTGTGCTTTTTTGTTTTTGTTTTGTTGGGGGTTTTTTGTTGTTGTTGTTGTTTTTTGGGGTTTTTTTAACCACAATTTTACTTAGAAATACTGCAGAAATTTTTGCATTAGCACTATAGACAGGTAAGATCACACACTCTCAATTTCTGGAAGCGCCTGCATGCATGTGCACACATATACACACTTTGATAAAAATTAATTTCAATCACAAAATATTTCCTAATATAGGGAACAGTCCTCATTGCTGAAATTAACTGTACCATTACTGATCATTTATTTTGGCAGTTGCAGTTTTGAACTCTCCATTCAACTCCTCAACTGAGGAGAAAAACAATAGAAAAAAGCAATTTTTTGTTCTTTCAGAAGCCTAAAGAAGTGTTAGATTGTAAAGTAAGCTTGGCTACAGTTAAACTCATGAAATATAGCTGCATATTGCAACAGATAAACTATTAAATAAATTGTTGAGTTTCCTTATTCTTGTTAAGCTTTTCCCAATAGTCCCAAGTATCCTCCCCACCTTTTTCCCAAAGGACACAAAGAATAGGAACTAATGTTTCTTTGTCAGAGCTACCCTCTGGCAACAATGCACATGACTTTGAAGTTTAAACACTTGAGCAACAGCTACGCTTCTATCTAAACTAATTTATAGATGAAAACATAGGAGTAGAACAGTGAGAAACCAAAAATTCAGAGACGGAAAAAAAAAAATCTAGTTAGATTATCCATTCTCTCTTGCCAGCTCCATGAGTCAGAATGGCATATTGCCATTCAAGGAATGACAGGAATCATTCACTTTCGTAACTGGAATTGAAGAAGTAATCCAATTTGCTTCAGAGGAATCAAAGCAGCCTATAGCAGATTCTGTCAGGCAGAGAGCATAGATTTGTGAGCTTTCAGGTATGTTTAGAATTGCAGTGCTTGTCCAGCTACACCATTAAGTTCAGTGTTGCAGCTCTGCCAGGAACCAGCAGCTAATGCTGAGGAAACAGATGAGACACCTCATTCAGCATCACAGCCACAGTGTAGCTTTAGAAATCAAGGAGAGAAAAAATCCTGTGCTCAAATGGCAAGATTTGCCATAGTTGTTTCATTACTATGAAATAAAAAAATTAAATCCAAAAGTCACTTCATCCATCTCTATCTTGTGGAGCTGAATGACGGCAGATTTGGATTTAGTGTAATACACAGGAGAGATATTAAGTTGCTTTTCAGCGAAAGCTGTTGATACAAATACAGTTTTATTATTCCTCCTGTCACTTTCTCTTTCAGCCTTTGGTCCTGAGTAACAAATCACTTTTCTTAAGTCATGGAAGTAACTTCTACTGTTATATCACAAGCTTCCATTTGGCTTATCTATTTGTTACAGGATAGTGGAACAGAAGTTGGTTTACAACATTGATCTTCACACATGCATTGAAAAACACCTTTATTGTACTTTCTAAGGGGAGCTATT
This sequence comes from Nicator chloris, assembly GCA_013400495.1. Taxonomy (NCBI): domain Eukaryota; kingdom Metazoa; phylum Chordata; class Aves; order Passeriformes; family Pycnonotidae; genus Nicator; species Nicator chloris. The sequence goes on from WAAE01026604.1 coordinate 118,280, forward strand.
TCTGGGCACAAATCACCAGGATTTGGCCTTTACTTTGAGATAATTGGCCCTTCTTGTTCTATATCCTTTACTCTGCTCACTTTTTAAATGTCTGCCCAACACAGAGCTGTACCCTGCGAGTCACAGAATCCATTAGATTGGAAAAAACCTTTGAGATTATCAAGTCCAACAAACATCACCTTGTCAATTAGACCATGGCACTAAGTGCCACATCCAGTCATTCCTAAAACGCCTCCAGGGATGGTGACTCCCCTGTCTACCTGGGTAGCCCATTCCAGTGTCTAATCACCTTTTCTGTTAAGAATTTCTTCCTTATATCTAACGTAAACATCCCCTGGCACAGCTGAAGACTGTGGCCTCTTGTTCTGTCACTGGCTGCCTGGGAGAAGAGACCAATAGCCCCCTGGCTACACCCTCCTTTCAGGGAGCTGTAGAGGGGGATGAGGTCGTCTTTGAGCCTCCTCTTCTCCAGGCTAAGACTCTCTGCTCTCCCAGCCACTCCTGAGAGGACTTGTGCTCCAGACCCTTCACCAGCTTCATTGCCCTTCCTGGGACATGCTCCAACACCTCAATGTCCTTCCTGAACTGAGGCACCTTGAACTGTACGTAGGACTTGAGACCTCACCAGTGCTGACAACAGGGGAGGAATCACTTCCCTGGTCCTGCTGGCCACACAGTTCCTGATACAGGCCAGGATGCCATCGGCTTTCTTGGTCATCTGGACACAGGAATCAGCATCCTGAACAGGCCAAAGTTTGCCCTCTGCAGCTGAGGCTGAGGCCCTTTCCCTGTTCCTTTCAGCGCCTCTTGCTTCGGGCCTCTCTGACCCTGATTTGGTAAACCATGGCATGATGCACAGGGCGGCACCGGGCAAAACCACGCAGCCTCAATTTTAGCCATGCACCAACTTGTTTTTATTTCACTGAAGAGGCCCCACTGAAGGCACGACATGTTCACTACCACTGTAGCACTTTATAAACAAAACATCAACCAAAGGATTAACCACATAAATATCTTGTTAAATTTGCTGTCACTATTTCCTTGTGATCTGATGATAACTATTATTGCTAATACTAATAATTAGTCTTAACAGATTTGGCACATATAATGATTTCTACATCCACTTGCTGGCATTTCTGTTTCCCTTCTTCCTGATCACCACTGACTTAGTGTTACCTAGAGAGCCTCCTGCTCTCTCCAGATAATTTTGTAACCTCTTATCTGATCCCACAGCTTTTCTACATCCACCTAATTTAAGTGGTCACCTCTGGACAGGAAACATAAGGTTGAACTGATACCATGTTCTTCTGGACATGGTAATTCTGAGTGATGTCATACATCTCATCATGCAGGGAAGACGCATCTCAGGCAGAATCAAAAAGAATTAAAGTCAAAGGAGGAGTTGAAGGCATCTTTTTTTCTTTCCTTTGTGGTGCAACAATTACAGCCACTGATCTAGTTTTGTAGTTGTCTTCATAAAAGATTTACTACAGTCAAAATCTCTGAACACATAGAACTGCCTTTTGATTTAGAAAATGTAACGATTCATAATTATTTTTGTTTAAAAGAGGTAACTCAGCTCCCTTAACAATCAAGGTATCAGCAAACTCCTAATTTTATTTTTAAAAATGTTGTTCCAAAGTATCTTTGGAAAAACCTTTGGCTCCAAAGTATGAGAAATATGTACACAGGAAACTTAGCCTGAGATTTAGATTTAGTTTCCAAAATTATGGGTTTTTTAGATGTTTATACTAAGAGATACATTTCTTGGTTAAGTTTAACTGAAGTTAAAAAAGACTCTACTGAACTTTCACTGGTCTGGACAAAAGGATCTTTGGTAGATTTTAGAGAGAAGTATAAAAGCAGAATTTCTGAGGGTGAGTATGCTAGCTAGTACATGCCCTTCACATTTTATAGGAAGCAAAGTATTCCCAAAAAGAGGCCAATACTTCCCATAAGTTTATGGAATCTCTAAGTTTACCACGTAGATTTATTTTGTACCTTTTGCAGAATGAATGTAAGTTTGATTAAACCAAAGAAGTATCCACACATAAAATTTTAATGTTAACTAAACCAAAAAATTGCTTAAACTTTAGGATACTACTACTTTAGTAATAAAGCCAGATTTCTCAAAACATGACATTTATATAGCTATATTAGCTAATAGATTTACATGATGCTTCAAACTCTCAAGATTCTTGCTTAGTATAAAGAACAGGAAAGTCTGCTAACAAAGCTGGTGCTGTTTGTTGTAAGGTCTAGCATGAAGTGGACTGACATTCATAAAATGGTGTTACACTCACCTACTGCTTTGCACTCACCCATCCCTCAAAACAGGAATACAGAGCAGCAAGACTCAGCTGAATAAAATGGCTCTGTGATGATTTCACTGGGCTATGGAGAACTGCTGAAATTTGATAAACCTGTGAAAAGTGAAGAGAGTTATGGTGCATTGGCTTCTCCCATAGTAAAGTGTCTGCCACATTTTGATCCTAAAATAGTGCCTCTGTTCCAGAGGGACATTTCACAACAGAATTGACACCTTACTCACCCTATGGTCCACCCTTCAGAAGTGATACTTATCTGGCTAACAGATATCCCCCCTTAGTGGAGGGGCTCCTGCAGTAGTTCACATCCCAGAGTCAGTGCCACATTCTTGTCTCCCAGTGCCAAAATGCCGTCCAGCCTCACATTAAAACACTGCTGGTAAATCAAGGATAGGATCACTCTAAGTCTAATCTACCTACACATGTATTAACATGCTAGAAATTATTTAAACTGATTAATTTTTGCAGCCTTATTTGCTTGTGTGAAAACTATTTCACTTGCCCTCTTAAGAACTCCCTCAAGTGGTGTTCCAAAATGTACTGACAGATATTTCCTTGACTTAACCTGTTGCTCATTTTCATATTTCCTATCCTGGCTAAAAATTTAAAACATTTTATTCTGCTTCTTACTTATACCTTAGTTAGCAATGCAATGACAAAAATATCAGTGTGATATTGCAGAGATGTATTAATATAATCAACATTCAAAGCTTTGCTAAAATCAAGAACTCCACAAAGGACTGAATACATTTTCAGTGTATCACACAGAACTAACCAAGAGCTCTTTATTTTCCAGGGAAGCACAGATTTTATGGAAAATTTATTGTATTAGACTAGAATATTTTTTAAAAATCAAAACCACTTTTTTGTTTCAGGTTGACTTGTACAGAAATTAGTGTAATTCATTCTCCTGAGCTGTCTGACATTACTTAATTTCTGGCAGTTAACAAACCAGAAAACTACCTTTCCCCCTGACCCAGAGGGAATATACTGACTCCCATTCTCATCCTGGGATGACATCACAAGTATTTCTCTGCCTGAACTGCTTGATGTGTGGGAGCCACAGAAAAGAACGTGATTCACTAGAAAATTATTTGATAAGGGAAGAACAGCTATAAGATTTCTTTTCTGAAAGAATGCTTTTCCCCTTGGCCACCCCTCCAAGGCATTGAAAATGGGAAAATCTGGGTGAGTAGACAAGTTAAAAAGTGCCTTTCAGTAATTCATATGTTTTACAAACTTTGAAGTATGAAAATATTTTTTTGATGTCGAAAAAACTTCTACATTGGTAAATTCCTGATTTTTCAGAACTTTGGTCCCCAGGAAAATTTGTCCCTTGAAACATGAGGATTTTATATCAGCAAAGCTCTGCATGCAAATACTGGACTTCCTTGTACAAGGGTAAATTCTATATCCTGCTTAGCTCTCATAATAGTCCCCTTCAATCTGAGAGATTTCTGTAACATGCATCAGGTGAGTGTAATTATTCTCCTAGAAATTCTTCTGTTAACATTTTCTGCTCATACTTTAAGGTAAAGAACATTTCCTTACCCAGGCCACTACTCAATGACACAACTGCAGTTTTCTGGAGCTGAGATGTCCCTACTGGTCTACAAATCAAAGAAGACTTTTAAAGACATTTGTCAACTACATCCTGATAGTGCAAACATACGGCCACGGGGAACCAAAACATCCCTCTGGCAGAGAAGCCTTGCCCTCTTAAATTCATCTTTCCCAGGCTGATGATTGCATGGAAAGCACCACGGAGAAAACAAAACCAAGCCACACCACAGAGCAAAAGCAGTTGAGCATCTTGAATTGCTTTGGACCTGCTGTTCATGGTAATGTTTTAAACCCAAGAAATTTGTGATTCTACTGATGTTTAACATTCCTGCAAAGTACACTCATTGGTTTAACCACAAAAGGACAATTCCCCATTCCAGCTCAGCAAAAACTTCTTATGTGATCAAAAGGTACAGAACCCATCTAATTATTTGTGGTGTCATTTTCCTTACCTTGATATGAATCTGGGCACATCAAAACAATCACATCCCTGTTGCACTGATGACCCTCCTAAAACTGAGCTGTCACTCATATACCACTAAGTCAAACCTGTCAAACTGTTCTGTGACCGCCAAGCTAAGACCAAATGACTGCACCAGTGGCCCCTGGGCTGTAACAAGCGGAAAATAACATTGATCTTAATCAGATCAGACACCAGCTTCACTCAACTCTGTCTCAAAGTCTATTTGATTTCATGCTTCATTATGAAATCAATTAATTGTTTCATTGCCTAGTCATTTTATGTGCTTCTTATGGAATATATTGTGCTGATATTCAAAAGATAGCAGGCACTCAGGATATTTTGTATTAGTCACACAGAGGAAAGAATGGAAAACAGCATTATTTTTAAGAGATACAGCACACGTAAACCAATGCCATGAATGAGTTCACCAGACCATCCAAAGCAGTGTGATCAATTGTACTGGCCAGGGGCCCTTTCCTGAGTGCCTAAAAGCCCTGTTTTCACCACCTGTGACAAGGAGACAAGTGCCATGCACAAGTCCATCCTCAGCATCACCTATTGTTGGTGCACAAGCCATTGCCAGCACAAGAGCTCAGTCTCCTCAGAGCTGAAAGCAGAAGCATCTTCAGTGCAGTGAGGTATTCTGGAAACTGAAACTAAGCATGAAACACCAAATTAGTTAGTACAGACATCACAACATGCTGGACAAGTGGAAAAGTTAGGCCATGACGAGGCTCTTTTGTGGCTGTGCTATAATGATTTCATTTCCACGCAACTCATATGTGTGAGTGGATGTTTATGGAAAATGGAATCATTTGCTCAAGCATGAGTTTCCTAATGAAGTTGATTTTTAAGGAATTTATTTACAGTTTATTCTATCAAGCTTTTCATTTACATCCAGATTCCGTAAAGCACTTAGCCATGAGGCATTTAAGTTCAAGATGCAGCTCCATGAATATATAATTAGCAACATTCATTTCAGACAAATGGGATTCTAACACTAGCAATGAGGGAAAGAAGTTGTTAAGATTCAACCCTACAAAAATATGCATTTATCTTTCTCCCTGCAAAGAGTATTTGCAAGAGATGTGGGCTGGGAAACTGCTTTTGTGTTCTTATATTAACTTTTGTCCCAGTTGCCATGGACATATTCCAAAGAGTAGTTTGCCTCAGCATTCCTGATTAAGTGCTCCTATAAGAAATACTTGATTTTTTATCTTGGATTTAATTATGTATAGTTTTATCCAATGTTCCTTATGCTTATTCCTTGATAATCTGTCATGTTCTCTTCTTCTGTGATTTAGAAATATTCTTCTGAAGTGGCATAATAACATTAACATTGACTTACTTTTGAGGTGTCAATAATTGACAGAAGCTTGTCTTGCAGCTCTTTTGAAACTATTCTTTATTCATATCCAAGCTGTAGAAGTTGCAGTCAGAGCTGAGCTTCACCCAGAGCACAGTATCCCACTTTTGACATTGACTGCCACTAATTCTTTCAAAGAACTTTCAACAGAACTTAAATGAGGCAGATATGGAATAGCTTGCTGCCTACAGAATGACTTTGTCCCCCTTCAAATTCAGAGTAGATTTAGGTCTCCTCTCACATTATTATCTTATTTACTTGATATGATGGCAGCTATTGATGGTGGAATAGATTCTAAACACACAAACTGTTTTTCGGAACTTGTGAAGCCCTGTCTGTGTACAGGGCACATCCAACTGCACTTGGGCACTCACAAGGCATCCCACTGCCTTTGTCAGGCAGGACATCTCCTGCCAATCAATCTGACCAGCCCCGAGGACCTGGCTCCAGTCTGGCAAGTACCCTCCTGCCAATCAAGGAAATGGCTGGAACTAAAAGTGACTGGCTGGTTTTCAAACAGCCAAATAATATTTACCCAGAACACAAGTATTCAGGGCAGAAATGCTAGTCTCAAACCAGCTTACAGTATGTTAAATTTTAGGTGTTCCTCTGTCTTTTACACAGAAGCAGCTGAAGTCCACTGTTTTACATCCTCCCTGATAGCTGTCTGTTGGTCAGGGTCTCATTTCTGTCCATTCCTGACATAAAATGAAAGTGATCCTGACATAACTGCCACATTTGTTGTAGCTTCTTCACTACTTCTCTGTTCTCCAGTGCCAGCACAAGGCCCCAGAAGCAGCATTTACCTGCATTGCTTACCTGAGAGAAATTGCCTTAATCCAACCTGTCAGACCACTGAAAACCCCAAGTGTGTAAGCTGAGGTCACGTGGAGGAAAACATCCTGCAGCAGACCTGTCCCTGTCACTGTGAGGAGCACACTGCAGTGCCTGAGTGCTGCCAGCCTGCCTACAAGGGCCACCAGCTCACATCCAGCCTCTGTTCTGACTCTCCAAGGAGCCTGGTGTGTTTGGCATATTGGCTAGAGCCCTACCTACCACGTAGGAGTGGTATGTCAGCAGTGGGAGGCAGGAACAGTGTACTAAATGCCAGCTGGGAACCATTGGAAAACACAGTCTGAAAGAACTGGTCTTACTCTGAACATGCGAGGCTAGATAAGCCAATTTGGCAAGTCCTTAGCTTCTGCAAGATGAAAGCTATTCTTCTGGAATAAGGCTAAGTAAACACTTGGACTCACCAAATTACTGATAGTTTCCATTGAGTTAGGAGGGATTTGCTAAGTTTCTTTTTATTATTTTTTTATATCTGTGTGCTACTAGAAGAAATTTTTATTTAAATATCAATTTCCAATATTTCTCTGAGGCATCGAGGTCTAACATAGCTGGATTACCTATTCAGCACTCTTGGATCTCTTTGATTGGTCAATACTTATCTCTAGAAATAAGTTAAAATATTTCTTCTGGTAAATCTATTTACGACACCACTTTCACAAGCTGACATCAGGCTGAATATGTACAGCGCTCAGAAGCTGAGAATCACATTTCCTCATGTGTATCATCCATAATAATGTGAAACTTTGTTTCCAGGCTCCTACCCTCACTATTTTGGAATCAAAGAGTGATTCAGGACTCTCTAAATAACTCTCCCATCCTATGACTGGGAAGAGAGTCACCAATTTCAAAGCGAGAAAAAAGGCCACTTTCAGGACTGTGCCCCAATAGGGAAGCAGAGAAAAAAAAGCTATGAGTCATAATGTCAGTGATTTTCACATCGATGAACTGCCTTCTCTACTCAATTTATGAAAAACTAAGATCCCCATTTGGCACTGCAAGGATGAAATGTAGGAATAAGTGGGTTTAAGTCTAACTTAATCATGAAGAGGCCATGTTGTTTCCACATTTCTATTGTGTAGTATTCAAAAGTCTTATGCTGAGTGCTGAGAGCTCATATCAAAGCTTCAGAAAAGGAGATTGTGCAACACCTTTCTGGAATAAGTCCTACATTTGCATAATTTACTTAAGTATTCCAGCTTTGCCCAGAGAACAGCATGAGTCCACAAAGAGTTTAAGATTGTTGATTCCAGTGCGTGTGAGTACACCTTTACCAGCTCCAGTCACAATTCTGCACAATCCAGTAAAAGAAAAATGTGGACTTACTGGATTGGGACCAGCCCAAGCTCACAGAGACATCTAAGGGACTGGAGCATCTGTCGTATGTGTAGAGGATGAAAAAGCTGGGACTGTTCAGCCTGGAGAAGAATCAGTGAATATACAGCAAGGCACATGAAATTCTGTCTTCTGTATTCCACCATTTTAAACTGTGAAGCAGGCAAAACACAGAAACAGGTTGTGGAGCTATCAAAAACCAACTGGACATAGCCCTGAGCTGCCCCTGCTTCAGCAGAGTGGCTTGACTAGTAGATCTCAAGAGATCCCTTCCAAACTAAACTACTCTATCATCAACACCATAATCTGCAGCAGCAACACTATGAAATAATTTTATTACTGCTATGTTCCTGCACAAGTAACATCATTTTTGGGTGGTCTATAGTTTTATTGGGCTACAAGTAACTCCAAATAATTCCAGTTGATTACCCTCTAGTTGGGGCTAACATGAGAAAATGAGGTCAAAGATAGCTTCAGCAATGGAACAAACATGTCATCTGCTTTAGTGGTCAGCTGAAGTGTTTGCAACCAAAGTCATGCAAAGGGCAAATCCTCTTTCCAGTAACTTGCTGTGCTAAAAGCGATAATCCTTGCATTGCCTGTGATTGCTTTCAGTTCCGTTCTCTGCTTAGGAGTAGAAGGATCTATGCAAAATCAATCTTGTGAAAAAATATAAACTCTGCTACACTTCGAGAATGTGTACTAAAATTTGTTACCTTTATTTTTCCCCCTAAGAATGCAAATAAATGCATTCCTGAGCCACTGAGTAACTAAACCAACAAATTACTTTCTGAAGGTGACAAAATTTTACCTTGCCTTCAAACACTAACATGCACATACAGCTACTTCCAGGCAAACTCTTACTGTACTTTTATTCCAGAGCACTGTGCTGTGTCTCAAGTAGGGTCCTTGAAGGCCTTTTTATCAGAAGGTAACTGGATCCATCTCAGGTTGGAGAGAGAAATGTCACTTTTCAGCTTCTACTGGGGATAGAAATCTCCACAGACAACTCAGAAAAGAGGGAACCTTACCTCACTAGCTGGATTTCATAATCTGTGGACTCTTCTCATCTCCTTTGTCATCAGAATAATGCTTGATTCTGGTAAGAGATCAGCAGTACAAGGTGTAGGCAGACAACAGAGTTCCTCTTGCTTTTATAGCAGCTTTCTGAAATGAATGTATGTCTTAAATTTCAGCTACTTCCTCTACTTCAGCTAACTCACTACCTTTCAAAATTTTGCAAAATATGATATATCAAAAACACAAAGCTACTTTCATTTCTTTAATATTGTGGTAAAAAAAGTCAGAACTGTCCAGTGATTTTGCTATTTTTTTAGAGGAAAAACAGCAAGTGTGTTACTGGAAGCCTGTGCACAAGCAGAGTTTAAAAGTGAAGGGGGCTTAGTAAGTTTAGCAAAATCTTAGCAAAAGTAGAAATTTCAAACCAGACAATACTCAGAAGGGGTTATTTTATCAGGGAGTAGGAGATGTACACAGTGTGGTGCCCACATTCTGTAATGTTTTCTGCATGTATTTTGCAAAGATAGAGTGTTCACCACTTGAGGAGACTTTATGCTTTTTACACGAGGCGCAGAAGGAAATGTTACAGCATCCTCTCCTGTTGGGAAACACAGCAATGTGGAGAACAGGATAATGGGAATCTGAACGTCATCTGAAAATAGACAGCAGTACCTGAGCTCTGGCTCTCTCAGGTGTACATGGAGCCCACCAACCCAGCCTGCACACAGGCCAGGGTCGTCCCTCAAATGCCTCAGCTTTCACTTCACCACAGCTGAGACTGTGACTCTGCAGCTCCAACCACCCCCTTCCAGGAGGGACCTGTCTGAGCTACTGCCATTGCTGCGTGAGGGGAAAGAAGCAGCCCTTGCTACGTGTAGATCAGCAGGGAGAGTGAGCGGGGTGTGAGACAACGTTGGCTTGGGTAACTGCTAACAAATTCAGGAGACTACCTCGGTGAGCAAAATCTCCCTGATCACTCATTCAGACAGGTCATGAGATTGGTGAAAAGGCAAGAAAGCTGCCTGCAGGCAACCTGTCAGACTGACAGTGTAACGTTTGGGGTTGGACCAATACCTCTGCTTTACCTTTAGGTACAGAACCAGGCTGATGCAGACCTACATCCAACATTCAACCCCACCCCAGCAACCCAGCCAGCTCCTCTCTTCCCGCGCTCTCTGAATCAGTGGAAACAAAAGGGAGCATTGTCTGGACAAGTAAATCATTTTGCCATGACTCCCAGAAAAGCTCGACCACGGAACAGAAAACCTATGGATAAATTATCTTGTCTCACTTTGTTGTCTCAGCTTATCTCTTACCAGTTTCTTATTGCATCCCTGCAGAAGTGCAGTAATTATCTAAGACATAGAGACTGGGGGGACCTCTCTATTGCTAACGGGCTGCTGTGCACTCACCATTCTGATGCTTGGCATAAAACAGTATGTCAAAAGATGTGCCAGCAGTAAAATGTCACTACATAGGTCACAACATCACAACAAGTTGCAGGTAAGAGATAATCTTAGTTATAGAAACAGTAAAATAAAAAACCATTAAGGAGAAACAGACAACTTACACAGGTACTTAAAACTCTTGCAAAAAATTAATCTATGTTTGCTAAGAAAAACACTTACTGATAAAGGGGATGTTGCAAAAACCTGGAGATTACAGCAAATATTTTGGATAAACATCAAAAAATTTGTAGTTCAAGCATCTTATGTCTTCCTCCAATTTTATGAGGGTAGAATAGCCCAAAATATATTCAAAACAAGTATTTTACTTCAACATCCAAAGATTTTTCCTTTCTGCATTAGACAATGACAAAAATATCAAAGCCTAAAATAGGATAGAGCTTGGTCTTCTTACTCAGTGCACTTCTGATTTTTGTTTTGTTTTTCCTTCTGCTAGCAAAGCACTGGCACCCAAGCCCAGAAACTTTTCTGTTGAAGTGCAATTGTCCTTCTCTTATCCTCTAAATCATTCAATGCTGCTTACAGCAAACAGGAAGAGAGAACTGCTCTGCAAATATCACTGCAGTTTGTCACTAAGATGTTCTGTATTTTGAAATCAACAACAACAAAAAGTTCTATAAATTTAATGACAACATGTGTAGACCCTTGACTGTCCCATCAGCAGTTGCTGGATGGATGAAGTCAGTTATATGGCAGCATATGTCATAGTTGGAGGCTCTCTACTAATTTTAACTCCTGAAAGTCTGCAGAAAAGGACAATAACAAATAATTGAAGGAACAGTGGCTGTTTAAAAGTCTTAATATATCTCAGAAACTTATGCCATCTGTATCTCCTGAAAAGAACATTGGAAAGAGAAGGGAGGGCAGAAATAAGCGTTTTCACAATATGGTTGTCATTTACAGAGTACCAAGAATTCAAAACCAGAAACCTCCTAGGAATGACTCACCAGACAGGAATCTTGATCATTTTGGGCTTCCCTGGATGAGGCAATAAAAGTACTGATATTGACCTTGAAAGTCCCATCTCTGGAAAGCTTGAGCCATTTCACTTTATTTTCTCTTATGGTGAGAAGAAAAGAAGGCAAATCCAGGAATTCTGACAGAGTAAGCTCTGGTCTTCACATGAATTAAATCTCAAATCACTGAAGTTGATGAATAATTTTGCACTGGTAGAAAACCAAAATTCAACTGGTTTTATATTAGTTCATTTTACTCAGAAGAGCCTTCTCCAGGTATGACACTTTGCTCGGTGCCATCCCTGCCACTTTGGAAACTGTACTGTTATGAGTAAATACCTGACTGCTTGCTACTGATGGACACATCTACTCAATGTATCAGGCACGTAATAACACCTCCAAATATCTCCCCAAAGCTAAAATGAGCACGTTACTAGAAAAGACAGTATTTTTCCCATTTTGTCTCTACAGAAGTAATGTGAAGAGACAGTGCCATTTTGCTTTGCTCTTTCATATTGATCTCCATGTCTGGCTATCAGAGTTGGAACATGGAGCACAATTGCTGCTGGGAACTGCCTTTTGAGCCAGATCACCCTTCCAGAACATGCTGCCATGGCTATTCTAGGCTATTCTGGCACCTGAGAAAAAGGAAAAGGGCAAACACCCCTCCATTCTCTGGTGCTACAAGAGGAGAGTCTGAAGCCAAAGGCAATCCCTGTTGCTCTCCCTGAAGAATTTCTCCCAACTGATTCCCATTCTAATCGTGCCTGGTTGTAGTTAATTTTTAATTAATTTCATAGTTTAGATCTGTCTAACATCAACCAAATGCTAGCTCCCTTTCCCTTCTGCTGCACTTTAAACCACTAAACAAAAGACACTGCTTTGTTCTCTGGGCCTGCATCTACTGTAGAGAAGCACAAGACAGAGATAAAAAAGTAAAATATTTATGAATAGCTTTAGAAATGGCCTCCAGGTCTCTGGCCCTAGCTCTAAGCGCCTTTGCTTTCTATGGGCAACCTAGGAGTGCAGCTGCCTACCACACATAGCTCCCTGGGGATTGCACCCTGAGCTTCAAGCCACTGGAAGCGAGCACCCTTAAAGACATACTTGCAGGTCTAAACACAGCATCCCCCCAGAAAAGGATGTGAAGGAAAGGCTGAGGCCAAGGATTGCGCTGTCAGTTCAAGGATTGCACCATGGGGCAGGGCAGCACACGTCAGCTAAAGTCCCTGAGAGCCCCGGCTAGACAGAAGTGTCACCTCATGCTGCGTGTGACTCACAGCACAGTCACATCATCTGGCAGCACAGGGGTGCAGCTGCACTTCTGTAAGAGCTTCAGAAACAACCAGAGAGATGAAAGGAGCAAAGAACAGAGGAGACTAAACTGCTCTTACCTACATGCTTTACTTTTTCCATAGCCAGTATAAATTCAGACACAGAACACCTGAGTAACTTCCGCTTAAGCACCTCAGACTATCGCTTAATTCAGGGAGGAGAATTAGTAATCCAAATATGAGATTGTTTTTATTTAGAGGAGCAGAATATGCAGAGTCCTTTTCTCCTTAAGCACAAAAGAACAAATAAATCATTTTCTTGCTCATAAATTCAAGGCAATTTTCTATTCTGTTAATCTTGTAATGACTTCCACACTCCAGCTTCCCTTTTTTTGAGGTCAAATTTGCTCTGGTGCATAAAGAATTACCCCTTCTTCCTGTTGTCTCTGCAATAAGTTCCAAGAACTACCTCAGTCCCTTGGCATGAATTCTTCCTGAAAATTTCTCCTTAATCAAAAAGATCCAGTGTTTTAGCTAGAGAAGTTAATTTGTCACCTGGTATTTTCAATATGGTTTTTTAATATATATTATACTTCCTCTAACCTCTTTCATCATACCAATACACTGGGGACACAGTGAGTTTCAGAGGTGGATTGGCTGTGGAACTGGTTAAGTTCTGTCATCTGGACAAAAATAGAAGCATTCCCGTAGTGAATTTATGTTGGATTTACCAGTACTTGTTTCCATTGTGATTAGAGCAGTTGGTGCTGGAAAGCCACTGCTGGAGCCATGGGGCAACACTAAAGCTTGGACATTGATCTTTTTGTCCCACTCACGTTGACAGATCAGCCTCACATACTTCTGAGAACAGAAGACTTCTCCTACAGCAATAATTCAGAGAAGAAAGAAAAAAATACAAAACAACCAAACAACAACAAACCAACAAAATCCCCCAAAGATTCACCCCAAAAGATCTAAAATAAAAAAAAAATCACGAACAAAACCAAATCAACCAACAAAAACACTCAAACCCAACCAAGTTTTTAAGCCACGTTCTTCTTAATCCACTTTAGTTTCCTTGAAAGCAATTGTGATATCTAATGATTCGTTTTGTGGAATCACAAAGGATGGCATGAAGAGATTGGTTTTTTTTAAGAAGTCTCAAATTTCAAAATGTTGAAGTGAAGGATTTCTCCTCTATTGTGTTCCACTATATAGTTAGATTATTTTGTTATTATATTGCACTGGGGGTTTTGCACACAAATAGTTTTAACACTGCACATAGAGGTAGCTCCTCAGGTTACATCCCTCCCCTTTCCTCAGGTGTACCTATAACTGATCCCTCCACGCCCCCTTCTCCCCTGGTCCTTTTCCATTGGCCATCGTCCTTCTCCCCCTCCCCTTCTGGTAGGGCTTAAAAACCCCTGCTGGGGGTGGAGACTTCCTCTGTTTTGGCCTCCCGGACCCCCTGGAACAGTTCCACAATAAAGGGTGGGACTGAGTCCCGAGGAAAAAAAGAGCCTCTTGTCTTTCGCCTTTGGTCCTTGTTGAATACCTGGCTGGAGCCTGGAGCTAGCCTTGAAGGCTCCAGCAATACAGGGAAACTCAACACTCCTCCTTCATCCCTCCAAGTGCATATCTGTAAACAGGTCCTGTGCCTGCTCAGGGCCCCCTGGGGGGCTTCCTAGTGGGACCCTCTGGTAGTTGTACAGGAGAAGAAGAGGCTTCATGTTTTTGAGAAGGCTTCCCTTTAAACGCTTTTATTTGCTTTTTAAGTAACGCATTTGTCTAATGTTATCCCTGCTGAAACTGATGTGGATGGAATCAGGCAGACAGCACATGTTACATTACACTATGAGTCTTAACATTTCACTAATTGCATTGACCTACTTCTGTGAATCACAGATTATTCTCCTGCTCATAAAGCACATCTGATTCCTTTACGTAGTTGTTCATGCAACGTGATACAATTGCACGGGCCCACAAGGGGGTGAAACCTCATGATTTATCTATCCAATGTAAGCAGATAGCATCTCCAGCTTTCATCAATATTCTGACCACATGAACAAAATGAGGAACAAAGCTCTCTTGTCTTCTGCAACTTGTACAGTTATTTATTTCTTAACTTTTCCTTCCCTTTTAAACAGAGATAACAAAACATTGATTGAAATTAGAAAAGCAGCTGATCTGCTCTGGCTTGGCCATGTGGTTTTTCATTTCCATGACAAGTTTCTGCAGGATGTAATGGGAAACAAAGCTTCAGTATGGAGACCTCAAATGGGTAGGGGTCAGCCATCAGCTGACATACCAAGGACCTCCATTCAGTGTCTCTGTGCTGAACTAGAGATGAGTCCTCCGGCTACTCATCAAGAATTTTTACTTAATTGTCATGTGTGCATGTAACGCCCTATGATCTGGGAAGAGTATCATTGCTCCTCTGCTAAGGCAGAAAAGCTACTGGGAAAAATGCATTCTATTGGGTAACTGGGTTTTTAAACCTTGGCCATTTCTCATAAATAGAAGCGTTAAGATAAAGCAAATAGTGTGCCAGCTAGCTCAGGACTGAGCATTACTTACATGAAATGCTGAGGCAAACACACTAGGAAAGGTAACTCCAAATGCTCCAACTAAACAAGCCATTATGATCCTGCCCCAATTCCCAATGGCAAAACCAGCACCTGAGGTGAGAGCCCACAAGTCCTTATGCCAGCTTCACTGGACTTTGGCTCAGGGTCTTTCATATAAAATCACCTGTAGCTGCGAACCTTCCAACTTACAAATAAAGCCAAGAGACCACTTCTGAACATGTAGAACTGTGTCTAACAGACTGCTCCTTATGGCTCTCCATGTAGTAGCTTGAAGATGAATCTTTCGGCTGATGCTTTTCACTGTACACACAAAAGCTCCCTGTTGCCAGGAGCAGAGGAAAAAAAAGTTATCAGCTAACTTAAACCCCAAAATTGCAGTCTTGTCTGTAGTTGATTGCTTTTCTAAGCTGCTCTGCTTTGAAAGTAAATCTCATTATTGCTTGTGTAATGATCTAATTGATCAGTAAGCATGGCCTTTTACTAGAGCTACAGTAACACTGGAAGGATATTTGATTAAGAATGGATAATTTCTTTTAAATGCATTTGTGACTCTTCTGTATATTTTTAACAAAATATCATTAAAAATGTAATGGTGTATGCATGAGCAGAGAAAGCTGCACACATAGAAACATGCTTATATTGACACAAGATGGTGTTTTCAAATACACTAACCATTTGTTTTGTATTTTAAATTAGAAATAAAAAGGCAACAGAAACATTAACTCCCAATAAACTTCAGGTGTGTCAACATTTCAAAGAAGAAATACCTGGTATTGTCAATATTCCCCGCAGCATTTCTTATGTCAAAAGTGCAAACTTTGTAAACTTAAGCTGCAAAAGCCCAACGTTATGTCTTTTGAAGATGTACTTTTCAGGCTGAATTTACTGCTTCCTAAAAGAAAAGGCAAATTGCTGAGCTCTATTACATATAAACATAAAAGACCAAGTGCCTTTGCTGCATATGCAGGTCTAGGATCTGTAGGCCTAATATCCCTCCTTAAGTGGCTTAAAAATGATGAAACTTGTAATTATTCACTTCCTGTATCTTAGTGTTAGTTTGCTCAAGTGTCTAATAGCAGCATAGTAATGTAATTAAAAAAACAAACAAACAAAGCAGAGGTAGGTGAGGAGATTGCTAAGGAAGCGAATATGATGACTATATCTAAGTTTACAGTGAAACTTCTGACTTGAGTGGATTTGTTCTCTTGAACATACAAGCAGGTGCACTAACAGCAGGTTACTAGTCTTGATAAGATGGCCACGTTTTGTGAAGTGCAAAAGTCGACTCACCATAAAAAATGGTTGGAATTTCCTTCCCAGCAGGGGAAAAGCTGCACTGTGGCGATGTGCTTACTCCCATTGAAGCTCTGGGGAGCTGGCCTCTTACTGTTCCCAAAGCAAGATGTCAGGAATCATGCCTGTTTCTCCTGGCACACGCAGTAAGCAAGCTATCTCACCCCAGAGACCTGCAGCAGAACATGGGCAACTTCATGAGATGCTACATTTTGTTTCAAACCTTCTGCTTAACTATCAGTTCCCAGGCACAAGGTGGAGCAGCAGCTGGGACAGAAGAGGTGGGGAAGGTCTGGCCATAAGTCAATAGGTAGAGTGATCTTTCAACACTTAGGAGTCATGGGAGAGGAGATCTGCCTGGAGTGTACTGATCCCCTAATAGCCTGTGAATGCCCTGAAAGGGACATCTGCCAAACTAAATCTTGGATTTAAATTTAATCCATGTGAATTCCTCTGCATTTATCTATGGCTTTCAACCCACGAGGAGAGCTCCCATGCTGACCAAGAAAGGAAATGTGTCATTGGCTTAATGTCCTCACTTCCCTGTATAAAACACACAGAAAACATCCCTTCACTGACTTGGTGACTCCACACAATTGCCAGGTATACACCTGCAGAGTTGTCCGTGGGGCTCAGCTGACCACAAGAAACCCCGATGTTGCTCCACGACCAAAAGACAAATGCACAAGACATCGACTGCTGAGTCCTGAGACACCTGACT
The DNA here is from genome assembly GCA_013400495.1 of Nicator chloris. NCBI lineage: Eukaryota > Metazoa > Chordata > Aves > Passeriformes > Pycnonotidae > Nicator > Nicator chloris. Next base: position 135,501 of record WAAE01026604.1, read on the forward strand.
GCAGCTCCTGCCATTCAAGTGCCCCTGCTGCTGTTCCTGGGGAAGGTGATGGACAGGAATGGATGTCTCCGCACCTAGGTTTTATACGTGCTTCATTTAATACATCATGATCTTGACTGGTTTGTTCTCCCATCCCTGAAGTTTCCAGAAGTTGGACGGAGGTGAAAGATGCTTCGGGCAAAAAGCCTCATGTAACAGATGGATACACAGTCCCAGCCTGACTACTTCGTTGAGCAGTTCAGCCAATATTTCATGCCATCAGCAGCAGCTGCAGGCCAAAAGGGCATCAGAAAGGGAGAGGTTGGTCTGTAAGAAACCATCAGCAAATGAAACCAAGGTTAGATCAGGTCAGTGCATTACTAACTTCATTATTTTGAAATTGTATGCACAAATCACTTGCCATTTTAGAAAGCAGAGGAATTTCTTTGATAATGCACATGCATTGAGCCAAATCTGGAAGAAAGGAAGCATTTTCTTTCCTTTATTCAATTAAAAAGTAATTCAAAAATAATTACTTTTTCTTTAGGAGAGCCTACTTCCTGATCATGTAAAGAGCTGTACTCAGCTTGAGTAATAGGTGCTCCTGAGCACAGCCCCTGTAAATCCCACTGTTTGCATACCCACACTCCTGCCAGACCCTGAGGTGCTCAGAGCAGCAGTAAGGGGAGGGAATAATGCCTGCCCATGATGCTGGGCCTGAGTGCAACTTCCACTGGACAGGGACTGAGTTACCCCTTCAAAACAGGAAGTGAAAAATTTGGTCCCAGAACACTCCTGTCACAGGTTGGAAATCTTTTCTCCCAGATCTACATTAAAGATCTCTTACAGCAAAGGGAAAAAGGGGGTTTTGGTATCTTGTCACTCGCTGCAGGTAAAATTGTAGCACAAAGGAGTACTTGTGTTTCAAAACAAATCAGTGAGTGGAACTCTTGGAGCGAAGGTGCAGTTTTAACTCATTAAATGGGTCACAGAGAAAGCAAAGGTTAGATTACCGGTGTGCTTACTAATGCTTTACCATGTATTTTTACTGGTAACCTTGCCAGGGTAGGAGTGAACTGCTGTCTGCTGAAAACAGTTCCTGGAGAATAATACCTTCTGCTTCCCTTTGAGAAGGTTGAGAACCAGACCCCACAATACGCTGCTGTGTTCCACCCTCTGCTCCAAATTAAAAAAAAAAGTTCCTAGTTGCTCAAAATTTGCAAATGTTTATAAAATAATTTTGTTTCAAATTCCATTTGCTTTAGAACCATAATGATTCCTTCAGTTTTCTGCTAATGAAACAAGGAAAAAGTCCCAGACTGCTTCTCTGCAACTGACAAAACTGTTTTACCCTGTACAGGCTGCTTTATCAAAAGTCAACAACTAAAAATTGATGAAATATGGTATTAGAATACTCTAAACTTCACTTTTTGGGATCCACTCGAAACCACCACCTCCAAGGTGGCATTCTGGAGAAAAGGAATATTAAAGCATAAATCTATAGCCAAAGTAAATCTAAAAAAGCATGGAAGTGTCACCACCAAGGTAAGCCTCAGCAATCTGGCTAATTGCTCAGTCTACATCAGTCCCAATAGAAGACACTTTGGAGTTGTTTTTGTCAATTTTTTCTTAGCTGTAAAGGCTGTTGGTTTGTGAAAACTCAGTTGTTGACATCAAGGAAACACACGTGTTACAAGAAAACAAGCTGACCTGCAGCAAATTATTAAGAGCGTGATCTATCACCTCCTCATGCCAGGAGAGAGTGCTTTGTTTAGCACCACTCCCTGCACCTGCAGGGAACATGCACGCACACACACAATTGTTTATTGAAACAAAGAGAAAACAGCCTCAGAGCAGATTTGTGTGGTACACATTGGACTACAGCATCAGAAAACTTGGCTCCAAGTCTGTTGCATTCTGGTCCCATGCTCAGAGGAGACCAAAGTAGAGCAACATCAAATGGACTTTGCTAAGGCCAAAGTACAATGGAAAGGAGAAAGAAAAAACCAACAGAGAAGCACAACATCCACCATAGATGAGAAGAAGCAACAGGACAACCATAAGAACTCATGTACATTACTCACGGAAACAGTTTCCACAAACCTTTCTTCACTGATAGCAAAAAACCCACCCACCAAAACCAACCACAACCACAAAACCACCAACTTAAATCACACTTGGTTCTTTATGTAAGAGGCTTAGGAGGTGGGCTTTTTTGATGCTGGTGGTGGAGAGTTTTGGGGGTGTTTTTGTTGATTTTATATTTGGCTCTCAATTTGCAGCTATTTGAGGCACTGCTATATAACTAGATCAAATAGTGTGGGCTTCACATTAGTTAGAAGTAATCTACAGAAGACATTACCTGGCTTGTTCCACACATTTTACATTTAGAAAGAACATCAACTGACTCAACTCCTCAGCATTTGTCTTTATTATTATTATTATATAGATTCAAATGGCACTTTATCACTTGAAATTTGCTTTGAACGCAAGCCCAGAAATTCCAGCGCTCGGTATGCTCTGCTAGCCCCAAGCCAGCCAACTTGCTTGTTATCAGGCATGATGCAGATACCGTGTGTGTGTGTGTGTGTGAGACGGGGGAGGAGGCGAGTCATGCAGGCGGTCATGGGGAGGGAGCGGTTTGCATATTAACAACCCGTGCCCGAGAGCGGCAGCCTTTTCGGGGTCGGCACTCGGAGGGACTCCCGTGCGCCGAGGAAGGGACCGCGCGTCACCGCACCAGAGTGAGTTCTGTTTCAGCTTCGCTACCGCTGCAGCCTGGCTCCTCTCTTTCCCCTTGCTTCTTCTGATCCTACTCTGCCCTCCCTAGGCTACCGCTGCAGTGGCTGTGTGGGAGGTCAGTCTGTCAAATTATGTTGCGTGTAGAGCAAGTCCTGAGAGTATTTAATTTTGAGAGATTTGTTCGGTTTATTCAGCCTGACTCTCTGAGCGGCGCTACCGGCAGAGAGGAGCTCCATACGGCGGCTGCAAGTGTAACTCAAGTACCCCATCTATGCACCTTCTTTGCTACTTACAGGCATCCTTAAACTGTGCCTGCTGCACTTAGGACATCTGTACAGTCACATGCACGGCTAAAACCAGACGTTACTCAAAATTGTGAGCTGCTTTTCCAGAGGCAAACAGGCAGATAACTGGCCTGTTGTAGAAGCAAGCCCCTGTTCCTCATCAGTGCCTTGCGCAGTCTGTGCTGAGCTACTTTGGTAATCAGGCTACGTGTCAGGGTACTTGCCAAAGAAAAGACAATCTCATCAGTGAAGAAATTGGAATGAGGAGGCTCTGGGCATTCTGCAGAGAGTACTCAGTAAGTGAAGACCCATTTCAAACCAATATTCCATCAGATGTAAATGCTAACTAAAATGCCCTCACTTACATAACCAAGCTAAATCTAGGCTAATGTCAGAGAAATTAGATGAATTTTAAGCAGCACCAACCAATTATTCTAGGTCATTTTTGTGCACTGTTCTGTTCATTTTTCAAATTCCTGTGCTCTAAACCAATGGATTAATATACTCTGGTCCTAATTCCCACTGTCATTCTATAGAGAAAAAAAACTCCTGCATCTGCTTCCACTCACTGAATTTTTCTCCTTAAAGTCAAAGGGTTTTTTGTTATTTGTCTTTTACTTCAAAATTATACTCTAAATAGTCATTGAGGACTTTTTTCTTTCACTCTAACTGCTGTCGTTTTCCTATATACATAACCGTCCCACACACATTTCCTCTGTTAAAAGCCGTCTCTTTTCCCCTGTTCATTTCAGACTATCCAAGCAAACAAACCATAGCTATAAAGTATCTTTCCTGGGCTTCTGTACTCCTTACAACTGTTTGTAAACACTAGTGCTTTTATACTCAAAACTTGCAACGTTTGTAAAGAAAAAAAAGACACAGAGGTCTTTTTGAAGTTTACTTTTGTTCATTCTTTTGTTTTATTTAATCCAAAATAGAATCCACCTCTCCCTAAAAATGTGCACATTGTGTAAATTACTCCCTGCTGCAGACGCACACATGCCCAGGCACACAGTCAAATCCATTTATATAGAAATAAGGCGGAAGCTCTCCAAATTTTAAGCTGAAAATCTACACAAAGTAATTCTTAAAAGAGTTCTGGGTTCGTGCACGAGCAAGCATGTTAGCCAGCGCAGCACGCTCCTGTGCCATTGCCCAACATGCTCTGCAGCTCTAAGGGTTTGCTCATAACATTTCTCATCATTGTCTGTCCCCTACAACCTTTTCCTGAGCAGCTGGAAAGCAGAAGCACTTGAAGTTGGGGCTTATTTTCAAAACATCTTGGATCGAAATCTCACCAGAAAGTAATTACATGGCCCAGGAGCCACTGGCATGGCTGGTGTTGGGCTAGCAGGGGGCATGCCCTGCCACAGAAAGCTGTGCTTATTCACACCTGCTGGAGACTTATCATATATGCTGGAAATCTCAAATAGGTGATTTTTTTTTTACCCTTTTGACAGTCCAAAAAGCATGAGGAAAAAGAAAGAAGGGAAAAAAATCAGCCAAATCCCACACAGACATTTCAAAGTGCCACCACTTCGAAGAACCTTGTCTAATCTCGAGGTAATCCCACAAAAGCTACAGCCATGAACTGAGAAAAACTGAAAGGGCTGCTTTTGAATCTCTTTAGAAGTAACTAGAAATATTGCTGGAATGACTTAGTAAAGAATAAGCATGAGATGGAAAAATAGAGAAAACAAGGACATTCAGTGATACCAGGAAAAGTGTACAATGCTTTGTATTTGTAGCAGATGCAAAGAGGGAAGGCAAACAAAGGTTTAAGCTGTCTCACAGGCTTAGTTTAGTGGACATGTGGCAAAAAAGAATGTGTCATGTGTGACTGTATGTCTCAGCCAAGGGACCATTTTTCTGGGTTTTGCTCAGAGCTGCGGGTCCACATTTGTTACTGCTGGTCCTCTCAAGGAGACTGGCAATGCCTGAAGAGCCCTTTGACAAGGTTTTGGGTCTCCCCAGGCTCACTTTGGTTAAGAAAATAATTTCAAAATATCTGAAAATACTTGAGATCTGTGCCCCAGCCCACTGTACTGGTGCCTCCCGGGCACAGTGGTCTGTGTCAGGTACTGCAGGGCAGAGCAGGAGGACACCAGGAATTTGTGACCAGGACACAGAGTGGGTGGTACTGGATAACTCTGCAAAGCGAATAAGAACCTTTCCCAGTCAAACCTGTACCTGCTACAGGGATCATATACAGTGCTTAAAAGCTTATCTAGTTCTTTCATGCCTGTAATTTTGGGGGTTTTTTAACAGTAGATTCACGATGTGCAATGGGTCAAGAGCAAAGTAGTTTAGACAAGCAAGGGGAAGGATTTGGTGCTTGTACTCCCCCTTGCACATATACACCCACTCACATCCACACTTGGCTGGGATAGGAAAAAAGACCGCTTTTTCACATCCATGGAAAAATGTTAGGTGGACAAGACAGTTGTTATAAAAATTATTGTGCTGGACAAGCTTGAGAGGTCAGAAAATGGACATGATTCATCCTGGCAAAAGCACCTTGCTTTGGAGAGCCAACTAAACAACACAGAGCACTGCTGCTCACAACTGAGCTCTGAGCTTTGGAAGAATATTATGAGGTCATGCTGATTCATCTGAAGAGTGTAGAGAGAGATTCAAGGCATGAATTTTACAGGAATGACATGGGGTTGGCAAGCATTAAGATTATTTAGACTTTTGTTCTACCACAAAGTGCTTCTGGGAATTCTTAAAACATCTGATGTGGAAATAAAAGACTTAAGTGGTTTTTCCTGAGAAATTATCCTAACCACTCCTTTGTCTGCATCTTTCCCGAGATCTCTTGCAATTGTATTTACCTGTATTTCATGGTCTCGAGTGTGCAATTTATTAATCTAAAAGAGGCTTCACAAACCAATTTCAGAAGTTATCGACATAAATCTGGGACCAAGTAGATGCAAATCCAAAGCTTGAGGATCAGACAGAAAGCAAAGTCACCACCGATGCTCAGTCCCCAAAGGGAAGGGTGTGGCAAGCCAGGCAGACTGAGGACACGCTGCTGAGCTGGCTGAGCAAAGCCCTGTCCATCACCACTTCCCTGCCTCCTTAATCCTGCTGACATGTGAGAGCTCCCTCATTCACTTCAGTTCAAACAAATGGGCTGGACTTCAGATATTTGAATTAATTATGATAGGTTTGATTGCAGTTACCTGAGGGGCAATCACAAACTCAGCTCAGGGAGACCCAGTGTGCTCCGGCATTCTCTTTCAACAAGTCTTGACAGTGGACACCCATTCACTGCGCACTCACACTGGACTGTCACTTAAAAAAAACTGCCTTTCATATCTTTCTTATATTCCTCTTTCACTGATATGTTGTGGTTATTTTTATAAAAAAATTAGCAAAAAAACAAGTGCATTTTTTTCCTGTTTCCTTGAAGGATTTTTTTGAGTTCTGATTTTCCACATCAGCAAAACAAGCCTGAAGCTTCCTCAGAGAGATAATTGCTTTAAGATCTCCTACAGCTCCTTTTTTTTTTTTTTTTTTGAGCCCACGTATTGACAGAACAGGTTTTGCTCAAACAGCAGAGTTTTACTCATCAGGTCACTTTAAATAGTTGTAACCATTAGTACCACTCAATAATCTCACAGTAATGCCCTAAAACCTCTTCTCATTTTAGGATGCTGACTTCCCCCACAGGTTACAAATAAGCAGCACACCAGGGGCATGCACATGCAAAATCCTTCTAAAAAAGATTTTAAATCTGTATTATGCTCTCAGTGATCCAGGTATCTAACCCTGAAAATCACGCTAAGAAGTATCCATTATACTTGGAATTTGTTATTTCAAAACTCGACCCTACATAAAATTCTATAAACATTTGCTTCAGATGATTTGTGTATTAAACAGAAAAGGGTGCACAGATATTTTTTCTCTCTTCTCTCCAAGGTCCAGATTGCTGTCTGGCTTAGAAATATAAGAGATCAAATTCAAATGTTTATTTTCTATAACTGGACCAGAGTGGGAAAAGAGATCATCAATTTTCAGAAAGAGAGCTTATGTCAGACTGAGAGCTGACAGGAAATAGAATTACTTAGAGTTTTTAATTTTATTTTCTGTCAAAACAGACTGCTATGGAAATCTTCCATTGGAAGACTTGCAGTCTTCCATCAATCTGCCAATATTGCCTAATCCTTCTCCCCAAAAGATGGGCAGAAAATGTCTTATTTTCTTTGCTAAAAAAAGAATTAATAAAAACATCTTTTGGCAGGGAAAAAAAACTCCATCAAATTGTCACTATTCTTGTTTTTCGAAGACTGAAAATATCCCTTAAATCACTAATATTTTTTCACCCAAGATAAGAAATTGAAGGCATTCCTGCAGCAACCAATTTGATCAGTACAACCAGGAGGAGAGCAGCACCACACCCGCAGACAGGGCAAGGCTGCTTCTCAGATGGTTTCTGTCTGTTCAGCACTGCTCAAACAGGAAAATGGAAACAATTATGCCTTTCCCCAAAACTGACTGTTATAGTGTAAAAGTAAAAAAGGAAGTGCTGGGAAAACCCTGCTCTACAGAGAGGGGGCAACTGAGAGATGTTTTTAAAGATGTTATTCCATTATCAATCTCGCAGAAGGGTGAGACACAAGAGATGTAAGACACAACACCATTCTATCAGAAGCCAAGCTATTTCTTGTTTACAATACTTTATAAATGTTTTTCAGCCTATTAGCTTTTGCCACACAATGCTGCCAATACTTCTAACACCCATCCCCTATTATTTTACCCCACGCGGTCTCGCTGCAATGCATCCTTCACAGTTCTAATTCTCCAAAATATCTGGTCTATTTGCAAGGCCATCATTCGAAACTTGTTTCCAGTTCCATTTCTCTCTCAGCAATGTCTTTATTCCAGGGCCTTTCTAAGTCAGCACACCTTATCTCAGAGTTTGCATTCAGAGGTACAAGACTATGTGAGCTTTCAGTCAGGCTTTGAGAATCCTCTACAAATCCATTTCTCACAAGGAAGAAATACTGCATATGGATATTTTTATCTTTCCTACCTTGTGCAGTTTATAAAGTTACAGCTGTGGAAGCTTTCTTTTACTTGCCTTCTACAGTGACTATTTGAGTCTTGTCTCTCTGGTTTCTTCCTCTGAAATGTGAAAATTTAAACAAATAAAGGCAGAAAGACTCGGACAGTTAAAATGTAATTTTAAAACTGAGGAGGGAGAAAGCTGCTTTAATGCTTAGCTCTCCAGTCACAGGGATGAGAAATTCACATATATGAGAAGGATAATAAGCTAAGATGGACAAAATTGAACTTGCTATTCCTAGTGTTTCTCAGGTGAAACAAGACAAAGTCTCTTTGCTGGTTAAATAAATTTCTTTGTACTCCATAAGTAATATAACTCTCCCCAGCCCCTAAGGAACAGAACCAAAAATCCGTGCTTCATACTTGGAGAAGTCAAGTCACTCCTGAGATGACAGCCTAAGAAAGATTTCTCCTTTAATGTGCAAAGATTCTTTTGTCTGTATATACAGCAACCCAGCCAGCTTCTCTCCTTTCCTTTTCTAATTTGGGTATCCTAGCTGACGTTAGCATGACTTGGCCCTGTCACTGGGAGTAAGGAAGACAAGGGAAAATCTTCCCTCTGAAATCCCAGTTTTACCATTAATGGAAAACATTTGGCTGACACTGATTTTAAGACTTCAAACTGCATACGTGGCAGAAATATATGAGTAAATATAAGAACTGGGTAAAATTGCAGTGCCACATCCACTCCTGTAGGACACCCCAATCAGTTTGTTTGTTTTGCATCTGCTTCAAAACTTATTTGATTTTCAGGTTAACTTTGCAGAAAAATTATGTAAAGAAACAGCAAATGCTTTGAAAACAGCACTAGGAAAAAAAAAAAGAAAAAACAACACAAAAACAAAAGAAAGAAAAATGGCCACAAAGCTTCTCACCTTTGGATGGAATGCCCTTAGAGAAGACACGAACTTCAATTCACACATCATAAAGCAAGATTCTTCTTGGCAAGAGATACCTGTAGGCTTATGTTAGTGGAAGCTGATTTGTTGTTATACTTTCATCCTGTAAAATAATGAAAATAGAATATATAATCAGCTCCAGCAACTCAAGCACTCTGAATTGTTATAAAAGCTTAATCTTACAATAAAATAAAGAGGAATCCATTGACTGAATCATCACTCCTGAATCATTGTAATGTTCTGGTTGCAATTCAAGATAGGACAATGACACCTGGCAGACAAAGACCTCCAGCTTCCCCTTTTGTGGCAGGCCCATGGCCAGGGCAGCATTGTGTCAGGCACTTATTGTGGCTCTTTCCATAAGTGACTCCTAAGTTAATGAAGAACCCTCATGTTGAATAAATATAAATACAGTACAATGCATCATCTTTTCCAAGCACACAGTTCAAATCCATATTTTTAAAACATCCAGATGAACCTTACCTCAACCCTACTGGTCTTGCTTCCTGGAGGGAACAGCTGGGCTTTTTTACATCCTCTAACAATGATGAAACCTTAAGGCAAAAAAACCCTTAATTTCTTGCAGCACAAAGTATAGTTAAAGGGGACTTTGCACCACAAGCCCTTTGTCAGACGTTGGATGCATGTGAACACATAGCTCAGCTTAGCTGGTTTTTCTCCCTCTTCACCCCTGCGCCCAGTGAAAGCTCTCTGCTGACTGTCACCTCAAATATGAATAACCTTATACAGGAAAATGTAGTTATGTGCTGCCTTATTTTAAAATATTTTCTCTGAATTCCCATGCTGAATATCTGCCATTGTTGCGTTGCACTGCAAAGGAATAGCGGAGGGATTCTTGTAAACAGATTTCTCGGCATAAATAATGCACAAACGTGGCAAATATCATATCTGAGAACTGTTTGTCAATAAAGAAAGATGTGTTCCTACCGAAGGTGGGTTGAAAAGGGAGCAGAGAGGCAGGGTAGACCACAGGGCAGAGCAGGGAGGAGGCGAGCAGGAGCCGAACCTCTAGAGGAGCCTTCTGCCCCCTAGCAATTGAGACAGCAGGCCCTGGTTTTGGCACCAGTAGCTGTGTTTATGTGCTAAGGCTCCTCCCATAGTCCCATCAAGCCCTGGCTAGTCAGGGAGTGTTGGACTATACCCTTTACTTGACCCAGAGATGGGGCAACTGAGAGGTGTTTAACACACTTGTATCCCATTTTCAGTGTCATGATGAACGGTGAGACAGCACAGTTGTTACAATTCACGCCATCACAATCAGAAGCCGACTATTTCCTAATTATAATGCATTATAAGCGTTTCTTGGCCTATCACCTTTTGCCACACAATGCTGTTAATGCCTTAAAGCCAATCATCTAAAATGACCTCTTGTGGGTCCTAATACAATGCATCTTTCATAGTTCTATTTCTCCACAATATCTAGTCTGTTTGCAAGGCATCTATTTGCAAGGCCATCCTTGGAAACTTTTTTTTTCCAGTTCCATTTCTCTCTCAGCAATGTCTGTCCTATTCCATGGCATTTCTAAGTCAGCATTTTCTATCTCAAGGTTTGCATACAGATGCATATTTTGTGAGCCTTCTGTCAGGGTTTGAGAACTCTCTACAAATCCATTTCCCACATGGGAGGATTTTTCCCGGGCAGCAGGAATTTCACCACCTGCAGTCCAGCAGTGGAAGTTTTCTCTCCCCTGGCTGACCGCCAGGTGAAGTCTCCCCACATCCAGAGCTTCCCGCCATTTTCTAAGGGCCCTGTCCACCTAGATACCCTAAAATGGCGGCGGTCTCTGCACCCCTCACGTGTCGCAGCTGCCCCCCGCACATGGCATGTGTTAAAGCTCTACAGTAATTTTCCACCCCATGTAAAAAAATGGATCTCTTGCATAAAACATGGACAATGTTGAGGCATACTGCTGGGCAAAGTCCCCCCAGGGCCAGAGCTTCCCGCCATTTTCTAAAGGCTTTGTCCACTTAGAGACCCTAAAATGGTGGCGGTCTCTGCACCCCTCACGTGTCCCAGCTGCCCCCTGCACACGGCATGCGTTAAAGCTCTACAGTTATTTTCCAACTCATGTCAAAAAATGGACTTATAGCATAAAATCTGGACAAAGTTGAGGCAGAATGCCAGGCAAAGTCTCCCCAGAGCCAGAGCTTCTCACCATTTTTGAAGGCACTCTCTACTTAAAGACCCTAAAATGGCAGCAGTCTGCCCGGAGGCATAAATAAAGGTTAATTGGTTCCTCACATGCATCCAGGTTTTGGTCCCTCTTACCAGCCTGAAGAATATTTTCTTGTATTACCTTGAGGGCTGTATTTTCCAAAAGAGAGATGAAACACTGGTCCATGAGAGCCCAGCAGAATTTTGGTGCTTAATTTTGCTGAGGCTGGGCATGCAGGACCGAACACTGGCTAGCGGACGCTGCATGCTCTGGGTACAAACACAAAAATCAGCATGAGAAGTGTCCTGTCTGCCAGTGCTTTTTCTCTTCTGTACAACTGCTGTCTGAAACTCAGTATTTCAGTTCCCAGAAAATGCTGGTTCCTTCCTGGGCGCTGTTTTTTAACTCTAATCTTGCTTGAAGTTTTCAAATTGATGGCTCAGTCCTGCTTTAACTTGAATAAAAGCATCCCAAGTTCATCAGGAAATACCTCCATAAAGCCACAAACAGTTTTTAATAATTTGAAATATGTCATAAAATTTTTAGACACTTGTAACTCCACCATGATTTTTTGACTCATGGGTATAATGGTGGATGCTAACTTTATACATATTTGAAATCGCTCAGATTTCCTGTTTGATTTTGTCAGTGAGTGGCTCCAAGTTGAATTTAATCATGAGATCCATTAATCCTCTGTTTAAAGGTATGTTAAAGCCAGTTAAGCTGGCTTTCAGAAAGTCACAGAGGATAGCTGGAAAATTAGCTAAGCAGGTCAACAACTTCAAAGTTGTTTAATAAGTGAATTTAAAGCTGTTGAGTCCATGGCTTTGAAAGCTGTATGCAATGAAACTGGGACTGAAGTGTCAGGAAAATCCACAAATGCCAGAGGTTTATATCCAAAAAGGAGACAGAGGAGTCCTACAACTTTACTTGAATAAAGGGAGAGATTCTACTGGGGCACACACCTGCAGGGTTTTCTCTCTCGAGGTTTCGAAGGATGCAGCCTCCTTTTATCCTGAACTTCCCGGCCGCACCTTGCCCTCTTCCTTTCCCCACTGGCTGAAGTCCTAGGAAGGTACAACCCTCCCAAACCACCTACCACATATTCCCCTCTTAAACCTACTATTTTACCCTGAAATTCAGAAACTTGTGCTTGTGCAGACCCCTGTCTGTTTCAGGAGCCAAACTAACTGGGCTCTGCAACTAACCTGCTGCACAGAGTTGATAGAGACATTAAGATCAATTCCAAAAGACATTAACACCCATACCTTCACCCATCCAATTGTTTGTGAAGACATGAGCTTTCCTCTCAGAAGTGCTGTCAGTGTAGGACAGGGCAGGTGTACAGGGCTGTCCCAGGCCTGTATTCATCAGAATAGAAATTGGAAAAAAACTTCTTAGATGGCAGGTGTATTGGTGGAAATCACCCCCTCCTGCTTTTATACACACCTGGCTTTACAATGAACTCACCTGAACAGATTCAATAGCACTAAAAAGGTGGCTAAATACCTGCAAGTCTGGGCACCGAGATCCACCCACCACCACCACCATCCTTCAGTATCTTTAAGCCACGATTAATCTAAAAAAAGAGAAATAATTTTAAATAGTTTTAAAGATTTTCCTACTCTCCACCTCCAAGAAAGTCTCCAACATCTTTACGCCAAAAACCAACTCAAAGACACCAAATAGATATTTTTTCCCCTAGAAATGACATTTTTCAATAATTCAGTAATTCTGGATGGTTTAAATGGTTTTGATCTGTTCCTCATCCTAAGAGCTGACTTAGTATGTTTGGCAAAAAGCTGTGCTGAACACAATCATTTCTTTCATTTAGAAACTTATGTGCAATTGTTTAGGAAGCACTACTCCTGACATTTCACAGTAAATATAAATTAAAAAAACCTACAAACATTTACAAAAACCTGCTTACAGTAAACCTATAAAGGCTTTTAAAATGTCAAGTATTTTTGGTAAACTCCTTGTGGAGTTGGTTTTGGTTTTTTTTTCTTCATGGATGGAAAAAAAATCAAAAGCTTAAAAGTGCATCACCACTACAAATACTTGATTACTCCTTATGGTGTGCTCATTAGAAATTTGTTTAGCTGTGCTTTAGACAACACAAACAATAGTTTCCGCTGCTTCCTTGACAGACCAAAATATTCCACTGTCTACCACAACAGGCAGAGAGACTTGCTGATCATCAGCCAAAATTCCCAGTTCTTTACTCACTTTACTACTCTTGACTGGACATGTCTGTGCGTACAGATTGCTCCCACTGTAAGAATTAGGCTCTTCCAACACACTAATCTACTGGAATACTTAAGCCTCAGCCATCTCCAGCCCTCTCTCTATGTAGCTGTCTACTCCCTCACAACTGCACCTTAAAAATCTACTATTCTTATGCTGTTAAATGCCTTCCAGCTGCCAGCAACTATTTGCTAACACAGGGCTAAATGGGGTAGAGGCAGCCAGGACACGGGAGCCATGTGTGAGTGGTGTAGCAAGTCCAGGGCACTGGGGCTGCTATAGTTGTTTATAGAAAAAAACTCTATGGACACTCCAAAAGAAGGGCAATAGACACTAAATCAGTTAATCAGACTAAATCAGTAGCATTTGCTTGTCTCTAAAAAACTAAAAAGTAAGACTCAAGGTTGGGGGTTTTTTTCCCCTTGGCTCCTGAATCACTGTCATGAATGTCAGATAACACGTGCTCTTTTAAAAATGCCATTCCTAGCTCTCGAACAACCACACCAAATCAGAAACAGGGAGAACAGGGAAGAAAATCCTGCTACGATTTCACTCATTCTTTTTACATTAACTTCCTAGACCCATAACCCAAATTCACAGTATATAATACTGTATCATTTTATCATATATGCCATAGAGCGTACCAAGTAAAAAATCTGGGTACAAAATTTGAAAATGGAGTAGCCAACCTCTGCCACTTGCCTGAAGCATGCTTGAAAAAGCTGAGATTGGCAAATGCAGCTCACAGATTACAGGTGCAACAACTTCTTTCTCTAAAGAGAGACATTTTGACAAACAGAAGACAAACATGTTTTCCAGTAATTAACACATCTAAAAAACCTAATCACATCCTGGTGCAACTCATTTCACCTGGAGCCTCTTTTATACTGCACAAAGGAACACACTTAAAGTGATAATTGTAACGGAGAGTCTGTTTGAAAGCACTTGTAGGTATCTCCATTGGTAACTTTCCAGCTCTGCTCCTGCTCCTCTGCTAGGCCATCTGACATGAAAAGTCTCCATTCATTAATAATGTAAATCTCCATTCACTAATAATTCACTTCTGAGCCTGCTGTGTGCTATAGGGCAGCAGATAACTGTCACAATGAGTTAAGCAGCCTTTAATGTGCTCATTTGCTATGGGGTTGTTGTTTTCTTGGGTTTTCTTTTTGCTTTTGCTACTCTGAAGGCAGAAGGTACGTGTTTTGACTTTAGAGGAACAAGTGACAAAAGCTGTTTGCTCTCTTCAGTGTAAGTGTAAGCTTTTCTGTTTCTGAATGAAGAGCTTCTCCGTCCACAGTGAAAGCTGATGATGTATCTCCTCAAGCACATGTTTTCAAGGCAAGATGACTAAACGGGGTTGTTCTATTGTGACATTATGTGGTTGCACTTACTCATTAAAAAAAGAAAATAAGAATTCCCTTTCTGTCCTAGTGCAGATGATCTGTGTTCCAGGCTTTCTTACGAACCCTCTGAATGTGATGCATATAAAAGAATGGTAAATGCAATGTCTGCTTCAAGGCAAAAATGATAAAGGGTTTTGCTTTGGGTGAGGAGGTAGATGGTTGTTTCGCTATCCTTGCACCAGCACATTCAAATCTCAGCTGAGCTCTCTTATTAAAGTGCTGTGTATAAATGCTTACCTGTGGTTTAAAGCAACCTTATCTGTTTACCTTTCCTGGACCATCCTTGCTATACAATCAAACTCTCAAATGCTTTCTTTTGTTGCCTGTTACCCTGGGAAACAAATTGAGCCTTCCTGTAACGTGACTCCTAACTAGATCTGAAGGGAAAAAAATAAATCGCATGAACACTTAAAAAAGTAATTTCAAGTAATCCTTTGGCTTCTATACCAAAATTGAAAATTCAATGATCATTTTCTCAAAACAACACTGTAGCCTGATTTCCATGGCAAATTTTTCTTCTAAAATAATTTTGGGCGAATCCTTACGCAACCAGGGTAATAGCTGATGCAAAAAATCACAAGAGTTTGGTAATTCTCATGATTTGGTCTGGGATGAAGATCTCCATAAGCAGTAGGGGCTGAGCAGGGCAGGCCTGAACAAAATTACTGCTCAAGATAACCACTATCCTCTGTTACAGAATATAATCTTAGATTTGCACTCTGAAACCCTCCCCCCCAAAACCACTTTACTATAAATGGCCTGAGTTTGGAAAAACAAGAGAAGTAAGTGAAAGCTGAAAGTTCCTAATACTTCTGAAACAAAAATCAAACCAGCTTTCTAGAGACACACAAAAGGAGGAACTGTATGTTCAGTCTTTTCCCACATCTGTGTGTGCTGCGGCTGACAAATGCAGAACAAAAAGGTGTGAGCAATGCAACAATTGCAAAGTGCAACAGCTTGGTGTAATATTTCCTTTGCATTGTACAAGCACGTCTGTCAAAAGCAAGCACACTGAGTGGTGTTGTAAGAAAGGAGTTAACTTTCTCTAAAGCAGCTCTGTCCCCCCTCCCAGCAGGGCCCAGCATGCCGCAGTACAAGCTCACCTACTTCAACCTGCGGGGACGAGCAGAGATCAGCCGCTACCTCTTTGCCTATTCGGGCAAGAAGTACGAAGACCACAGGATAGAACCAGCAGACTGGCCCAAAATCAAGCCAAGTGAGTAGCACGGGGTTTATAGCCATAGCTCCACTAGAAATGCTGGCAGAAAGAAAGGCTATTGAAGAGGTACCTGTATGTTTTGTGAGCAGAAATACACTTCATTTCTGGCTTTAGTTAAGCCTGTGCGAGTTTTAAGGTGAGACAGCCAAAATGTCACTGCCGATGTTCTCACAGGAGACCGGAACCAAACATTTAATCTGAAATACCTTACCTGCTGTCATCCAGCTGGGCTTTTACTCCTTATCAGTTCAGTACAGCTGTGTACCTAAAGATAACCAAGTGAGTGCTGATCTCAGCTTCTCTGGATAATTTGATCTCAAAGACCACACCTCAGCCTTCACCCTGGGTTTAGAAAGCCAAATTGGAGAGAAGGGTCAGGAAGGACATTCCTTTGCAACCTGAAAGGTCTTCAGAGAGGAAAAGTGATGAGAAAACAAATTCAGTTGACATAGCAAAGAAAAAAATGAAAAGGATCAAAAGAGGTACTAGAAAATAATTGTTCCTAAAAACAAACCCTACCAATCCCTCCAAAAGTACCCTTCAGGCTATTGTACCCCATTCATTTCATGTCTTTTAGTTTAAATAACCTATTCTCAGCTTTTAAAGGTATTCATTATTTCTCTTCATTAAATTAGCCTTCGTTCAAATGAAACAGACTGAGTTTGAAGAGTCAGGGTATGAAATCCATGTCTTCATTTAATGGATTAGACTTGTGTTAGGCCACATGGGCTATGACTTTTCCCATCCAGAATGAAGAATGATGCCTTTAGTTTGGGGAAAAAACACAACTGATTCACAAGGTGACTTCCCTCAATGAAGCAATGTTTCTTGATAAGATTTCAAACCATTATTAAGCCCAGCCATCAAGCTACCAAATTTTTCTAGGGTGCAAATTTTGTAGGTTTTGTCTTTCCAGTTTGCAGTGACTAGAATGATAAACTCTCAAACATGGCTGTAATCCAAGTGGTGATTGAAGCATTCAGTGGTGCTCAAGCCTAGAAAACACTGGCAAAAATCCACAGAGAGGAATAAGAAGCAGTGGAACAGGGATATTGTCAGCTTGGAATGACTGACCTTGGAAACCTTTTCCTTATAAGAGCTTAAGCCGGTTGACCACGTGCTATAGCTTATTTCTCTTTCACTGCAGTTCTCAAGGAAGCAGGGTAGAAATTAAAGGTGAGATTAAGAATTCAGATGACCTGAGCTAAGCTCTGCACAGGCTCTTCATACTTAATTACACACACATTCACATGTGTGCCCACTCGCTCTTGTCCTGAAACAAAGTTGAGAGTATAAGCAAAGCATATTTTTTGTGGAGTTTTCTGTACTGATTAAGTAAGACAAATTAAAAAGACAAAGCATGATTAGTCACTTAAAGGGTGCAGAGGCATGCACATTCTAGGACAAGATGTTCTAACAGCAGATCTATTAGACAAGGTAAAAGCATTGCTTCACTCTGAATACTGTTGATGATCCAAGCGTCTGAACAGTGCAAGAAACAACGCAGGAAAGTTCTTCCTATGCTTTTCTTCAGTGCTTGCTCCACAAAGGACCCAGTGGAGCTTTATGTGTACAAGACTTGCTCAATACAGTGACTGTGCATCTGCAGCGCCATTACACAGAAACACTGGGAGCAGAGACACACTAGAAATCCTAAGCTACACACTTTGTAACTCTATCTGCTACATTAACAAATGCTGGCTAAGCCATTAACCTTTGGACACTGTTGTTTCTCTTTCTGTGCTCTGAAAAGTTTGCTGGCAGGCTTACTGAGGGTTAATGACCGCTTTTCATTTTCTCCGCATAATGGCCTTTCATAGCAGCCTCTATAACTCGGCCCTAGATGAAATTCCATGGCAGATAAGAAGTTTAGTAAAATGTGGGAGCTGCCACTCTAAGATTTGTGAAGTCATCTGTGCAAAAATTTATGCTGGTCTAACAGTTTTTGTATTTCAGGCATCTGTAAACACCCAGTCAGTCAGTCAGTCAGTGGATGGGAACAGGAATGTATCCTGCTAATTGACCAGGAAAACACACACGTACACAGAAATAGCTGGGTGTATATCTGAAAGTGCTGTTATGTCTTGTGGCAACAGGCTAAAACTTTGCTCTTCAAATCTCCCTAAACCCTAGCTCTAGCACAAAAGTAATGGTGCCATCTGCCACCACTGAGATGAACATTACAGACAACAAGCAATTAAGAGGTTTGCTAATTAAAACAAGAGTAAAGGTTTCTTGCATGTATAAAAATGTAATGCTGCTTAAGGGAATTGTCTGGAGATCACTTGATGACCGCCTCCTCCTCCTTTGTGAGGCATTTCTCATGGTTACTCACAGTATTTCCAGACAAAATGTTCTCCCACAGGAAAATCATTCAGAAAAACACTGAATCAAAGGTAGTAAGAGGGCTTTGGAATAAACAGCCTTAACTGTTCAACAAGACCAATAGCCCGTGTCCCAATCTGCCCTAGGGCACCTAAACCCTGACTTTGCAGGCTGTGATTCAACATAAGAAATAGTTGTCTCCTGGGGAGGGAGTAGGTTTGTACAGGCTTCGTGTGCCTTCACACTCTAAGTGTTGCATACAGCATTTGCCCTGTGGAAAGCAAGCCTTGCATTCTCTGCTATCCTGAGTTTTCAAAATGTGCCTCAGCTCCCTCCACAGAGACACAGTTTGAAGATGAAAGAGCACCAGGTAACAGGATTCTTGCCCAAAAAGTTAAACTACTGCTGTGTTCAAAATTAGTTGTGAAATGAGGAGATCCATCCAACCCACTGCATAACAAAGGCACGGTCCACTCTGCTGACCATTCTTCTGCACAACTCTCACTTGTATCTGTATTCAGATCCTTCATATAAAGGTTTTCTTCTCCTCCTATATTTCCTGAACTGGGTCTACCTTAGAAAGAAGAGAAACAAAGTAGCAGATGGCAGTCAGTCTCATCCTTGTGAAATCCAAAGGGTGGTAAGTGTTTAACAACAATAAAGGGAATTACAGCTGCATTTGATGTAACAGCAGTTAAAGTCATGCAATTTAGCATGCAGCTTATTTTGTAGCCCTCAAAAATCAGTAAAATTGGTCCAATTAATTGAACTAATTACATAATTATATATTGCGGTGAGATTAAGAAATACCAGACAAATTGCTATGCACAGTTGCATATATCATGTTTGCCTTTACCCACTTGCCTATCAAAGATCTGGAACCAGTTTTGATTGCAGTCTGCAGATACAATGTGATGTCCCTCTTTTAAAAAACTTCAAGTACGATGAAGCAAGATAAACCAAAAAATATTTAGGGAAGAAGCTTGGGCAAGAGAACACTTCATGTTTCTTGAGCTAATAAGGAACAAATTGAAGAATTCAAGTTTGTCTAAGAGCACCAGGAGTCAGGTCTCTGAATGAGATCTGAGAGGACAGGTTTGCTTCAGCTGTTTTCTCGAAGTTAAAATAAGGTTTTGCAAAAAATACCAAGTCAGCCAAACCATCATAGCGTCTAAAGCAGGAAATGCTGACATTATTCTGAAGAAAAGACTTAGTTCTGTAAAACTGATGGGAAAAGAGAAAATCTATGCATAAAGATCAATGTGCAGAAAGTCCATTTAGAAAGCAGACTTGCAGCTGCAGCAAGTTTAATTTTTGACCTGAACTGGAGAGTGTGGTGGGGTTTGTTGTTTGTTTTGGCATTTTTCATGTGGCTGCCACCAATAAGCTGCAATGCTAACGTACCTTCAGGCAAATAAATAAGTCCTCTCTCCTGGAAATACTGTCCCACTTGATTTGGTTTACTCCTAATGGTGCTTTTGTTGTGTATGAAAGGATGGCCTATTAGAACATAAGAACTTCTGTTATTTGGCTTATACACTCTGAAATTAAAATTTCTATCACTCAACATTTGTTTTTTTTCCCTTCTGACAACTAATCAGATCATCTTTGGCAAATTTTCTAGTTGATGATTTTGAGCAAATTTTCTAGTTGATGATTTTGAGCAAGGACTGCATTTTAGAATATAAACAGATTTAAAGAAGCCAGTGTATTAGTGTTGTCCTGCTTTAGCACAGAATTTTAAAAATCAGACAAATATCAAGCAGCAGCTTTCCATAATGCTTCACTATATGTAAGTCAATAATTATTTTAACAAGAAAATGAACTCATTCTTTATACTTCTTTTTGAACACACTGACTTGACCATGCCTCATTTAAGGGCAATCAATTCAAGATCTACAATAGGCTCATACAAGATCTGTACTCCCACACAATGGGCTCCTCACAAAAAGCATCATTGCACTGACATCAGGCATGATACAGCAGAAAATCGACTTCAATGGTGAACTAAGTTACCACCACCTTCGATACTAGGCTGGCAGGCAGCAACAGCTTTTGGTCTGTGGCTCCTTCAAGCAATTTGAAGCAATGGCAATAACAGATTTTATCATCATAGCAAAGGATGCTTCTCCTGCACTGATGGCCACAAACATCCCATAAAAAATTTAGGATGTGTAGAATGGTGCTTGAAAGGTCCTTAGGAAACCTGATGGACTAATGGCCCTGAAAATACTCCCAAGGTAACAGATATATCTTGAGAAGCACCTGACAGCAGAAAAAAGTTCCTTAGGGGAGCAGTTGCCCTGCTTCCTAAGTGACTGTCCGCTATGAAGCTCTACTAAAATGTGTACATAGCTTCTCTGGGTAAGAAGTGGGGCTTGGCAGGAACTTCCAAAGAGAATATGAGTTGTAATAAAACTGAACCTGGGCTGAGATTAAACCACCATATCCTCCTCATCATCTCTTTCTAGAAGATTCAGATTGTAGGTACCTCCAGCTCTGGGCCTACCATTTCCCAAGTGCCTTGTTCCTCTGCCACCATTAAAAAAAAAGTAGTATTTCATATATTTTTTATTAGAAGATGCAAAGTATCTACTTGTTTCTCATGACCCAATTTGAATTTGAATGGCTAGGAAAAGCAGTTATGTTCAATTTTCAAGGCAAAGGAGAACTAATTTTGACACAGATATTGAAGTAAGAAACAGGTCTGTAACATTTATTTGCCCCCACTTTTGACTAATCCAGCTGCCTTATTATGGGGCCAATCTAAGCTTATTTACCAAACAATTAATTATGCAGCTTTTGAGCAATAATCAAGCACTTAAATACAGGCTGCATTACATCAGAGCAACAGACAATTACAACATGGGCAGGACGAGTCATGGGCAGATCAGCTCAGGGAAAATGGGGGAACATGCTGGAAGGACAAAACAGAAATGAAGAGAAGAATAATGGAGAAGTTAAGATCAGTGAAAATGGAAGAAAGAGGTAAGGGAAGCAGAAAGTTAAGAACTGTATCTGCACAGGGCAGAAAGGTGAGAAGCAAAGCACAGCACAGCACCAGCAGCTGACCAGCATAGGACAACACTGTGCTCAGCTCTGATCTGTTTCCCCTCCCTGTCCCTGACAGAGGAACAGTCCCCCAGGAGCACCCTCCACTGGGTCATGGCTAGGGGGATGAGAGAGGAGCTTGTGTTCAAAGGGAAGGCCTGAACACCAGTGAGAGCCTACAGGCATGGGAGGATGCCAGCAGTCATCACAGCCCTTAGGGGCTTGATGGGGTGGAAATGAATTGAAGGGATATTCTTGCTTTTAATGCACATCATTTCCCCTAACACACTTTTAACACACATAATTTTTAACATCATTTTTAACATGCTTCTAGCACACATCATTTCTGCATCCAGCTGAGACTTGTATAAACACCACTTGTCACAAAAGCCAACCAAAATTAAGGTAGTATGAAAAGGAATGAATCCAATTTCTAAACACTGTACAGACACTTCAGTGAGATCTTCCTAAAATGAGAAGAAAGACTTCAGATCAGTCTGACGCCTTGTCCTCTGTCAAGGTTTTTTTCTTCATGGGAAGCATAGATTGCAGATTTCATTCCAGTATGCGATGCAAAAAGCCAATGAGTAACCAACATAATATAAAAAGCAAGAACCTGCTGATAAAAGTTCAATTTAAAGAAGACTACAGGTTTAGTTATTCGAAAAGGAGGCTTTTTCAAAACCCTTTTCCTCTTTCAATCTAAATTTGGAACACAAGCGTTCACAGCGCTTTGTACTTCAGATGAGCGGCAAAGTGAGTGGGAACTAAAGGGGAAAGGTCATATTTTCTGCATGCCTGAGAAATGACGCTGTTTGCATGATGACAACAATAGATTTTTCTGCCTTTCCTTCTCAAAATGTATTTGCTCAAGTGGGAGTTGGAAACATTGTAAGACAACCTTGTTTTGAAAAACATGGAAAGCACATCTGTACGGATACACAAGGGTTTAAACTGACGTAAGTACAAAGCAGCCCCCAAAACAACGAGGGTGAGAGAAAAGCCAGCAAAGTGACACTCACATCCTTTTGGCCTGCAATACTTTGGCTTAACTTTTCACTTGTAATTGCTCCCCAATGGATGGTGTTTCATGCCTTGCCCCCACGACCTTGATTCTACCCAAACATCTCTCGCACACAGCAGCTTTTCACTTGCTCATCTAAAGTAGGAACCTGGCAGGAGCCACCCTACCTGCTCTGGTCATCTGCAGTCACACAAACC
Source organism: Nicator chloris (assembly GCA_013400495.1). Lineage (NCBI taxonomy): Eukaryota > Metazoa > Chordata > Aves > Passeriformes > Pycnonotidae > Nicator > Nicator chloris. Next base: position 158,121 of record WAAE01026604.1, read on the forward strand.
ACACCTTTGACCAAAACTGAGGAAACTTCAGCAGGTTTAGTACCATGCTTATACACACGGGGCATTTGGGCATCTCCTCGAACACGTCAATGAGCAGAATTGGGCCAAAACCACCATAGGAGGTCAAAGCAATCCACAGAAGCCCATATTCACGAGTCTAAGGGTAAGACTTCTGAAATCCATGTGCAGAGAGGTTTCTGTTGAAGTTTGGAGCCCCTGAGAATATGGCCTAGGTGTGGTTTCTGCAGCTGGCAAAGTTTCTAGAGGCCACAACGAGGTCATTTGTCAAACCCCAACCTTACCTCCAGCAATCAAATGGTGTCCATCCAGTGTGAAGGCTCCTCACATCCTCCCTTAGGATGAGCTGTGTGACAAAAATCCACCCCCCTCTTCTCCAGCTGGAGAAGGAAGCCTCCAAGTTTCACAGAAAATGCATTTCTCCCTATAACAGCCAAACTCAAATATACAAAAAAAAAAAAATCTACTGGGAAAATCGTTATTCTGAATTACTAAAGCGAAAAGATACTTTACAGCAGGTTCCAAAAAATTTTGGTCATTACATGAATTTTGGACAATAACATTTCAAAAGCAAAGATTTTTTTTCCTGAATTTTTCCAGACCGAAAACACAACATGGTAAGCCATTATACCTTCTCCCCAGATAGAGAGGAGATGTACTATAAATATTTTCCCCTTGACTAGTCTTTGTTATTTTCTTCCCATGTAAAGCAGCCTGAATATCTGCTATACTTTCTGGTGTTCAAGAATAGCCTGCCCTGCACCCAAGAAGAAACAACAGATTTTTAAAATCATCTCCAGAGCACATGTGTACTTTCTTCAAACCTCCAAGTACTGCACTCATTTATAGCTTATTAACTCAATAATCAACTAAATCAGTGTATAATTACATGTGCTCTATCAGCTGGAAAAAAATAATCTATGTATACATTAAATCCCATTTTTTCCCTATTCTTGATAAGAAAAAATTAAATAGCATTTTGAATACACAAGAAAGGAAGGAACATGTACCATTTACCATGTGTTATCCTTTAAAGAGTCCATTGTTCAGTAATGATAGCAAAAGATTTGCTGCCTCCTAACAAACAAATCCCAAGTCTCATTACAAATCAAAGCAAAAATCCTTTTAGGCATTATGGGATCACAAAATAAAGTCTGCTCTTATTTATTAATTTTATAATTGTACTGAGAATCATGCAGTTGTACATACACAAAACAAAGCTGGTTTTGTATATTTTCAATTGCAAACTCAGTTTGTCTTTCAGAAAAGAATAACCAGGTTTTCAAGAAAGTAGCTCAGCACTGAGGAGGATGACCTTCATAGACATTACTCATGTTTTCAAGGAATGAATAGCAATTCCATTGAATTCAGAAATGACCAGATTCCTGAGCAACAGAACAAGAGAGTTGACTACCACTCTGCCAGTCAGCTGACTTTGACACCATAATCCATGTTCCTTAACTGTTCAGAAAGTTGCTTTCCTCCTTTAGTTGTAATCAAGGGTTTCTTTAAAAAAAAAAAAAAAAGCCCATAATAACAAACTGGCTTTAATTTTTCTTGTAGTGACCCACAAAGTGAAACATCAGTCACAGCTGGGATTTATAGACTTCTTCCCCTGTATGTAAACACAGCAGCAAAAATATCTGTGGGTTTCTAGATGAAGCAATCCCAGTCTCAGTTTCCCAACCTGCACAGTGAGTGACAGTGTGTTTTGACAGCTATTGCTACAGACTGGCTTAGTCACATTGACCCTGCCAGAAGTGCATCACCCCATAGCATTCCTGCTGGGGCCTCCAAAAGAGGCTGCTTAACTCCTTCATGGGGCGAGCTGTTACCCCTGCTCTGGCTGCACTTTTGCCGTTTCCTGTTGTCAGGCATTTTTGTACATCCCTGTGCGGTCTGGGGGGACGTGGAGCAGGCTGCAGGCTGACCATGCTGGCACATCCAGCAGTCACCCCTGCTCTCATCCCCTCTACTTGTGCTGGCCTGAAAGATGCGCTTCACATAAGCAAATGTTGTTACACATCTCTGCCGTTTTGGAGCAGTGATGCTCAGGGCCCTCTGCACCACTAACCCAGAGCACTGAGAACCAAGGCTTTTCTTATTTTCAAAGCCAGAGAGCTTTCCTGTTAAACAATCAGGGGATACAACTTGTCACCTCCTAGTGATTCTCAGTGAAACAGAATATGGGCTTGCCAGGACCTTGCTGCTCTCTGGATAATAAACATACAAAGTCTTCTGTGCAACAAGTCTATTATTGCTTCAATAACAACCAGCAGAGCCTGCTTTCTCCCTGGGGTACAGCAGCTAATGCTCATTGAACTCTCTTGCTTCTGCTATTCATCAGCATCCTAATTCACACTGAATTCCAAGCATGCTGAACTTAAGGAAGAAGAAAGGTATCATGAGTACTGTGTACTGGATATAAATCTTAATTATATAAAGTGTTATGCACAGAGGAGTCCTGGATGTCTTCTGCAACTGCAAAATCCATGTTGCAGATCAAGATTTAACCTCTAGGACCCGGTACCTAATATAACTCCCATTCTACGTGCTAAATCACAGGGCAGTGTTCATCATTTACGAAGCTGCCTTGCTAAACAGTGATGAATGCATAAGGTTTCGTTATTGTCTCCTTTTCGTTAAGAACTAGAAATCCTCGTGGAATAGAGATGTCATTCCAGCTGCCCTGTAAAGACAGTTCTGCTGGCTTTGAAAGCACTTTGCATGCTTCCAATGGCCAATGTTCTCACTTTTCCACTACTACCTTTTTACGTCACAAGATAGTCTTTAAATGGATATAAATCTATAAATTGTACAAAGTGTAATGCAGATGAAAACTGGATACAAAGCATTTAGCTATGATCAGCACTTGCAGTCACATACTTGGAAACAGCATCCTTGGAAATGCAGAGATTTACAGTTCTCTCAGTGAACAGCACCAGCTTCCCACAAGCAGATTCTCACTGCCCTAAACACAACTGTTTTCCCCAGATTAAGCTCCAAGGTTCCAGTTCCATTTCATATAATGCCAGCAGCTTCTCCAGAACACAGCAAAACAGCAGTCCAAGTTCCCATGTAATTATAAAATTAATAACTGGAAAATAAGACTGACATTTTACCTTAAACTACCTTATAAATATCCACGACACCTGCCTAGTCATTCTTTCCCTATACTTAAAGTCTGGAGGCTTCTTCCCCATAACTGACTGAATTTCTTTTTAATGCAAGCCACATGAGGTAAATTCGAATATCTTTTTAGCATTTGTAGTTCAGTTTGAAAGATTGTCTCCATGACGACTGCCAAGTGAAATGCCTTGTCATGATGTAATTTCTGAAATGTAGATGCTTCTCTGAATCACTGCTTCTGAATTTAAAACAACCATAAATGAAAAATATCTTGCTGTCTCTGCCTGATCTCTTGCTTCATGCCCCAGCTGGATCCTGCACTGTGAAATCTTCAGTAGTACTGTACTTAACCTTGGCAGTCACTTTCCTGGGGAGGGAAAAAGCAGGGGAGAGAAGGAAAAACTAATATTCCCCTGAAAAGTTTCCCTATATAAAGAATTCTGGATGTATAGGAGCACATTCGGCCGCTACAGCACAATGCCAGGAAATAGGAAATGCAACGCCTGGTTTCTGTGCTGTAGTTGCCTTCATGCAGTGCAATCTGATTACATCCTTACCTTTGTTATTTTTAGTCCATGCATTTCTCTGCAGAAACAGTGTGAAACTGTTAAGTGCTAGAACAATGCATACCCTCTGAGTGGTAAAACTATATCTGTCACAGACTCCCACTGTTAATGGCTATGATTTAACTCTTGGTTGTTTTTTCTTTTTTACTTTCTCCTCCAAGCTATCCCATTTGGCAAACTCCCTATTCTGGAAGTAGATGGAGTTGTCATTCACCAGAGCCTGGCAATGGCAAGATATCTTGCCAGAGAAGCAGGTAATATATCTTGGACTATTTTCTTTCTCTCTTCTAAGCTCACATTTAATGCTCAGGCAAAAATACATTCACAGTAAAAACAGAAACAAACCAACAGCTTGGCAAGACTAACCATGCAGAAGGCAACACCAGCATGGCAAAAATGGAACCAGTGCCAGGGGTTTGGGCTGACTTCTCCAGCCAGTACACTTTATCCACCTATCCCTGCATGACAGAAAGTGCATACCTGTGGTTTCCCTAAGGCTGCCAGGGCAGTTTCCCCTAAAGCTCAACTTGGAGCTTCCAGGCTAACCAGAGAGATGACCAGGAGGAGGAGGGTTTGGAAGCATTAGAGATTATCACAGCAGGCGGAGAACTCTGAAGCAGATTTAGGCAACAATTCTGGGCTAGCAGAGAGATTAGAGGAGATGTTGACATCACTTGCATCTTTAAATACTTACGTGCTGTGGAAGTACACAACCAGTTAGATAAAATGATATGAGACTTAGTAATGCAAGTAATCAAAGAGAGTGGGCAGGCTTGGCTTTAGGTCAACAAGCTGTCATTCAGCACGATCTACAGAATTGGTCTGACTGAAGGCAGATGTGCCCATGCCATGTTGGACATCAGCAAATTGAAGAGGGGGGCTGGGAAGCAAGTACTATCCTACTTTTTCTACACTGTGAGCAAACGCATGTAGCCGGCCTTCCAAAAGATCTCCCATTTTCTAACTGAGGAAGGAAGCAGAAGTTCATAGCATTATTCTTCAAGGCACTAACACAATACATTTCCAAGCAAGTCTGCAATACTCTGTATCAAAGCTGGAGGAAATGGGCGGGAACAGTCTACTCCTTGCAAGAGAGGAGAATGAGGAAAGCCCACCTAGTAATGAAAACCAGTGGGAAAGCCTGCCTTCCACCCAAGATTCCTCCCTCCCTGGCTCCTGTTGGGAGGCTGATCTGGAGCCATGCTTCTTTTTCAGTATGAAGTTTGGACTTTTTCGATTGACTTGCACCAGTGGCAAAGGTTTGGGATCTGGAGCACACTCAGACCATGCTGTGCACTTCCCTAAATTAGTCAAGCTGTCAGCTACAGCAGAAAAAAGAGCATGCATGGAAGGGGAAAGATATCTTTTCAACTTCATAGTGAAAACTTGCTAGTTCGGCCATCAAGCCTGCATACACGTCACTAATCCTTTAAATTAAGAAAAGGCATTTTTAGGTGCCCGACACTAACATCTCATAGCTGAAGGATCACAGAACTTGAGGCCCAAGAGGAGAGGCACAACCCTCACCTTTAAAACCATAAAGTTTCAGTAAGGGAGATGACCTGACAGAGGTAGGGTATGCAGTTCCTGATCTGAATCCGCACAGAGGTGAAAGCATAAATGCCAGTCTGTGAAGTGACATCTAGAGAAAAAAAAATAGAGGCAATAAGAGAACTGCAGGAAAGCCAAAGAACTACAGGGGGAAAAGCAGATATGTAAACAAGACAAAGTTTGGCTGAGGTCCCTGATTACAATAAAAGATCAAAAAGTAAGTGGAATGTCATGGAAATATTCTGAATGGGGCTGAGTGGGCAGGATAGAGGGAAAGAGAAGCAGACTTTCACACATGCGCTTTTGGAGAATGTGTTGACCAAAATGGAAAGACCGTGAGATGGAGAAGAACATTGAAAACAGGGATAGGCAAAGAATAAAGGAAGGAATTTGTGCTGACCTTTGCTGAATGTGTGGTGGAAAGCAGAGAGGATAAAGAAACAATGTTCAGGCTGGGGGCTCAGGTAGTGGATAGAGCAATTCACTACCTTGGATGGCTGTACAAGGCCTGAAGAGGAAAAAAGCAAAGGTAGGTGAGATTGCACCTGGATGCAAGGAGTCAAGTCCCCATTGTTAGCATCAAAAAGACCTGGAGAACATGTATTTTTATGAAAATATTCACAGAGTTTACCTTTGGGGTATCAAAAGTTCCTGCTGATGTTGTCTCTAATGTCCCTTCATATGCTTGCTTCCCACAGGTCTGGCAGGCCAGACGCCTGTGGAACAGGCTTTAGCTGATGCCATTGTGGACACCATTGATGATTTCATGACGCTCTTCCCTTGGGCAGAGAAAAACCAGGACGTGAGAGTAAGCCAATCACTAAATTAAACAAAGATAGCACAACATAGTAAGCCATGATCCTGTATCTGAGCATCTGCTCTGGAGACACTGATGGGTGTCAGCCACTGGGTTCATCACCTCAGCTCAGCAAAGATGAGCTGGTGGAGCTCTGTGGTTTTTCCTTGGGGCTGATCCCACCTCCTCCTTCACCAGGTTGTTTGAAACCTTGGTAGAAACTCTGAGGCCATCATGAGCTGCCCCTCACTAGCTCAGCTTGAACCAAGGATGTGCCTACACCAAACTGCTCTTCAAAACGGCAAAGACAGGACACTTCCACCCCAGCTGGCACTGCAGAATTCCTCGCTCTTGTTGCAAGGAGCCTGTGCTCAAATCTTTCCGCCAACTCAATAAGATAAATAATCCCACGCCACCCTTTAGTGTTTTTGCATTTTGATTTCTTCTAGGTGTTCAGTAAGTATCAGCATTCAGTAACATCCTGCCAGGGACAACTGCTTGTCAGTCACCAGAGCGGTGCAGGACAGCAGGCACTGCTAATCAGGGCAGGTAGCACAGCCCTCGGTTTTAACCCTCAGCGTGCTTTTCAGATGTCACAGCCCACCTTGCTCCTCTGCAGTGCTTCTGACACCAGGCTATCGTGCCATGGCTACTTTAACACACAGTCATGGGTTTGTCCTACAGCCTTTGGGGTTTCTTTTGGCTTCAGGGCAGTGCCTCTCACCAGGATCCCAAATCACAGATCAGTTGCTGGGGGAAGAAGGCGATGGATGAGTTCACTCCAGACTTACAAAGGCTCTGTCTGCACAGCTTCAACCCGAGCAGATGACCTGACCCTACTAGGGAAGTGGAGGTGTAACAACAGCTCTCACCATAAATTGCCAGTGCAGCCACCTTCCATTTATTCAAAGGCAACATTTCAGATCATTTAGGGTGTCTTATTGCAGAGACCACAGAGTAAAAAATGGTGCTCCAAATCCATAATGAATAATGAAACAATATGAAAGTACTCTGAAATCGTGCAGGGGAAAACCTGAAATTTGGAGGTTTAGTACTTAAAAGTGTGAATTACTTACATTTCCTTGTGATTTCCTGAAGTTTCCTACTTTGGGGAGGGTAAGTTGACTCATGAGTTTTAATCATTTCAGAAGAGCCACACTCCTGCTGATGTGCTGGTGCAGAGGAAGCACTCCTGCCCCTCCACGGGGAAGCTCCTGTTGTAACTCCTGCATGTGCCCCAGCTCGTACCCAAGCACTTCTCCAAAAAAGGACCCAGATCGTGTCATCAGTGATTAATTTAAACGGGAAGAGCTGGCAGCCAACCCCTACGTGCCCATCCGCACGTATGCATGTTAAGTTACGTGCTGGGGCCAAGGATGCTCGGCAATCTCACTTTCCCACTTTTCCAACATTGTCCTGCCTTTCTCCTCCCGGGTCCGCTGCCACCACCTTGTGGTTGCCGTGGTGTCTCACGGTCCCACCAGGCCAGATTTAAGTCACTTACACACACTGAAGCCAAAACACCACCCCAGGCCTGACCAGTGCTCACAGGAACACATACCCGGGAGTGGTGAGAGGGTGTTTTGCCATCTAGGCAGTAGCAGAGAGAAATCAGAGCAAAGCAGAGGAGCAGAGGCGGAAGCTGCCCATGGAAGCTCTCTCCGTGCCAGGCACAGACTCCCCCTTCACCCCACGTTCCCCAAAACACAGCTGGCATTGCAACAGCTTTGCACCCACCGCTGCAGAGCTCCAGGGCTGGGACGAGCAGGTTGTACCACTCCAGAAGAGGGATCCTGGTTGTCCCCACCAGCTTCACAACGTGGCTGTGCACTCCTGTACTTGGGGAACCTTGTTACCATCATGATCACACCATAGTTTGGGGTTTCCTTTGCAGGGTCAAACGGTGGGGAGGGGATCACTCACCTAGAAGAAAGGAAATACTACAACCCAGGGCACAGACATGAGATTTCTGGACTGCAAACTCCTGGCTGACATTTGCAGTCACCTCATCCAGTTACTAAGCTCTTAACAAAGCAGAAAATTATGTCAAATCTGTGTCTGTAGAAACACTGATGTGATTTCAGCCTGCATTTAGGTTTCTGCCTCTTCTAATTTTTTTTTCTACATTAACTTCAGTTAAAGCTGTAGAAACAATTCCATTCCCGTACACCGGCGCTTATTTACCCAAGCCTCCAAAATTAGGCCAAGCACAATAAGTGCACAAACTGTGCCACGTAGGTTGACCAGATGATCATAATAGTCTGCAGTCTTAATTGTTTCCATGCAGGTGAGAAAACCAGAAGCAGTTTTCCTTGCCAAAGGAAAGAGCTTGGCGCTTTTAAAAGCAGCCTTTAGCCTTTCTGCTGTGGGCAACAGCCAGTGGAGAACCATCACCATAACCTCATGCTTCAGCCATTAACACACAAACACTAGGGCCTGAGCCTTTTGATCATCCTTTAAAAAACACGTTTTACAGACTTTAAATCTTACTGCTGTGGAGACAAAAAAGCAGAAATAACATGACCATTAAAGTTCAAAGATAAACCAACCCCATCAAAAGCTCAAAGGCCGAGTTCCACATCTCACATAAGAAGGGCGGATAAGCAAAGACAATTGACCAGCATCTGACTGAGAGCATGGAAAGACTGAGGGCAAGGGATTCTGGAAATATGAGACTCTGCATACTAGAAAAGGTAACATGCAAAAGAGTCCCCCCAAAATTGCTATGAGACATTAGGAATATATCTTGTAGCTGGATTCTTCCCAAATCTACAGCTGAGCTCCTGTCTTGCCACGGCTGGGTGTGGGTGCTTTTTCTGTTAGCACAGAAAAAGGAGCAGCATCACCACAGACATCATGTCAGCATCAAGGAGCACTCAGGTGTTCATTAAGGGAAGAATTGGCTTTAAGTCATGGCTCAGCAAGCCATGAATGCCATGTTTTGGTATCTGATCCTAATATTTTTTTATATTTCAGCTTTCTTTTTCATAAATAATAAAACCTCAAAAATTCATTTTTGCTGATTGCTGTGCATCTCGGTGTTTTGTTCTTGCAACAGAAAAAAGCATTTGATGATATCCTCACCAACAAAGCACCTGAGCTACTGAAAGATTTGGATACTTTCTTAGGGGATAAGAAGTGGCTGGTAGGGAACTCTGTGAGTATGATTTTTGTTTCTCCCATTCCCATCAGGTTGCCAGAAAAATTAAGTAAAGGACTATTGCTGAATTTCTGGGTTTCATGTCAGGCCATGAAGCAACTCTCCCCACAGTTTTAGCTCTTCGTTCTAACTAATACACAACTGGTCACTAAATTGCAAAGTGAAAATTGTTTTCCATGATATTAGAAAAGCGAGGCAAACCAGGACTAGGATCTGCATTTTCTAAAGCAGTTCATAAGTATGTTGACACAAAACATTATAAATGCCTTTGCACTTGTGAACACAAATTCATGACTACACAGAACCCCGTTTATCATCACTGACTTATTTATAAGGCAATACAAAAAATAGACTATAGAAACACAGTACGCTTTTTACCCCAAACTGTTTTCTGCAGCACAGTTTCAGCAGGAAAGACTAATATTGTAGCACAACTAATATTTGTAGCCAGGACTTTATTTTAACCAATATTTACTGAACTCAAGCCTTGCATTTCAACTTAACTACAAGCCCTGTAAAAATGGGCTTAAAAAAACCCCGAACCCCAAAATGAAAACTTAGATAGATAAACAGTTTTTTGAGAATATTAGTAGTCCTGGCTTTTGAGATTACCAACTAAAATTTACTGCTTTTTGTCCCATTTCCACCAGGTAACGTGGGCCGATTTCTACTGGGATGTGTGCAGTACGACGCTTCTGTCCTGTAAACCTGACCTGGCAGACAAATACCCCAGGCTTTTGGCTCTCAAGGAAAGAGTGCAAGCGCTGCCAGCTATTGCAGCCTGGATCCAGAAAAGGCCAAAGAGTGTAATGTAGATCAGCTGCTCAGAAAAACAAATGCTTGTTTAGTTTTCAGTATGACAAGAGTCCTAAGTTATTGAGTTCTGAATCATTTAAATTAACTTCAGATGGCTATGCTGTATCAAATCAAGATCCACCACTTATACCCACTTACAATCTAAAATTGAAGAATCTAAAACACTGATTTAGTAGAGTAATAAATACTGATTCACAGAAGTGTGGTTTCAATCACATTCCTCCTCTACTAACACAGTTCTTGATCAAACCAATTAATGTTTTGTGCACTCTCAAAGGGAGAAAAGGTGAACACACCTTCCTGGAGAGGTGCAATCTCAACACCATTTTGCCTATTGCAGTCTTTCAATCTGGAGGAAAGCAAGTTAAATGGAGAGGGCAAATGTGTGGGACACTATGCAAAAAGAAAAAAAAAAACCAAAAAAAAAAAACCAAAAAAACCCCACAACAAAACCCCCAAAAAACAAAGAAAAAAAAAGAAAATACCCACTTAGTCAATAAAGTTCAAGGGCCTGGGAAAAAACCAAACAAAAACCTCCAAAACAAGCCAAAAAGAAGTTGTACAGCTGAGCTGCTGCCCACATCAGCACCAGTTCTCCATAAATGCACCACCTGCAAAAACATTCAACAGCTCACTATCTATGACAGTAAGTAAGAGACACAAACTGGGGGTCAGTGGTGGCAACCAGGTCTAGAACAAATGAAGGGTTTGCTCTTCCATGACAGGAGAAAAGGCAGGTGGAAATCCTGGCAATGTGGACAGCTGTGGATGAAAGTGGTTTACACAAATTCAAGGGGAGACAAGTGCTTGTGAGAGGTCTCCATTGTGCGGTGTAAGCAGATAAACCACAACAAACTTGGGCAGCACTCTGCACTGGGAATCGCCACTGTTGGGAGAGTATTGCCCTTCACGTTTACTTTCCCCTCCCACCTCAAGTATTATTTCATTGAATCAGGAGAGACACCAAACAACCCCTAAAAGAGACAAGTCAGATAGTGTCAGAACAGAAAGAAACAATCTCTACTCATTCCCACCTTCACCTGCTTTGCAACTCCTTGCGTGCTTTGCTCTGGCTCTTCACACATTTTTCCTTCTTTAGCTCCCAACACTCCTCTCTTCTTCAGCAACTGACTTCAGAGAGAGTGGCTTTGTGTTTTTTCCCCTCTGTACATCTTTCCCAATCAGAAAAACAAGACCATATAATAGTTAAGGGATCTCTGGAGGTCATCTGGTCCAAGCCCCTGCTCACACAGGGCCACCTAGAGCCAGCTGCCCAGGACTGCATCCCTAGTTAGTTTTTGGTTATCTCCAAAGATGGTGACCCTGCAATCTCTCGAGACCCTCAGCTAAAAAGAGTAGAAACAGTTACCAGGAAGTCAGGTGGAAACACACAGGAGCTTCACAGCACCTAAAGACAGATACTGACCCCAGGGGTAATCACTGCTCCTCCAGACTACATTAACTGATCCCATTCACATCCACAACACCACACAAACCACCCTGAAGGGCAGGGATCTTGTTTCAATCCACATTTGAACAAAGCAGGTGAGAACATGCAGGTACAATGGGATAAGAGTTGGGTTAGCATTATGCTCAACAGAAACACACAACTTAATTACCTGTAGCATTAAACACCCGTGGTTCTCTGTTAAATCCCACTACTTAGTCCAGCAGAACCAGTGGAAATCAAGAAGCACGGAAAACTGATTCTTACCCGGATCCCTTCTCAAACGATACAGTACATCTTCACCTTATTTCAGCTGTGCATTTTGAAACAGACAGCACAGCCACAGAACATGTCTAGGAAAAGCCAGGCAGTTTAGTCCACAAAACTTGGAAAACAAGTTTTGGAAAGCTTGAATTTCCCACCCATTTTGAATTTTCAGAAATCATTTACAGTTGACCAGAATACCCACAGACTTGACCAAACCATTTGGCAGAAGATCTGTTTTACAACCAATATCCTCACACTACTGTAATTATAGTATAATGACACACTGGTAATTACCTACTGCTGGACAAAGCCAAGTCAGTTCAATTGCAACATTCCAGCTGGTTTGAGAGCTGCCTAATCCATTTGTAACACACACATCATCTCCTCCTCACTTGCCCCCAACCACCGCAACCACAAAAACATTTTGTCAATCTATGGAATTTTATTGGAACGAGTTGATACAAAACCAGTACAGAACATCAAATGAACCAAAACAAGCAAAACAGACTCAAGCATTGTCAAATAAGGCACATATAAAAAAATCTACACGCGGAATCCAGTGAAACAGACAGTTTATATATATATATATATTTGGAGGTAGAAATAATTACAAAAATACTGACAAATCTTAAGCAGCAGATTTGTTAAAACAATTACTACTTAGGTCCCCATTTTTAAAAGTGATCTGTAAAACCTTTATTCAGCATCTGAGGTTGGCACATTTGGGCCATTTATGCTTTTAAGCATCAAAAGAATGCTATTGGTGTTAAAAATTTTCAATACCATGAGCAATACAATAAAGAAACTACAAAAAGTTATAAACGTTCATAAAACTCCTGGTCAACAGTAATGTCAGAGTCCTTGGGGTACATCATCACCTTTCTTCCTTGAATTTCACAACATATTTACATTTTAGAGACCCAATGAAGCTTTTAATAGTGTGGCTATATCTGCTGGAATGGTTCCTTCTTCTCCTAAGGAAGAAAGAAAAGCATTAGCACAGCTTAAAATACTTCACATAAACAGATAAAAGCCTGCATGCCCAAAACAGTAAAAAAATCCTCTGCTTGTAGAACTTGGTCACCGATTTCTGGGTCAGACTCAGAGAGTGCTTCCTGTCAAATAAAAGAACAACCAGCAAAAAGACATCTTTCTAATTTAATATAAAAACACCAAACAACAAAAGGCTTGTCTGCATCAAAAACATTCTTTTTTCACTGTAACATATTGCAGCTTTAATTTACTTAAGTGGACATCATTAAGTGCAAGACACCTACCTGATTCTGCTGCAGTCATATCTTGTTCTAACTTCAATTTCTGTTGGCTGATTTTGAGCATGGTTTCTTCAATAGTCCCCTTACTGATGAGCTTTATGACTTGTACTTCTCTGAAAACCACAAAAAAAAAATCCATTTTCATAGTTTGGATTAATGCAAAAGGGAAGGATGGTATGCCTTGGCTCAGCTGGCTGGAGTTTCTAGCAAGGATGAGGAAATGAATGAGAGGGCAAAGAGCTTCTAGATTTTCCTCTGGAACAACTGCGCCACAAAACATGTTCTCTCCTGCACTCCCAGCCACTGCAAATGTCTGGACAGCCAAAAAATCTCCATTAACATAAACAAATCAAATTCCCCCTAATTCCATTTTACCTTTGAATACAGCTGAAATTACACACATTCTATGGTTTCACTCTTTATGATAGGGTGGCACTTAAAAGCTTAGAAGTCTCCTGAAGAGAACAAACAGCTTGGCCAGACAGTCCTGGAGACTTCAGACATACCTTGGAATAGTTTCCAGCACCAGAAATCTGAGATTATACACAATTTGAGAGTTATAGTAAACTAGGAAAAGGAGGAAAGTGTAAATTAAGGTTTGTTCTGCCAGCAACATGGACTAAGACAATCACAGTTCCTAGCACCCATACAACCCAGAGCTGCTCTACACAATTCTCTGCTTAAAAGCTCTAATCACAAATACTGTCCTTTTAGTGTCCTTTGAGAGCTCACCTCCAAGGAAACACAAGCACTACAAATCAACAAAGTCTTACCGCGTCTGACCTACTCTGTGGCACCGGTCTTCTGCCTGCTTGTCGTTGTAAGGGTTGCAGTCAATGTCGTGAAGGATAACAACGTTGGCCGAGGTCAGATTAATGCCCAAGCCACCAGCTTTGGTGGACAGAAGGAATACAAATATACCCATATCTGTATTGAACTCATCTATCAGATGTATCCTGCAGAACACAAGACATCATGCATCAGGCCTTGGAAAACACTCCACACTGGCTCCAGAGCTGAACACAGAAGTTGGGGTGATCTTTTGGAATAGAGAACAGTGGCACTGCACAGCACCTCCAAAGTACAGATGTTGTGCAGCAGGAAAAAGGGTACCAACAGTCCTCTGCTGTGACCAGAGGAGTGACATGGAGTGACAGATGGATAGCAAAGACTGAAAACAGGCTTTAGAAAAAGATTTGTGATGATCACAGAACACAGAGAGTCAGCTGGAGGACAATGGAAGACTAAAACACGTGAAACAAATGGGAATGCAGGGGATGAATTTCACTTCATGACAATCTTCTGTACTAACTGCACATGCAAGGGCAGAAACAGACATCAGCTCGACATGGGAAGTACCACCACAGTAAGAATGACTGTTTTTGGAAATGAAGCAAAAAGCATCCAAAAAAATAATCTTCAAAAATTCTTGAGACAGAAAACCAACTCAGCTTAAACACAAGAAAAGCATTGCAACATTTTCAGCTACAGGGACAGACAGAATGGTTTGTCCTAGAGAAACAGGGGTGTACCTGCCTACTGTAAAAGAGATACACTCTACCTCCAAGGAATAGCTACAGGTGTTATGACATGGTGACACACAGATCAAACACACCAGGAACTGCTGAAGACACACACTTTTCATTTCCATGGCTAAGACTGTAACCCCACCATCTAAACTTCATCTTTCAGCCTCACCCTTACTAAGGTGATCTGAAATTCAACATTAAATGCCTTCTATGGTCAATGTCCAGTGAGCACAGACTTCTATACATTAGAAAACAAAGGTAAAGGTAAGGTAAGGAAGTCACCTCTCCCTCTGCAACACATTCACCTTCTCTCTCTCATTTTTGGCAAGAGTCACGTACCGCTCAGAAATCTGTGTTTTTCCATCCAGCCTAAGGTATCTATGTTGCCAGTGTTTTAGGAAAACTTCCAAGATGTCCAGCATCATAGTGAACTGGCTAAACAACACAACTCTGTCACCCTGGAAAGGAAAAAGCAAAGCAAAAATTTTGAAACATGTCAACTATGAACTACCAGAAATCCTAATTGATGCAAAAACATGATTTTACTTTCACAGAAGCCCCGTTTTCCAAAATAAAAGACTAAGCTGAAAATCAGGATTGACTTTCAGTGAAGATGCCATATCCAGTGGTTCTGCTACATTAACTCACTGTCTGCCATTGCATTAATATTTTAATTACTTTGTGCTTAGGTGGCTCAAACAAATCGCATATCAAATGCATAAATGACAGATTACTCCATTCATAAACATCAAAATACTTTCATTCAAAACTTAAATATTTCATGTAATATAGAGAGTAGCTCTATTTTGTCTGAAATAGTCAGATCCACAGCATCCACCTGTGCAAATTCAGGATACTCTGGAGCATTATGGCACATGCTTATTTGCAAAATAAACCTGTTTGAATCTCAGGGGAGGACTTCAAGCAGGGACATCTTACCTTTCCATGGGCTTAACACACATGACTTTTCTAATGTAATACAGTCTTACTCAATTGCCAAGAGAAGGTCCAAGTCCATGAGGTGTGAAAATTATGCAAGACCCCATATATTAAAAGAGTAGTTAACTTGGGATGAATACTCTGAAACTTGGAAAACTGGGAAAATTTATTTCAGCTGTCTCTAAAGTGATGTGCATACTCAGGGCTACACATTAAAAGCTCTAACTGTTGCTTCACAACTTTGCACATGCACTGAATTACATTGTCAAACTCTGCAGCAAAGCAACTGGGTTGCACACTGAGCTGGCAGATATTAATTTAACCAGTTATTTAGAGATACTCTTTAGACAGTAAAAAACTTCAGCCATCTGTAATACCTTCTCTTTAAGGTCGGAGAGAATGCGTTCCAGTGCTCTGAACTTTCCAGAATCCAGGATTTGATCCATGTCTAACATGAAGTCATTGACGTGAGAATATTGCTTACAAAGCACATGCAGTTCAAAATCTGTCATTACTGTCATATCTTCAAAGATAAGGTCAGGGTTAGCATCACAATGTGTGGGTTCCTATTCGCAAAAATGAAGGGAAATAATGCAATACACAATCTCAGCAGAGAACTAAAAGCAAAACCACCACACAGTAACATCCATGATTTCTGAAAGAAAAAAGTAACACACCTAGAGATGGACAAATGCTAGAGCATGGTGCATGCAAGCTACAGAAGAGGAACTCTCAACTTCAAGTTTATAGGAGAGGATAATTACTTGACAGTTTAGCTCTTACAAGCACTTGTACTGCCAAAAACTGAAGGAGGATATGCTCAACCTTTAAAGCAATTACCTACTTCCCACCAAGCCCTACGACCTTTTACCCCTTTATCAGACCTCTTCCCCTGAAGACACACTGCCTAAAAGGGGGGGGGGGGGGGGCCAATCCTTGGAGAGATGGTAGAAGACATGGAAAGCCCAGCCCAAGATGTAGGGTGGGTAGAGGGATGTCATGCCTGGAAGAAAGAGGAAAAAAAAGCCACATCTGGAGAGTACGATGGTATGGGAATAAAAAGGGGCAAAAATCCTTCACAAACCAATGGGTCACTTCTTGCTTCCCCCCAGCCTTGTCTGGCTTCACTCCAAAAAAAGCTGATGAATATTCAAAGCCACCTCCAACTTTTTTAGAGCACCTGCTGAACACTGAGATTTTTTTTTATATTTTAGAAATAAGCAACCATTTTCCTCAAGCTCCTCAGGTATTAACCGAATGCAAACTAAAAAAAAAATCCTTAACAGATCAATACTTATGCCTTCCCTATTTTAGTTCTGTACTACTCAGTTCTTGCTACTCAGAAAGCTACTAAACTCAAGTGCCCACCTAAGGTTTTTTCCATAAACACTTTGGCTTTAAATTCTAGGGTGGAGGGAAGAGGTGCTAAGGGGGAGCTTATGAAAAGGAGATGACTGCAGACCCACAACTGTTCTCTCCATTCTAATAATACAAAAATCAGTGTTAAATACCTACAGAGCTTGATTAGAGCACTGGATAGACACAGAGAAATAAAAAGCAGTAACAATGAATTAAGTTTGGCTAAGATGCATTTTTGACCAGAAGTCTGACAACAAACAAACAAACAAGTTTGCATTAGAAATTCTGAAAAATGAAGGATTGTTTCTGAATCTCATCCCCTTACCTTGAGCATGAGGGTGGACATTGTCCTGAGCCTGTCATTCGTGTAATACTGACGATGCAAAAGAGGGTGATTGGCCATTTTCCTAAGCTGCATCATTGCATTTCCCATATCAGAGCTTTTCTCTGTAAACAAAGAAGGCATCTTTGTACTACTACTGAAAACAACCATTTGAAACACCTTTATCCCTCAGCAGAGCTTTGTTTGCAAGAAGTCAGTTTGCAAATTCACCCATTACCTGAACTTCAAAAAAATTCACAGAAGGGATATAGATAATTCATGAGTATTATACATTTCTACAAAGCAAAGACTGTATTCACATTCAACATTTGTCTCAGCATGAAAAAAATCCACTGAAAGGAAATGAGGCCCTTACATACCATTACTGTCAATAGTTTTCTTGAGCTTGTTTAAGAGAGCCAAGTAGAGTTGTTCCTGTTTCTCAGACATGGCACACAGTTCAATGAGATCTTTTTTGGGAGGTAGTTGTTTAAGGACCTAACAAAACAAAATGATACCAGATCAAATCTGTACTGTTGTGAACCATCAGTAATTCTGCACTGTCTTATAGCTGTTATGATACTTTGTTCATTCTCCTCATCCCAGTTCCTTCCACTGCTTTTAACTTCAATAACTTGGGCAGCAATTCAACTCAGGTCTTGACCTGGATCATACATCAACCTCCCCACCAAGTAACACGGCCTGCACACTCCAGAACTGCATGAAATATTATATGCAATACCTGGGATCTACTCCCCTGCTAATCAGCATTACCCCCTTCAGACCACTGAAGTCTGCAAGCGCCCATTAACATTTTTTTAAGATCAGTAAGTAATTTGCCTCATATTATAGTGTTGGTCTCGAGATTATCAGGCTTTTGATAACACAAAGCCACCATTTTAAAGATAAAATATTACCTCATCTTTTACTCTTCTCAAGATGAATGGTTTTATTATCTGCTTTGCATGTGCAATTCTCTCCTTCTCATATATGCTTTGTTCTTCAGCATTCTTCTAAGGAAAACATTGAAAGAATTCAATTACAGTCTGAAGCTTTCAGCTGTAACACCACCACCTTAACTTGTCTAACTTGATGAAAAACCCAGCCAAAACAGACATACCTGACCTGACCATTAGTACTCACAGATATCCTGTTACAGGATATTTTAATTTAAAAGGCTTACTCAATTGTTTCATTTTCTAGATTTTCAAAATCACATTACCTGCTTTCATAAGATAGCAATAAAACAGAAGTTATGCAGCAATAGCAGTCTTCCAGCAAAAAGAAAACGTTATTTTCAAGAAGAGAATTCATGGCACTCACTGTTTTTGAAGAGAACATCCTTCGAATTTCACTTGTGCTACTGCTAAACATATGGGGCATGACAAAATTCAGGAGGGACATCAATTCCAACAGATTATTTTGAACTGGAGTCCCCGTTAGCAGCAAGCGATTCTTGGCCTGTTTGCCCAAAGTGGAAAGAGCAATGAGAAACATCTGTCAAACAGGCTAAAAAATATTATTGGTAAAAAAACTACAGCTATGGAGAAGTAAGAAAATGAGCTTAGTTTAAATTGTAACTATTTAAGTTGGTTATGTATTTGGAATTCATGGAAGAATGTCCTTGTTAAGTGAACAAAACTGTTTATGGATCTGTGGGGAACTGTGCTCCAATTTAAGACAATTAAAAAACCATTCCTCGATCTATTAGGCTTCTTCTTGATTGTTCTGTTTGGGCTTTGTTTTGGTTGTCGTTGTTGGGTTTTTTTTGTTGTTTGGGGTATTTTTTCTTCCTCCTGATGACTGTGTTCATTGCTGCTCCCATATCAAGTTCTCTAATGTCATACAGTACTTAAGCACAAGTTTTGAACTGCAAGCAGGAAAGTTTTATTGCTTAAAGATCAGCTTTTTACAAAGGCTATTGATGAAAACATGATTTTGAAAAATAAGTTGCAGTAAGTGATCTTAAATTTATTATTATTGTACAAATACTACAGTGCTAGATCATAGTAGTCAGAGAAAGAGCTGTACTCAAATATTTTTTAAAAACTCTGCTTAGGCTGCAAGCCACAAGAAAAAATATTTTCAAGCTGGCTCTTCTGACATAGCCTTATCAGAGCAGGTCCTTAAATACTACAAGGTACCAGCACAAGTAATCAGAATAGCATCTTTAAAATCATTACTGCTATGGGCTATAACTGGGAATTTGCTCAATACTGAAACTCAAGTACTATCATCATTGTAATGATGGTACAGGAAATTTATTACATTTCTTTGGGAGCTTATCTCCCTGAAAGAAATCACAGTGCAGAATCCACTCCTTAGACCACACCAACACTTAAATCCACTTGCATACTGTAGCCTCTCGAAAATTACGCATATTTGAACTTCACAGTTAATATTCCATTTTCCCCCTGCTTGTAACTACAAACCAGAAAAGCCAGGAGCTGTCCCCTCCCCCAGCAGTAACTAAACCTCTTACATTAATTGTCATGAGGTGCTGGTAGCGGACAGAGCTCATGTTCTTGAGCATGTGACCTTCATCAAAAATTGCATAGTTAAGCTTCAGCCTGCGGAACAGTCCTCGATCATCTGAGCTGCTGATTGCAGAGTTGTATCTGTCAGAGACAAATATCACTTGCACTTAGCCTTTCTCTGAAAATTAATGTACTGTTATCACAATCAAATCAAATTCTCTAATATTGCTAAGAGTTATGGAGAAAGTATGTAAGGGGCAGTTAAACTACCTGGAAGTAACCAATCACAAGACAGTATCACTGGCAAATGATTTCAGTTTACTTGATGAGCCAATGCTCTCAGTAACACTTCCTAAAAATCTGCTGAAGGCTATTACAATGTAATATTATCTGTAATATACATGCTGACAGACACATACCTAAAGCACCCATGACACAGTATCTCTTACACAATCATAAAACCCTAGTTAACCATTATCCAAAACCCAACTCCTAGAATTGTCTGGTTTCTTGTACCACTAGAGGTCAGCAGGACCTCACTAAAGCTCCCTATTTGTAGTGTTTTAACTGTACTTACGTAGTCACAATCACATTGAAATCAATAACTTTATTATGAATGTCCACTCTGAGATGTTTCCTATCTTCTTGGGAGCCTAATGAAGTACAAAATATAAAATGAGTCCAACTACATATATTTATATACATGTAACAATTAAAGACACTGCAGAGAAAACACTCATCAATAAATCTGTGTACTTAAACAACTGTCTTAAAACAACACTGCCATGAGCAATTAATCTTTTCTTACACTGGCATGCAAGCAACTGTATTATTAGATTAATTTCTTAACTAGATTCCTCACCATAGTAAAAGAGGACGTTCAGTTCAGGACACCACAGATGAACTTCTCTTATCCAGTTATCTGTAAGACAACATTAAAACAAAACCCAAGTCATTTATACTTTATTATGTCTTACTGTTTCACATCTCAGCATCAAACCAAACATCTGATTTTCATGCAAATCCCTTTAAATTCTCCTGAAGGTTAAGAAACATGCTGTCTTCAAACTGGAAAACTGGTATGTAAGAAACTGTACCAACCCCAACTGGGCTTTTAGTAATTCAACCAGCTCACACTTTAAACTCCTGCAGGAACAGGCCCTGCATGGTCTGCAACCATTGTGTGAAATAAATACAATGTGTAACTTTGCAGGTTGGTTTCTTCCCTAGACAGTTAAATCCCCAGAAAGCAAATCACTTCATCTGTCAGTACTTGCCTGCAGAAGTATGTCACCAGGAGAGACAGTGCCTCTGGGAGCAGGCAGAGGCCTGACATCCTGGCTGTGCAGCTCCAGGTGTGCAGCAGCACAGTGGCCACAGGCAACACTGCTGTGCCCAAGGGAAAGCTGCTTGACAGCCAGCACAAGTGCTGACCCCAAACCACAGCAGAAGGGGGACTCTGCTATGTGCCACTTGGGAACGGGCTGGACTCACATCAGGGATGAGGAGACACCTCTGGAAAAGTGTCAGCAAAGCTGCCAACAGACTGCACTGCCCAGGCATTGCCAACCTGACTCTACAATTCAGACTCTAAGACTGACTTCACAAAAGCACCTTTTTCACATACTTACAAACACCTCAGGTTTTAAGTAATATATGCATTATTAAGAGTTGTTTTAATAAGTGGGTTCCAGTGGAGTTTGAAAGCACATTAAAAATGACGATTTCAAACTTAGGTTGAACAACTGGAAACTTTTCTGATGTGTCAAGAGAAATTTTTGAAGCCCAAATAAGTATTTTATATTAAAAGCCACATTTACTTTCTAAATTCAACTTGTTACTTCCCCCTGTCATTCAATAAATATAGATTTAACTCCATCAGGAACCATTTTCTGCTCAAATTCATCAGCTTTGTAACATTTCATTCCACTATAGTCTTTCAAATTTCAACTGAGGCCATAAAACAATCGAAGACGCAAGAAGAAGACAGCCTCATCATTTTAGGATTTTCATCTGCTTTGACAGATGCTGTGCAGTAAAGAGGAAAAACTACAGTGTTTAAAATGTCATGAAACCTAACCCTAAGCACAGCCTGAAGACTAGGAAGTTCAGCCAATATTCAATAAGTAAAAAGACTACTTTGCTACACAAGTTCAGATTCTAACAAGCAGCTTCATTTATTTTGAAGCAGACAGATAATCTAAAAAAGTTCCATGCTAAGTCTAATTAATTCAGAACAAGCATGCCTGCAGTATGGCCTGCATTCCAATTCAAATGACTTAAGGAGTTGAGTACCACCATAAGAAACCCAATTTTTCTTTCATTACATTTGCTTTGCACTATGTCCTGATTGATTTGTTTCTTTTTGTTGTATTTTTTTTCCTAACAAGAACATTTTTGAAGCTTGTAACTTACCTAATGTTGAAGCTGGCACAACTATCAAATGGGGACCTTTATTGCCCTCTTGGTAGAGATAGGCCAGAAACGCAATAGCTTGAATTGTTTTTCCTAAGCCCTAAGAGAAAAGAAATCCATTTAAACAAAATTTACAATCTGTGGGACCTAAAAGTGTTTTGAACTCATAAGACAATTACAGTGTAGGCATAGCTCAGTAAAGATTAGAAATCTGATAAGAAAATTTGTTCTGTTTAACCAATTTTACAGAAGACAATTCCTTCTTAAGTACAACCTCAGTCAAACTTCATTATCATCTCAGCTCAATATATGAACAAAGACTCGTCTTTTCAATTTAGAAGTTTTTCATTTGAGTTCAAGTTCATCCCTCAAATAATCTTCAAAAATTTACCTTCCTGAACCAATGGTGCAGAAAAATGATTACTTGGAAACTAAATGTTCATTTCCATTTGAGCCAATTGTACAAAGGGTATTCCAGTTATTTCTGAAGTGGAATTTAATATGGGAATCAGATTTGAGATAAGTCTACATTTCTGCCAACACTCACTTTTTCTGTTTTCTGCATTAGAAACTTAAAAATTTTATGCGGCTGTATCTATCACAAATCACACACATTCTTACTAACATGAAACATACAGAAGTTGAGAAACACTGCCTAAGACACAGCAAGGCAAACTATTCATGGTTCATCAGAAGACAAACAGCAGCCAGGACCAAAAACAACAGACCACAAACTCAGCAGCTGCATCAGTAAGTTTTTTTTCTGTTGTACAACTACGGGTGGTGTCAGCATTTAACAAAACCTCAAAACCATAAGCTTCTCTCTCTTAGCTCAAAGTTGATGGGGAGTGTCATGACAAAGGTGGTGGAAATGCTGCTTCTGGAGAAGCAGAGAAGGTTTCTACCCACTTGGTTTTTCCTGTATTGTTATCTGCCTGTTTTGAAACTGATGGAGAAATGGAGAAAATACACTACACTACATGCTCACTACACTAAATGATGGACAAGTAGAATGAATTATATTTTTGGGCAAGGAATTTGGTTTGAAAATAACCTGTTGCGGTAGAAACCGGTTCCATTGCATCAGAAGACATCATGTTACTTGTAATTGTCAGTGTCCATGAATCTTAGGCTACCTGTGATTTTCAAATGGAAAGGAACTCAGCAGCTTCAAAGATCTTAGAGAACTGTTTGCAATTTAAGATTACTTATAATCTGCTTGAGGTTTCTAGGCAAGGATTTAACAAAGTCTTTTTTGCGAAACTTTAACGATTTTTAAATAAGCAGTTTCACACTTACCATTTCATCGGCCAAGATGCCATTCAATCTGTGCTTATACAGCAGTGCTAACCAGTTCAAACCAATCTTCTGATACGGCTTCAGTTTCAAACTGTTAAAAAAATCAAGGTTATTACCACCTTTTATTTGTTCCTCCATGAAACACAACTTGACATTTATGGTAATCACAGACTGTCAGGTTTAACACTGTCTTTATTTTAATGCACTCCAGACCTCTTTGTGTAGTGAAAAACACAAACTTTCTTAGTTAGTCACCTGTACACAAACTGAATTGCTTATCTGCATTTTCATAGATCTAAAATACTCCAAGTGAGTAACACAAGAAATACTTCTCTTCTACAAACAGTGATACACCACCAGATAAAAGCAGTTACAGAACCACTCATTTTTAAAATACACAATTAATTAAGTGGCATTTTGCAGCTGCATCCCTAATTTTGCTCTGTTGCACAATTACTGTTGGTGTCAGCACCAAAGAAAAACCCAAACACACAACCCACAAAACACACTCAACAGCAAGTCACACAGTGCAGCACTTTTTCCAAAGAAGAAAGGTCACTGACATCTTTCCTCCAAAGACTTCCTGCTTCCTCCCAGGTTTTATTTTCACACAGCTGAGAATCCTTTTGCTATTTACATGTAACAGCATCCAACTGGAATTCAAGATGCTACTTTGGCCCTTCCCACTACACCCCTACATTTCTTAACCCTTTAGGATAATGCCCTCCACCATGTCCATTTCCATTCCTCCTAATATCCATTTGGCAATCCTTACCAATTTACCTCTCTGAAAGAAATCCTTCCCCACAACACTCAGTTGCTCAGATTTGTTCCAACCTAGCATTTTTGAAATCAAGTCATATTTGAAATCTGTCCCACATTACAGAAGCAGATTTGCTTGGGGTTTTATCTGAAATATGTTGACAACTCATGATTCCATTGCTTAAGGTTGGCTGTTACATTCACCAGAAACAGGAGGAAATAAGACACTGTTATAAATTTTTATGCTCTTATCCTGCCCACTGGCTTTCCTGATACACCTAAAAAAATCTTAGGTTCTCTCAAGTGTTGCACATCACTATCTAGGGCCACTGAGAGCTACTAAGTATCAGAAATCTGCAACTCTAACAGACTACAGTTCTGAAAACCCCAGTTTTCAAGTACACCTTATTGCCCAACACCCTTCTAAAATATAAAAATAAGAGATACCTGCGGTTCAGAATGGAGGGTTGCTCGATGTTCCATCCACATCCTCCATCTCTAGTAATCCTGGTTACCTGTTTTGTCAGTTTATTGGAAATGTCTTCACATTTATTCATGAGCTTTAGCACAACATCCCTCTCCTTCAGCAGTATCTTGCAATTCCACACTATATCTTCTGACAAACCAGAAGTCTTCGTCATTTTTGTAAACTGCAAAATAATAATAATAATAAAAAAATCTATGAACACTGGTAACAGCAGCTACAGTAGGCAGTAATTCAAGTAGGAGACAGCAACAGCATCCCGATCTTCTCTCAGAACTCAAAATACTCCTCACACCTGGCCCACTGCAAACTGTGTGAATCCACACTGAAGGTCATAGTTGCAGCTCCTCACACTGTGAAACTTGGAATCTTAAGAGATGCAAATTCCATGACGAGTTTCTAACTTAAAATACAAGTGCCTTAAACGGAGGCAACATACAGTGCAAAGCCACTTTTGAAGGCCAGGCATACTAACACAACAAAACTCCAAAAGGAAGGAAGAAAAAAAGCACTGATTCTCATTAAGACGCCCTTTTAAACAAACCCTATTAGATACTAAAAGTATAAGATGAAAATATAATGTGGGGCTAAAGGCAAACGAACCTATACTGAAGGTTACTACATTTTGTCATGGATGTGTCTGGGGCTCAGCATTACTTAAGATTCCAGTCCTAACTCTACCACAAAGGTAGTCAAAATGAACTTGGGCATTGTGCCAGGTTTTCTGTGGTCACCAGGTACTGCCAGTACAAAGAAGCCTTACTTCCACCACTTGCTTCTTTAATTCCACACTAGCTACTGTGTACTTCCTTTCTTTAAATTTCAGATCTTCATCACAGTATGAGTATTTTACATGTCAGAGACAAGCAGCCTCAAGTTGTATCAAAACAGGCCCTTCAGGCCCATCAATTCCTTCTAAATTGCACGTAGAGCCATCTGCAGAAAGTGTAAAACCTCCCATTAAATATTTCTGCAGTAACTGGGGTCATTTGTAATTACTGTATTTTCTCAAGTAGTTATGCATATTCCACTGTAAAGAACAGGCATCTTTATCTATTAATGGATTTAAAGAATTGAAGAATACAAGATGCTTTGGATTCACCATTCTTGTACTAAAACAGAAGTAGTTTTCACACAGATTTTTCTGAATTTTAGACCAGGGATCTGCTAAAATTTAGCACAAGACTTCATATGTGTATTTCCTCCAAGAATTCCTTCCATAAAAAATGAGTCGTATGATCCAGCTATTATGTGTTAAGTAACTCACCAATATTGTCACATCGCAGCGTAACAGCAAGTTTTGTTAAGGTGAAGAGTAAATTAAATTAAATTTACTTTTAGATTAAAAGTATTATCAGATAATTACCAAAAAATTAGTGAATTAAATTAAAATAGAATCTAAAAAACAGCTTTCAGTAGAGAAATATTTTTAAAATAAATGGAGTGAGGCAACTACATTTTGGGGGTATGTTTTTGTTTGTGTTTTCTTTCATTTTAAACAAACCCGAGGAAGTTCACCAACACTCATAGGTTGGTAGACCAGGCTCAGATGCACATGTTCAACACCTGTAAAGAAGTGTTCTAAACAGACACCTCTGTTTAGAAATACAAAAGAGCACAGTTTTTAATAGGTGCACACACAAAATTTCGACATTTGTTTTGATGACTAAAGCTTTGGCTGGCATGAATAGAAATCCTGTAATCCATAAATAAAGGTGTGGAGATCTGAGCCATCTGTTATTGACAGAAATTGTATTGTTTCATGTCAGCACATTAACAACCACGTCCAAGCTGCAACAAGAAATACTTTAGCCACTGGTTTGCATGTGAAACACAGGGTGTTACCCTGCTCAGAACACAAAGCAGATACACAGGTGGCCTTTGCTTTCTAGAGGTTCTGACATCCTCCCAAGTTCAGCTTTTTTTCAAATGAGGCCCAAAAATGTGAGACCGTCATGGAAACTGAACCCGTGAGCTTTCCCAGCACACTTGGAATTACCACACCAGCACATTCTGCCTGGGCTTACTTCACACCACTTGCAACATGATGAAGGCTTTCCCTTTAACGCCTGAGGGTGAAAGTCAGCCTCAGCCTCAATCAACAGACAAAAGTTCCACCATAAGCAGTTTCCCATCGCTAACCTGATGCATTTGCTGCCTCCCTTCCACTGGCTTTGGTGCAAGGTGCTTATGGAGTTTGGCAGTTTGTACATGACAAACACGGTCCTGTGCCAGGCCAGAAGTTGGGCTTGGATATTTAGAGCTCATCCCTGCCTCTCCTTGTAGCTCACAGCCATGCTTTCTGCTGACCATCCTTTAATTTGTCTATCATCTGCTCCCCTTGTATTCTAATCCCTAATTCCTAGCTGAGCAGAGCTGCTCCATCATCTCCCATCTGCCCATCATACCTCCTCTCATGTCTCAGCTCCTTGCTTGGGCTTTGCAGAAGCACCTGGGCCCACCCCTCTAAAGCCTCTGCCTCAGGAAGCAGCATGCAATTTTTCGTTGTGAATATAATGAGCACCGAGAGAGGTGCTCTCATAAAACACATCCCAATTTCTTTTGTTACCTACTACTTTCCCTCTGCACACAATGTATTCCGGAGAGAGGCCACCAGTCCTTGCAGAGCTTGTTCACTTCTCCACGGAGACAGACACCTAAAGCCTCAAGGAAATACCTGAGTACACTTTATACAAGCTGGTGTTTGAGAGGCAGCTCTCCCAGCCAGTCATGTCCAGCACTAAAGATTGGATAAAACTATTCTCCTGGAAGATGTACTTGACCTACAGTGTAGTCATTTCTAAAGGGCCAAATGAATTAATCTTTCTGAGCAAAGACAATTTCAGCTCTCTCCATTTATTTTGAGAACCATGTCTACTTATTTTTTTTCTATGTGTGTGAAGCATTAGTAGATCAAGTGAAACATGTGAAATATTTACTCCAAAGAGTAAGTATTTCCAAGTGCTCTTATTAACCTTATGAGCTTATGAAATTAATTTAAATCCTCTTGGAAACAAAACAGCTTAGTCCAACTTAAAAAAATCATCTAGAATAAAAAAATACATTCTCACTGATGTTTTCCTGGAATAAAACACTCAAGTTACAAATAAGTAGGCTTTAGGTTTAATCTCAGACCGAGAGTCTTAATATCTTCCTCAGTTCTAATAATGAACACGTGGCAACAACTTGTAGTACTAACATTGTGTTACACAAGATACCACTACAGTAAAAAGAGACCTTAAAACTAAGCCAATTTCTTTAATGCTCTAACTGAATCAGTCTCTCCATTATTCTGACCACCCTTATTAATTGGTAGGAAAACCACTGCATTACTGAGCTACTGTATCTTTATAAACAATTAAATCCACACTGATACAAAACATCTGCTAAAGTCTCCTGCAGACCATTTCTACTCTGGGCAAGTATTCACAATACTACACAAACATGTGGCTGCTGACAGCAGCAATCTTCATGAAAGACAAATTTTAAACACAAACAGGCCCATGCAGCTTTTCCTTTATTGTAAAATATTTTACACAGAGGAAAGAAGAGCCCTGTAGCAAATACTTCTGCAAAGAATTAAGCTCAGACAAAATCCAACAAGTTTAGAAAGTAATAGCTGTATGACAGATGTTCTGTGAGAAGCCAAAGGCTTGGGGCAAAACAGATTTCTTTTGCAGCATACCACTAACTTGTTTTTTTTTTCAAGTATCATCCTCTTGTCTCCCCCCTCCCCTTACAACACAACATACAAAAATCCTTTTGTTTTCCTTAAAATTCTATTTCGTATCTCTTACTGTTCTGTGGCAATATACTTCACACACTGAATAATAAATGTTGTTGTTTTACACACACTGAAGAAGTTCTTGCATGTATCAGTGGGGGGGTTCAGAATGCACACTGATGAAAAAACACCAATTACTCTGTAAAAAGGCCTGTGCACAGTTACTGCTTTAAAATCCAAAGCACTAATAAATTAAATCAAGACAATCTGCCGTAACGCACCACTTCAAATTTCTTACCAGGACGTTGCTCTTAGCAGGTCTGAGGACTTGGAGTTAACTGAAACTGTATGAAATGTGAAGTCTACAAACAAGCCACAGTAAACATCTGAAAGTAACAACGAAGCAAAGCAACAGTAGATAATGCACTTACCAAGAGATACAGTTTTCCCTTCCCTGGTGGATTGTGGCTTAGCTTTCTGATGCTTTACCTTTCATTAATAGAAACACAGCGGCTCACTCCACTACAAATGGCTGCATTGCTTAGCTAGCAAAATCATGCTAGACACTAAGCTGCAGTATAATAAAAGCACAAAAGAAGAAGAAGAAAAAAAAAAAAAAGAACGACCATTTCTTGCCTGAAACTGAAAATATCCATGCTGGCTTCTTCAATCATGGAGCTACCCTGGAAGCTGCTGCTGCTACGTAAGTGTCTGCAGTAAAGGTCCTGCCACGTTCTTCCCTCCTGCATGGGTTTGCAGCTACAAGAGCTCAGAACAGGCTAACAACCACCTCCTTCTCACAGTGAAAGCTCTAATTTCTCCTTCTGCAGTGAAATCAACCAACTTTCTGTGCTACACAGTGAGTGACAGTAATGTCAGCCAATCAGCTTGAGTTTTCCAGAAAAATCACCCCTTAATTCATTCAAAATCAGGTCATATGACACTATTTGAAATGCTATTGGCTTAGGAGGAACATAGCATTTTAGCTTAATGAGGATAAGGCCACCCATCTAAGCCTCCCTAGGCTGAAGCCACCTTGACTCTAGGCAGGCTGGGGATAGAAAAGGAAGAATGCAGACCTACCAGAGCCTCCCAGCTGTTAAAGGGCCGGAGCGCTATTATCTTCTGAGCCTTTTTCTGAGAACACTGGGGAATCAGAGTCAGTTCACTCAGGGAAGCATCCTGCAGGAAGCTGAGAATTTTTGCTTTGTAGCCATCCTCCATCACTTCGTCACCACTGCTGTAGTCCTCATCCAGGGAGCTTCCACCGTCTTCGGAAGCGGACTCGTCCTCCATGTGTTCTGTTTCTCTTTCATCACTCCAAATGCTCCTTTTGCTTTTGTCCTTTTTCTGAAAGCCATTCTGCTCTTTCTCAGAAGCCTTCTGCTTCGTCTTATCTTTACTCTCCTCTCTTTGGCTGTCAGTGGAGGCTTCAGTCCAGTCAGCTACTTTCCTTTTGGGAGGAAATTCCATATCTATGCATGCAACGCAGAAGGCAACAAGTCAACACATATTGGTATGGGGCTGATGGAAACACAGGTTGTTCTTCCAAAATAAAACCTACAGATCTGTCAAACATAGTTCTAGCATTTAATACACAAGAACTCAACAGCAGGTGTTACTAAGAGAACAGAAAAGAAAATCTGGATAAAATATGTACATCGCTCCAACTGTGAGTATAAGATAAGGAAAGCTCATTTGCATAACGTTCAAAAGAGCAGAAGGTTTTAAGTATCTCAAAATAGAGATGATGAACATAATGTAGTATTTGTGAGCTGCAGAAGCTCTGAGGTAAGAGCAAACAGTTAAGAACTCTCATGTGTCCTTAAGATGAGATAGTGGTCCCACTGCACCTGACTGCAGAGTTTAATTCTGCTGACTTGAGGAAACAAGCCTTCTTTCGCCAAGAAAATTATATATCTTTTCCATTTTAATGCATTGTGGTACAGTATTTGGGGTGGGTCATTGAAAACATGCACTTGTTAAAAAGCTCAAAGAATGAGGCCATCTCCAACCAAAATAACTCAGCTGCCTTAAAATAAGACAAGGTATTTAACACAACACAAGCAATTTTCAGAAGTGCCTTGTAAGGGTTTTGATTCCTTCACTGCAAGAGAGCACTTGCAGTGCAGAAGATTCTCTTCTGTCCAATCCCAGCTTGCTGCTGATTGAGTCCAATCCTGACTTCTGCCTTCTCAGAAGCAGCACTAAGGACACAACTTCCGGAGCCCTGATAGCTCTCTCCACTTGTAAAGAATCCAATTAAGAACACTACCCTATCCCAAGAACACTTAAATAGCTGATACAGCAAAACATGTACATATCTGACAGCTGTGTAGCACACAGGAAAGTAATCAACTCATTAAATAGGACTTAAGTTATAACTTGCAGATTTACTTGGAATCACTGGGTTTGCTCCCTGCCACGTTTAAAGTACTGGTATTTACAGATGGGTTGCATAATTCAAGTTATGTTTCTAGTTTTCCAGAAACATACTGTTTCTAGTAGGTTTCTCTCCTAGAATACATTTTAAAAGGACAAAATAGCATATAACATCTGTTACCTACACAGTTATTTACAATCACTGGTTTAGAAACCAGTAATTTACAAATAGTGCAGTTAAAAACCAAACTTTTAAACAAGCAAGAAGAGAGCAGGTATCAGCTTTGACATGTACCAAAATCTATTTTAAGAGATACCCACTTGTAATTACAACTTTTTATGCCTATCTGTATTAGCAGGGCAAAGATATTTATCCCTAGTTAGACAGCAAAAATAAAAACACAAAAAAATTGAGCTTCCTTCTTTTATCCTGCCTGTAATACTAATTTCAAGTATAAATGCAGGTTTCTAGGCATGGTGCTGTCAGGACTGTCATTGCTGGACATTCAAAAATATTTGCATACCAAGTCTCTTTTGTCTTTGGATAAAATGAATTATAAATCTGTCTTTACCCTCCTCGTTGTCTGCAAATATTTTCAGGGCCTCCAGTGCATCATGAAACACCCAGTTATGTTCCTCAAGAACCTCTCTCAGCTCCTAGTGAAAAATAAGACATTTTGCATTGTGGTGAGAAGCACAAGCTAAATTTCTGTGCCCAATAACATCAAGAAAAGAAAATCACTGTAAATCAGATGACTCAAAATAAAAGGCAATCAAAATGAGAAAACCCTTCAGTTTCTTTGTATACTCAGTTTAGGCAGAGCTGCAGTCCACTTTTCAAAAGTGTAAGAACACACATGAACAAGCTTTGCTTCCAACAATTTCAAGCATAGTACTGAAAGGGCTCAAGAAGTTGCTGAGGACCATCAGGTACAAAAGTAATACAAAGTGCAAAATATATTTAGCAGTCTGGGAGAGAAGAGTGAGAGAGGGAGGGATCGTTTCCCCTAGCATATTTACAATAAGTCATCACATTTGACTATGCTAGGCTTGTCATAGGGTCAGAAATGTACAAAGAGAAGTTCCATGGAGTCCTAACCACATCCCACAGCTCTCAGTTCAGGATAAGCTACATTCTAAAAGCAGGAACAGCAGAAGCCTTTCTACCCTGGGCTCTTTCCATAAGTGCTGTCGCAATAAGAATTGTTGCATTTGGACTATCAACAGCTGCAGCTTTCTTAAGAACTCAAAACCTGATGTGCCATAAGGAGACATCAGCTCACCTCCTTATCCAATCCAGGGAATGTACCTTGCAACTTCTTCACAAGCATCTCTTGCCTCTCCCATCGTCTTTTGGGTTCTGAATCATCCAGCTACGTTAAAAAAGGTACCTATTAGGTTTAATGTTAATTACAGCTATAGAAACAGAAGAAAACTCATCAGTATTGCTTATCCTTAAAGAGTTACTCTAAATGACAAAAGCACTTCAGACAAATACAAGCTGAAGTGATTCCTCATACATAGTCATTCATCAAAGAAAGACCAAAACTTACACAAACACAGAAAATTCCTTCAGTCATGAAAAACTGTCACTGACCAAGTCAGGTAATTCCATTCAATTTACAATGCACAAAGAGAAAAGCACAGTACTTACATAACTAGCTTTCGACTTTTTTGCAACTCGCTCATTTTTATTTTTGCAATTTGCGGGATAATCTCTTCGTTTCCTTTTACCAGAGGCAGCTTCAAAAAGAATTGAGATGGAAAGAAAAATTAGTTCCTTTCATTAAGTTCACCCCAAAACAGCAGGATATTTTAATTACTACAAGTGTAGTAGCTACTTGTTACCCACACAATGTTTACCAGTCTCCCTAATAGTTTCCTACTACAGACCACAGATACACTGAAACACGAAGCAAAGCAGCTGCTTGAAGATACATGTTTATTTACCTCTAAGTGATCTTCAGCAGTCTGGCAATCAATCAAGTAATTACCTCTCATATATAACAACTGAAATAGCATTTTAGTCTTCTTTGTTAATAATTGTCCCATGTTATTACACACAAGTTTCACAAAGGAGTATCTGTGTCTGTTTTTAGTCAAGCTAGTATTTCTTCCAGGCTGAAGCCCATCTGTGTGTTGGAATATGTACATCACTGCTGATGACTGATTTCTGGCTCAGGTGTACACTGGAGCAATTACCAAATGCTTTTCAACATTAAATCCAGACATCTCAAAGAAAACTATGCATATTAAGTCTGTGATAACCTTATCACTTACAAATAGTCTACATGAGCCATAACTTTCTGACTATCTTTGGGCCCTGGTGATTATCAAGAGATTATCATCTCAGCATTAAGGAATGCCCAGCCAGGTGCACTTCCAGACTGCTGCTGTGCACGGCTCACGAAGGAAAGAACATACTACCAGTATTTCTGCACACCAGCTTGGCTTGAAGCAGCATCACCAGAACAAATTATTGTGAAAATTCCTACTCCATGATCTGAAATAGTTACTGGAATTAACTGGAAGTTAAATCTTCTCCGGAACAGTAAGTGCCTACAGAGCTTTGGTGTCTGATACCAGCATCTCAGGCCAACCTCCCCTCCTAGCCTGCCCTGGGGGACCAGTGAATAAGCACACCCCCCCACACACAAAAAAACCCATTTGCTTGCCAATCTAGAAGACTGTCTGGATGACCAAAATAGTTTTAACTCTGGAACATTAAGTAGCCAAATCTTTCTACAAGAAGACACTTTGTGTGGAAATACTTCTACATAAATTTTCTAGTATAGTTATTTACTCTGATATCAGAGAAGCAGCATATAAATACTGAAAAAATAAATTATTAAAACAACCCAAAGTAAAGTACTAGCAACTCTTCCTTAAATAAAGGATCTAGTAAGAGATACCAGAAAACATTGTAAAGATTTTTTTCAAAGTCTATGTATTTATATATATTTAGGCAAAAACATCATAGAATCATAGAGTTGTTTGGGTGAGAAGGGACATTAAAGATCACTTGGTTCCAAACCCCCGCTGTAGTCAGGAACACCTTCCACTGGATCAGGCTGCTCAGAGCCCCATCCAACATGGCCTTGAACACTTCCAAAATGGGGCATCCACAGCTTTGCTGGGCAACCTGGTCCAGTGCCTCCCCACGCTCACAGTAAACAATTTCTTCCCGATTTCTATTTAAACCTACCCTCTCAATCTGAAGCCATTCTCCCTTTTTCTATGTCACTACATGCTCTTGGAAGTAGTCCCTCTCCATCTTCCTTGTACTGGAAGGCCACAATAAATACAAGAGGCACAGCTCAAAGCATCCAGAGAATGTGCCACTGGAGGCTCTCCTTCACCATTCAGACCTTGACCTTTCTGCTCAAGACCTAATTTAAACAATATTGCCAGGAAAATGCCTGCTACTACCTTAAGTCTGAGAAATGCGTGGTTGTCTTGATATCCAAACTAGGAGCTGCCAGGCTGCCGCTGGGTCAAGCACTGTAAGTCATTGGAGGCCTTGTGCTATTGTTTCTTAAGCTCAATTAACATTGTATTCAGGATGGATGAATTCTGAATGTGAACAGTGACCCTGCAAACCTCTTTGCCCTAGAAAAATACATGGGCTGGATATAAGGTTATTTCAAAGATTTTCCTGCTTTTAGGTCATGGGCTGAGCACTCAATAGCCTTTGAAGGAAGCCCCATCATGAGCAAATTTAGAGGCAACTGAACTGAAACAAAGGATCTGAAAAACCATGGCTTCAGGAACCTAGAAACACAGAATTATTTAAAAATCAACCTGTGGTCTTTGCAAACCCGCCACATTTGTAAACGACAAAAAAATCTCAACTTTCTGAAGACATCCACTTTGCAAAGTACGCTTAATTTTTCCTTCCTGTGCTAAGGGAATATACAGCTGAAGGGATAAAGAAACCCTGACTGTTAGATAGGAATCATCCTTGGGGTGAAGGCAGGGCACACGAGGCCTTCCAGAGGAATCCTTGTTCTCCCCATAAATTTTATAACTAGTGAGCAATGAGAAAAGCAGCTCCAAGGTCTCAGACTTTGGAGCATCTGTAATTATTTCACCTGCTACTTGCTGCTACCTCTAACAAAACACCCTCTTTCATTACTGTGACTTCCCTCATCATGATACAAGAAAACAATTTCTGATTGCTCAAAAAGCAGACAGATTTACATGAGGCTTCAGCTCAGAAGCACATCCACCACTTGAATGGTCACAAATCACAAGCAACAGGTATTACAATAACTTCACATCTTAGACACATATTTTCAATGTGTCACATCTGATCTTCATACTTTTAAAAAATCTGCACTGTTTCGTGTTTTAGCTCTATACAACTATTCAATTCAAGCTATAAATGCAAGTTTGTCATTTTGAAAGGACAGAAAAATTCAAGGATATTGTGGTCACAAAGCCGTGCTTCGCAAAACTGTACCTTGCCTTGACCTCTCACACAGTCAACATTTCACAACAAGTAAAGCGTATCTGAAATCGACACAGTTAAAGCAGATGCTCAGTAATGTCTCAATTTAAAAAAAAAGTGTCCAAAATGGGGTGATTTATACCATCACTGTCAGGCATGCTTACTCCTAACTAAATATTTTATACAACAGGTGTGATTAGTGAGAATTTTGCTGCCAAGAAGACTTTTCTGTGGCTCATATTAAAAGGATGTGAAACAACATTCTTAAATCAACATAAAAATGGCCAAGAGGCAGGCCCTACATACCAGAAATCAAAGTGATTTAGTTCAAACACTGTGAACTGCAACAAAGTTAAACGATATATAGTAGCTTAAATTGGATTAATATTTATCAAAACCCTTGAAAAGTAATCAGTCTTCCAGGAACAGCAGCACCTGGTGTATTTCCCAAAACATGCCAGCCTTGTTTCCTGTTGCCAGTATCCAAGAATTGCCATCTATAGAATCTGACCATGCACACAGTGATAAAATGGTTTGGTTGGTTAAAAAAACCCCATCAAACAACACAACACACAAAAAAAACCAAAACCAAAACCAAAAAACCAGTGGGAGCATCCCTTCACTCAAATTAGCCTGAATGTTCTTAAAGCTTCTTGGAAATTGTTAAAAATATTTGCACTTTTTATATGAACATAAGAAAATGAACAGGAACTACACCCAGGGGAATTAAATAAGCAAAAAATTTTGTACTTTAAAAACAGGAGTACAACAGTTCTCCCTCAACATACACTTTCTCCTAGACATACTGCTCCAAATCCATAGGATCCTGCATGAAAAGATGCATGAACTACTCAGAACAACTAAATAATCAAGAGTGAACATAAATAGCTTTTTCCATAATTTCCATGAAGATCCCTCAGGAAAACCTTGGGCAACGGAACTGTAAACAAATCGTTGATCTGCTTTCTATAATATCAGCATTCCACTCTTCCCTGACCAACAAATCAAAAACATAAGACAAGACTTAACCCTGGACTTGGGTGATGTCAAGAAACAAACCTGAGCCTCAGAATTATGACCCTTTCACACATCTAACACTTACAACACACTCCCACAAAATGTGTTGGATTTTTGTTTTACTTTCTTTTTTGTTTTGGTAACAGTATGAGACTGCATAAATTGAGATGCAGAACAGACACCCCTAAATAAGCTCTGAGGGTTCAAAAGCATGGCTTGGGTGATGTTTTGCTAGAGAGACAGGGGGATCTGTCTAATGCTTAAGATCAACAGTTCTTATTCAGAATTACAATCAGGTCTTGAAAACAACCTGAACAAAAAACTGTGACAGGCTTTGATACAAACAATATCTACTTATTAATGACTACATATCCAGTATATTTTTTTCCATACTACCAGACTCCTCACCTAGAACATTTAGTATCACTTCTGCTAATCCCTTATTGCTCGTCTCAAGTTCTGAACAAAGAAGGAACCAGCAAGAACAGAATCATTTTAAGAACCCACAAGCACAGCAAACCTTAGCTTCACAAAAATTCCCCTTTCTGGTGTTATTTACAGATTTTGGTCCACATCCTCTTTTCATCTTTTTCCCTGCAAAGCCTGTAAATTCAGTTTTGTATTATTACAATAAACAAACAATACTGTAACTTTTAGTTAGAAGCTTTAACACTTTTTAAATACATCCCAATCAATTTCACTGAATTAGCTACAGCTTCTGAAGTTTGGGGTTTGTTTTTGTTTTGTGGGTTTTTTGTTAAACATACCTTTATTGAGCTTCAAACCAGCAGCTACTGCTTCATCCATTGTGCATGCTGATTCTATCAGCTGCAAAACAAAAAAAAAAAAGACAACTGCTAAGTGGAGAACTTTAATCCAGTTGAACAGAGGAAGACAATTCTGGATCAGCTGTGACTGAAAAACACTTTTAAAAACCCCCCAAATATACATGTATTATAAAACCCAAGAGCAAAACCAAGAGGTATTAGCTGGACTGATCACATAAGTTGTATTTGGAAACACTTTAAAACACATACTGGAAACATCTTGAATACATCATCATTTATTATTGCTTTCTTCCCTACTTCAAAACCACCCTGCAGATTTACTTAGAAGCTTTTTTTCGAAGACTATCCAATGCTACTATCACAAAACAAGATAATAAAACCCCCTAATTTATTAACTCATAAAGTGTCTGAATCCTATTGTGAAGCATTGGTCCATTTCCTGTAAGTACATGCATGAAATGTATAATGTACCTCCAAGTTTATCAATACATCCTTTCAGTCCTAGGTTGTTTCTCCATCCACACGTAATCTCAACATAGACCTGTTTTACAAACTGCATGTTGAGACTTACAGAAGGCTGTCTTCAAATGAGGTAACAGCAACAAAAGCAAATGGATTAAATGTTACAAATATGAAAAAAATGCACAAAAATGAAGTTATGAGGAATCCTGATTCCCAACTATCAGTCCACATTTGGAAACAGCATCTTACAATTTTGCTACAATGGCACAATTTCCTTTTCAAAAGGCTCATGATTTTTTTCCTTAACAGCCTTCATCAGTTGTGTCAAGTTTGTCAGGACAGCCTGCTCCAGATCCTTCATGAAAAAACAACAGATTTGCCTGATATTCCTCTGCCCTCCTTCAAAAATGTTGCAGCTATGTAACTGCAGAAAAAACTCTGCACAGCCTCCATTTTCTACAAAGTTCTGCTGATACACGAGCTATCTTGCATTCTCCTGAAATCAAACATCACATTCATATGCTGTTCAGTAGCTGTCACAAAGCAGCAGTTAGACACACCATATAGCATTTCTAGCAAGTTACTAAGCTACAACGAACTTTTATCAGTCCTTGAATCAAATAAATTCTAAGCGGCCAAAAACTCAAAAAGATACATTCTGGACATACACAACAAATTTTAATTACAATGTTCAAGAGAAAAATTCAAAAATTGCTACTTGCAACCCTTTGGTTCTTCCCAAAATAAAGGCAGCCTTAGCATAAAGCTTGATCCAATGGGAAACAAAATACCCAGCAAGGAGCACCAGCAAAATGTCTATTTCTTCAATGCCATTTCAACAACCAGGAAACTTTACAGATTAATTCAAATGCATTCAGCTTTATAAATTAAAGCTAGTGAAAACTTAGTTACATACTAGCATTGAAAACACCTTGTACTATACTAAAGGTATTTTACTGTAATGAGCTACCATATCTCACTTGTAAGGAGTTACCTCTAGGTTTGTATTGTACACTGGACAATGGCCAAGAGTTCTCACATTCACCGGTCCCCATAATCAGAACACATTACAGTAAGTGCAAATCTACCCTTTGCCTCAGTGGAAGTACTAAAGTCTTTGCACGTTAAATGTCATAAACACAAGCTTGCAGTGTTTCACCTTCTGGAAGACGGCAGTGATTTCACTCATTCTGCATTTCATCAGTTAGCGCATTCCAACAACAGCAATTACCAATAGTTATCAACTGAGACAGCCATAATTAAGCTTAAATGTCACAACAAAGATATATCTGAAAAATTTGCAAGTATTCATGGTTGCTGAACCTACCTAAAGGTGTTTATTTGGAGTCTGTGTCATACGTTCATTTTTACAGATATCCAAGTTCCCATATATGTGGAAATGTTACAGGTGTAACAACTTCCCCATAAATGTTACTTGTACTCTTTTGCTGTTAACAAAACAACAATTAAGAGCTGCACTGTGTTTGCATGGCCAAGTTTGACAGCAGCAGGGGCTACATAGGTGGCTTCTGTAGGAAGCCACCAGAAGTTTCCCTCACATCCAAGAGAGCCAGTGCCAGGCAGCTCCAAGACAGTCCTGCTGCTGGCCAAGGCCAAGTCCATCAGTGACAGCGGGAGCACCTGTTAAGAACAGTTAAGAAGGAAGGGGGTAGGGAAATGGCAAAGAACAACACACCTGCAGCAGGAGAGAGAAGAATTCATGAGAGAAAAACAGCCCTGTAGACCCCAAGGTCAGTGAAGGTGGGGCTGGAGGTGCTCCAGCCGCTGGAACAGAGATTCCCCTGCAGGCCATGGTGAAGCCCATGGTGAGGCAGCTGTGCCCCTGCAGCCCATGGAGCTCCAAGCAGCCCGTGGACAACAGCACAGCAGAGCAGGTGCACGTCTGAAGGAGGCTGTGATTGCATGGGAAGCCCCCCCTGAGAGCAGCCTCCTGGTGGGATCCATAGAGAGAAGGGCCCACACTGGAGCAGGTTTGCTGGCAGGACTGGTGACCCTATGGAAGTGACCCACAATGGAGCAGCTTGTTCCTAAAGGACTGCATGCCATGGAAAGGGATCCATCTCTGGAACAATGGAAGGGTGTGAGGAGTCCTCCTGCTGAGGAGGGCTGATGAACTGACTGCAGTCCCCATATCCCATTCCCAGGCACCGGTGATGTGGGGGGGAAGGAGATAGAGAAAATCACAAATACAGTTAAGCCCGAAAATAGGGGAGGGGTGAGGGGAAGGTGTTTTAACATTTGGGTTGATTTCTCATTACCCCACTCTGATCTGACTGGTAATAAATTAAATCTTTTCCACAAGTTGAGTCTGTTTTGCCCATGACAGTAACTGGTGAGCAATCTCTCCACGTCTTTATCATGATCCATGAGTCTTTCATTCTATTGTCTTCCTTGTCCAGCTGAGAAGCAGAGTGACAGAGTAGCTTTAGTGAGCACCTAGCATCCAGACAGCATTAACTCATCAAAAGACTGTACCCCAGAATGAAGTCAGAAACTTAGAAAAACTGCCTATAAAATAATCATCAAAATAAATCAAAGAATTGAGCATTATTACTTTCAATAATTCTTGGTCACTTCTTTGGGGAAAACGTTCCTTCATTGTTTGCAGCTTTGAGTCTCTGGTATCTTCCTCTACATCCTCTTTTACAGCTGGCTGCTGCTCCCCACCATTTACATGTGCCAGCTGGGGCATTTCCTCTTCAAGCTGGTCGTCGTCACCATCATCATCAGACGGTTCAGAGCTACAATGTACAGGGGAAGAAAAAAAGAATTAAGATTTATTTTTGCTTATGAATATTTTACTCTACCAGAACATTACTGTAAATGAAACCCACCAGGATTGCACAAAATGCAGTTGGATGCATTCAGTAACACTGAATCAACTTGTACTTGTTAGATTCTGCTTTTTTCCCACAGAATCCAGACAGTGACACTCTGGTACCAAAACTTATGGCCCACTTTCTTTAGGAAAGATGTGTTTTCTACTCTAAACCTTCTGCTTTCTGTTCTGTACCTTGTTGAGAACCAGGGAAGCTAGGATACTCGGCGAAAAGGAAGAAAACACCCCAAAAAAACCCCACAAAGCCCCCACACTAGGCAACACATGCACTAAAATGCACAATGCAGACACTGAATTGACTGATTCTATGCAAAGCCAGAATTCAGCACAAGCCAGAGCTCCTAAGCCTGGACAGATCCCAGCTAACTCCTGCCACACTCCCCATTTGTTTGTTAGCTCGACCAGAACAGCCACTTGTGAGAGAGTTCTGTGGGTTCTGTACACATCAATCAGCACCTGAGCCAGCACACTGGGACAAAGTGTCAGGCACTGAGGTGCCTGGTGGCTACATGGGAATACTGAGGAGTACAAGAGGATGTAGCCTCATGTTCATCACTCCCACCAGGAGTCACCTTGTTGTCCACCTCTCACTCCCACCAATCGCAACACAGTATAGGAATAGCAAGCAGTGGCCCTGCAAGTTGCGTCCTGCGTGCCTTATCAGCAGCAGCTCCACATGGTACAAAACCACTTGAACTGCTTCCAGGTGGGACTGATCCCAGAAGCAGAGTAACTACATTTACACAGCACTGCACACAAGCCAATTTGATGCATGCAACCAGCTGGCCACCTCTGTCTCCTTGCACAATTTACAACTTAAATCACAGGCAGAAGCAGGAGCTCACTTGTAAGTGCTAATTTTTTTTTCTCCTTTTCAAGTAGTTGCCTTAAGTTGAAACTTTGGAGGGGGAAACACTAAAAAAAACCAAATAACACAACATCAGAATTTCAGGTAACAGCAGCAGGAAAATGCATTATTTCACCTCTGCTGTAAACCCTCATTAACTCCATGCCCTGTGCATGACTGCAAACCTGACAAGAGACTACACCTGTTCAGGCTGCTTTTGTTAATTCCCATGAAAGTTTTCTGCCCATTAATTCAATTAGACTATCAAAAAGGCAGGTTAAGCCATCTCATTTTAGCACAAGAACATCTAGAGGGCACAATTACCACACAGAATATAACTAGCAGGAGTTCCTTTAAACTGTTCCAAATGGCTGCAGATCTACATCTTGTCTCACTTGCTCTCTCAACACTGCCTTTTTAGCACACACAGATGTGACTTCTGCACAGCGACTCTTTCCTCCCAGCACATTCAAAAACAAATTTCCAAATCACTTAGGAATGAAATAGTTTTCACTATGCATAGGAGACACACCGTGCAACTAATACTGAAGTTTACCTCGGGACTCATACCACACACTGAAGGTCTATTTGCTTCCCTGTCAAATAGAGTTGCATATACAAAAAAAATCAACTCCAACAGTTTAAAATTAGTAAAGCAAGTGTTTTACAGTAAAGTTTTCAAGTTGCACTAAAAGTATATCAGAAGGGCAAAGGCACAAATGTATAAATGAACAAACATCATACACTTCAACATCACAGAACTCTTCCCTCCGAGAAAATGTTTTAGCTGGATA
Source organism: Nicator chloris (assembly GCA_013400495.1). NCBI lineage: Eukaryota > Metazoa > Chordata > Aves > Passeriformes > Pycnonotidae > Nicator > Nicator chloris. Next base: position 200,055 of record WAAE01026604.1, read on the forward strand.
CTTGTTCCCCGGAAAACCAGTAAAGTTTAGTTAGGGGCAGCTGAACCCTAAAGGATTAAACCAGAACTCAACCTAGGCTCTGATTTTCAATTCAGTGTTTCAACTTAGAACACCCCACGAGGGTGCAGAGACACGACAGAAAGCTGGCTCAAAGCGTACATTACGGCCGCCTCTCCCCTCGGAGCCCGGGTTTCTTCGGCAGCACCGACGTCTCCTGGCTCCTCATCCTCGCTGTCAGACACATCAAAGAACTGCACCCCTCGCTGCCGCTTGAAAAGAGACTCTTTCCTTGTCCTCTGAGCTTCAGGAGTTTCTGGGATGGTGGAACACTCTGTGCAAGCCATTTCAATAGGAGGAAAAAGAGGAGACAACGACTTATGACTTCAAGTATTTATTTGTACTTAGAGCATCAGGTAGCTGTGATTTCTTTCAGAGACACAACAGCCAGTTAAACAGAACTCACATTCTCATGCATAGAAAACTCCTGTTCGCTGCATTCCTTAAAGTGGGAACTTACCTGGCAGAGGATATCCAGTCCCCTTACATCAAACAAACAATTTTTATACTACAAAGTTTATAAGAACACGTATTTTAGGCTAATAACTACTTATAAATAAATAAATAAATATTTATTTTTAGGTAAATGAATAATGAGTTAAGTCTTCTGAACTACTTCCAGGCTGATCAGAACATGGATATTTCTCTCTTTTCTCTATAAAGAGAGAAAAATTGATGCACAGAGCAGAGAACATGACAGCTGCAGAGTGCATTCTCTGTATGAAAGAAATCTTGTGAAAAATAAACTTGAAATAACTCACTGTAGCAGCACTGAATGAACAGGAAAAAAAGGAAATCCTAGAAGTACAAGCTATTTGCTGACACAGGAAACTGCACAGGCTTTGAAAGGGAAAGGCACTCAAACTAAAAAAATATGGTACCAAACATTACAGAGTACACTACAGAAAAAGAAGAAAACTTTAAAATGGAGCTTAATAGTGGATTAACGGGATGGAGGTGAATATAACTCAGTTTCTATGAGGAAACATCAACAAGGGTTCAATGACCATACAAAAGAGCAATCATTGAAGCCTTAAGATTTCAGGTTGTTAAAGAAACTTCCCTGTCCAACCATCCAGGAGCCACTCTGGCAGTACCTGAGCTGGAACCAAGACCCCTTTGCAGCTACACATCCCACACTCACAGAGTCACACCAGATTTCCCAGGCCAGTCTCAGATGTCCAGATCCCCAGAACCATTTAATCATGTGCAATAACAAAATCACAGCTTGAGCTGATGCCTCTGAGGAGCAATCCCAAACAAAAAAAAATAATTCTGGGCTTTTACATCCTCACAGTCTAAGTGCAGGAAAGTCTAGAGTCACCAGCTCCTGAGTGCCCAGTCCCCTGGCTGGGCCATGGGTACCTGGGACCTTTGTGCAAGGAGTCACCTGTTCCCACCTCTTGCCTGGGGCTCTCCCCACCCACAGCTCAACCTGAAGCCACACACTGAGCTACCTGTACTAATGGATCCCTCAACTAGGTGACCTTAGCCACTAACAGGAAAAATCCAGGATAAGGGTCAGGACAGTCAGCCACAAACTTCTGGGAAAATTGTGTTTTACTGATACTACTGTCAGTGGAAGTCCTCATATAAAAAGATCTTAAATTCTCATAACACAAACAAAGCATCACAGGCATCCTCTCCCCCCTAACACACACCCTTCCTTTTTAAAAACTCATGTGCTTGTGAACCAACTCTGGAACCACAATTTTGGCTGGAAGTAAAGGTAATTTCTCCTGCCTCCATTCTCTAATGCAGAAACTTGCTGAGTCGAATTACAAGACAGTAACATCGGTGTGCAAAGCTGATTTGCCAGCAGACAGTAGACACAGATGAAGCTAGAATAAATTCATCTGATAGTCAAATGTAGAAAGGAGCTACATGGTGTATAATTTCTTCATCTGTGATAAAAGATCTAATTTTAGCTGAGTTATCAAAATCTAAATATTTTCTATCACTTTCAAAACACAATATAGGATTATGATAATGATTTTTAGAAGAAGCAAAAGTCTCACTTTGTAAATAAAACTTATTTTGAAAAGCCCATACACATGCAAATTTAGGAATGGCTAAAAATTATTAGTTCTGAAACAGTAGTAGTACACTGTTCCAAGACAGACCTCCCTGCATCCAAGACCAACATGCTGGCAGTGGAACCTTCCTGAGCAGTACTTTCTTCTATCTGTCCATTTTAGGAAGGAGATATGTTGTCCCTGATGCAGTTGATTCATCTGAAAACCGATTAAGATTTTAGATGAACACAGGAGAGGAGCAAAAGAGAACTTTCGGAGCATTATGAAGTTGGGTTATCAGGGCAAGGGCTATCGCAATAGGATAGAAATACAAAACAAAAAATAAAATTATTCAATATCAAAACAAGTCTGCAAGAAACATGAGAATTTCACATTTATACTGAATTAACAGAATGGATCAAGGCTATTTTCATGGATCTTTGCCTTGTAGGTTAGACTAAATTCCAAAAATATTCCCCTTGCAAGCAGCGTGACACAGGAATGACAGGTACTCAGGACAACTTGGCTAAGAGGCATCCTTACTGAATTTTAAAACAAAACACAAGGAAATTCTTAAAAAATATGATGGTTTTAAAAATAATTTTATTCTTTACAGTATAAACCATAGACAAGGTTTATATTCAAATAAAGAGTACTTACTGTTTCATTTAGTGATTTCTCTTTTTACTTATATTTTATTTAGCAATTACTGTCCAGTCTTCATGACAGCTCCTAACTCCCATACTTCTAAAATGCTGAATTAAGTGGGGAAAAAAAAAAGCATTCCCCCTCTCAGAGAAAAAGCCCAGTCTTCTCCCCTTCCTGCACCTCTTCCACTGAACAGAGGCCCCTACTAAGTGGAGGAAAGCAGAAAACACACATGTAATAAAGAGTCCTCACGTTTAGAGCAAACTGTAATGTTGTAGAGTAGTAATAGATTAAAGTTATTGGCACAACATGTAATTGTTGGAGGCAGAATTTGCTGATTACAGGCAATTCAAAAGAACTATTAAGGAATGCCTGCAATCATAAGACCAGCGTTTGACTCTGAGACCAGAAACAGGAGCACTCATAAGTATCCCTACATGCACACATTAACATCAAAACCAAAACCCAACAACAACTACCAATTTTTGCTATCATAAAAAGAGAATACACTGCCCTGTAATTCTAAATGCAACCTCCTACACAAATCATACACCACAGTCTGAGAAAGCCAGCTTCTTCTCTCCCAAGTGAAAACAAAGGCAAAACCAAAGCAAAAACTGAGGCAATACTTAAGAGGCTTACCACATTTACTAACGTTGTCCAACAAGCATTGCCAAATAGAAAGTAACTTCCACCTAGTTTTGGAAAGCATAATCAACCATATGCTGCTCAAGTCTACAAGGTAATAAGTATTACCTTTTCAAAGGAAAGTCTTTTCCATTGGCTAAAATAATCCTAAATGTCAGTATTACTCTAAGGTGCTTATTAAAGCAGGCCTTTTAAAATGATGATTTCTTCAACACATGTTCCCATGAACCCTTAGAAAACTTGACTAGGTACTGCAGTCATCGCTTTTTCCCAGAAATACTCTAAGTAGCACTACCCTCTATGAACGGAGCCATAAGCAAAAGACAGGACTTCCTCAGATCCTAAAGAAAATTACAACAGAAAAAAAAGAGCAGTCCCAGTGCAAGTGAGCTCTCAGCATTATAACCTCATCTAGGGTACATATTCAAACAGTACAGAGAGGATATCAACAAAATCAGCCATCAATAACAGCATTATATATAGTAGTTCATTTCTTTTGCAACTTTTATTTCAATTCTTTCTGCTTTCTGTGACCTGAATACAAGCCTCATTTGGAAATTCATGTTGGTAATTACTCTAATTTGTGCAGTTCTGGTACAGTTCTGCTCCATTTCTACAACTGTGTAGAATAATTTCATTATCTTAGTACACCCAGCTATTTACATAATTAAAAGCATCTACATGAAAACTAAGATGCTTCACTGTTTCCTTAACAGATTAAGAGATACAGAACTACTCAGTAAATAATACTAACTTGGATGAAAAACTGTAGTAAGCCACTCCAGTCTATTTTCCCAACTCTTTTCAGAGATATCTACCGTATACAATTTGGTAACTGTCCCCAGAGTTGGTTTCTATCCCTCAGTAAATGCAGTTCAGAATTATTCCCTACAACTTGGCTGCAGTCATTGCAGGTCTGTGTAATTTTGAATAAAGACAAGTGCACAAAGATGACCAATTCTTGTGACCAACACACCACAAACTGCTTATGAAAGCATAAGTGATGCATATTCAACACAAAGGAACAAGAAGCATGATCTACAGACATAAATGGGGTACAGAACAATCTACAAATATTAATTTGTTCTGGGACAGCAAAACTAAAGAAAATAGCTAAAAAGATAATGGTGGCTCATGACACAATAGACAAAATCTGATTATATTTTTTGAAGATGGATGACATTTAGACAATCCCATACTTTGTTAGATGCATATTTCAGGGCACTTGATGAAACAGAAATCTGAAGAAATCTCTGGGAAATTACACTGAACTATTTGTGCTCCTGAAGGAAAAAGATAGATTTTTTAATTCTTTTTAGATACACACTGTGTTTGCACGATACCAAAGGAAATAGAACAAAACCCCAAGTTGCTAGCTATTTAATGGCATTTTTGTTTGTATAAGTGAAATAAAGATCTCTTTTTTCCCCAGTTTCTTGTACCAGTATCTTGTTAATCACTTTGTTTGTCTTCAGAAGCAATCTGAGTAACTGTTGTCCTCACACGATTCACTGAGCATTAGGGCAAGTTATTTTTGGTGAACTTGGTGTAAATTGCTTCTTATACAGAACAACTCCATAGTCCAGCTTGTTGGTGCAGTTTGCAGCAGAGAGCACACAGTGCCATAAACTCATCTTGGGGCCTTCTCCATGACCATTCAGCAATAACAACAACAACAACAAGGCTGACTGTTTTATTTGACTCAAACCAAGAAAAATTCTGTCCTCCTGACAGTAATCAGGAAACAAGGAATTTAAGTCAAGGGAAACCAACATTTTGGAAAACAAGCACTGAAATTTGTTGGCAGTTATGGTCTAGCTACATGCTTACACTGACAAAGCCCACAGGCAGATTAAAAGAAGAAATATCATACTAAAATAAAGTAAATCCCAAAACAATAAGCCACAAAACAAGCAGCACCATCCATTACTGTGCAACTACATTCACAGTTCAAGATGGGCCCCTGCGCTCAGTAACTCCTCCGTAGCACAAGACAATGATTTACCACAAACAGGAAGGGAACACCTGTTCCAAAGTGCACTTCTTCAGAGTGCCCTTTTTCCATACAAGCATGACAAAGATACATGAGCAGAAACCAGAATTAACAGCTGCTTGCTTCTTCTGTAAAGTTCTCCCTGTCACCAAAACATTCTTTTCAAGTGGATTGGTTACTCAATGGCAACTTACATATTTTATATAGTTTATTTTTAACACGGAACACTGCTTAATATTTTCTAATGTAAACACAAGAGCACTCCAATCAACTGAAAACAGTCAACCTGCACTAAACCAAAATTCAGGGAAGAGTAAATATCCACCTCCTGTAATTCTGACTTGGCTCAGCTTTAAAAGAGGAACTCATCTTTGTGCATGAAAGGTTCTCTATTGTCCCATAGATAAGGTATTGTGAAAAACTGCCTTGCACCAAGAGAAAGTCATGTGCAAACAATGTGGTTAAACAACATCAACAGGCATTATTGTTTCATTTCTGAATAAATGCATAGTTGAAGTCTGTCTGATCTCTCTGATAACACCTGTAACTTGACAACTGTACCAGAAGTTACATGGTATGTCTGAGAAGTACCAAATAACCAGCAGGAGATACTGTCTTCTTCAAATCTTACTCCCTCACTAACCGGAAAAACCTACTGGTGAATGTGATTACAGAGCTGACAGCAATTTCAGTCATTAGTATTAACCAACAAATCCAAACAGGAACAGCACATCCCTACGGTCTCAGCCAAAGGAAACCAACACACTACAACACAATCAAGTTTTTGACGTTTCCATTAAAACCCCAAGCTTCTGCCCCAAAAGAGGACAAACACTACGACAATACCATTAACACAGTCAGCTTCTGAGAATCAGGATCAGGTCTCTCAGCTCTTTACAAAACCACGCCCAAGTGAAAAGAAACTGTTCTCTTTCTTTACAATTCCATCTGTGATGCTCCACAATGCATTAGCCAAGGAGTCTACGCCTTGCAGAGTTAAGTCTACAGTGTTGTATCTATCAGACAAATAAAAGCCAGTTCTTCCTTGAAAACCCTGAAACATTAGCATAAAATAAGTCTCAATAAATAAAGTTTATAAATAAGAAATAACACACTTTCAACTTTTAATTTGACACTTATTCAATCAGTTGAAAAAAACCAAGCTATTTCGGAAAGGTAACCAACTTGCTTGTAAATGCACAGGTTCAATTAGAGCATACACTGCTAGAAATTAGGATACTTTTGTGGAAACTGTTGTGAAACGTGTGCACAGAAAAACGCATTTGTAAAACAAGCAAAGGGGGCAAAACCCAAAAAGCCAAACACCAAACTAAAAGACAATTACTTTATTTATAGAATAAAGTGGCATACAATATGCCCTTATGCTGCACGCAAAACACCTGACTCACCAGTTCTCTCTGTCACATCCGAAGCTGGGGTGTCTGGCCTCTTGCTGTCATCCGTACCTTCGTCCTCATCCCCTCCGGCGGCACCGACCGCGGCAGCGGCGTCAGGTGCCTCCGCCCGGGCCGCCGGCGGGGACGGCAACTCCTGCCCCGCGCCCTTCCCCTTCCTCTCGAAGCGGAACCGGTCCAAATTGTAGAGGCTCATATTCTTAACCTTTCTGTGAGAAAAGCCAGGAAGGGAAGAGAGTTGACAGGGCCCGTCTAATACAGATACGAAGACGCTGGCGAAGGGACCGCCCGGCGCTCCCACAGAAACGCGCGGCCAGGGACGCTGTCAGGCAGCTGGAAGGCTCCTGCCTGCCCATCCATCCGCTCTTCCACCCACTCTCCCTCTTCCTCGCGCTCCCCCGGCCTCCCTCCTCATCTCACGGCGGCCGGCGCCTCCCGGGCGGGCCCCACACGCACCTGTCACGCAGCGGGGCGGCCCCAGCGGGTCGGTGCGAGAGAGCGGCGGCGGCCGGCAGGAGCCGGGCCGGCCCGCGGTATAGGAGTGCGGGCCGGCGGGAGGGCGGGATGAGGCCCGGGCAGCGGGAGTACGGCTCGCTCCCCTCAGGAGCGGTGCGCGGGGCTGTCGGCGCGTGGTGATGACGTCAGGGCCCCGCCCGCCAATCGCCTCGCCCGGCCGGGGCGCGCGGGCGCGTGCGCTTTCGCGCCTTTTCCCTCGAGAGCGGCGAGAGGCGCTGCCCTCAGGGCGCGAGCGCCGTGGGGCTGGGAGCGGGCTCCGTGTCCGTGTGGGGGCCGGCTCCATGTCCCTCTGGGGGCCTTGGGTCTCACGGGGCTGCCGCCGGGACCAAGCAGATTTGCGGGTTCCAATTCCAGACGCCGCACCAGTGACGTTTTTGATTCCAAATCATCGCGTGTTCACACTCCGCCACCCCTCACTTCTAAGCTGAAAAGTTTGGGTGGGGAACCGCGAAAAGACCATCATAGGACATTTGGAACCCTAAAGTACGGGGCCATACAATCGAGGAATAGTTTGGGTTGGAAGGGGCCTTAAAGACACCTAGTTCCAATGCCCTTGCCATTGGCAGGGACACCTTCCTCTGGACTGGGCTGCTCAAAACCATCCAAGATGGCTTTGGACACTTCCAGGGATGAGGCAGTCACGACTCCTCTGGACAACCTGCTACAGCGTCTCACCACTCTTACACTAAAGAATTTGTTTGAATGTCTAATTTAAACTGACTCTCTGAGTTTAGAGCCATTCCCTCTTACCCTGTCCACTTACATGCTCTTGTAAAAAGTATCTTTTGTGTAGGCTTGCAGTACCTGAAGGGAGCCCACAATTAGGTCTCCCCTAAGCCTTCTCTTCCATGCCAAACAATCCCAATTCTCTTAGCCTCTGTCACAGGAAAGGTGCTCGATCCCTCTGATCACCTTGGTGACCTTCCTCTGTACCTGATCCATCAGGCCCATGTCCTTGCTGTGCTGGGACCCCAGAGCTGATGTGGCACTGCAGGTGGGGTCTCACCAGAGCAGAGGGGCAGAATTCTTCCCATCCCCTGTTGGCCACACTGCTTTGGATGCAGCCCAGGACATGCTTGGCTTTCTGGGCAGTCAGTGCCCATTGCCAGATCATGTCCAGCCTCTCACCCAGCAGCACTCCCAAGTCCTTCTCAGCAGGGCTGCTCTCAATCTGTTCATTCCCCAGCCTGTATTGGTGCCAGGGGTTGCCCTGACCCAGGGGCAGGATCTTGCACTTGGCCTTGTCAAACTTCATGAGATTGCCATAGACCCACTTTGCAAGCCTGCCCAGGTCCCTCTGGATGGTACCCCATCCCTCAGGGGTGGTACCCCACCTAAAGGTGTGGATTCAGAGAAGTTTTCAGCTTAGGTTCCTTGACATGTGTCCAGCATTGTGTTCCTTTGCAGAATAGGTGGAAAAACACCTCCTTTTCCTGTCTTGGGTCAGGGCCTGCTGCCATGCTGGGTTTCAGGGGATGTGTGGTTGGTTGCAGAGCACGTGCAGCCGGGTATGCAAAGGTACCTGAGGTTACCTGGTGTGGCACAGAGAACCTTGCCAGGGCTGCAATGGTGGCCTTAAATATTGAAGCGGCAAAGAGGTACTGAAACTACCTTTACGCATCTGGCCTTTCACATACCAGCCAGCCGTGATATAAAGGCCTGGCAGAAATGAATAAGCATTATATTGGGGAGCCAGGTGCAGCAGCTAAGAAAAACATTCTGGAGAGATTATGCTAGCTAACAGAAAACCAGAAAAAGAAGCCACTTACCCATCCTTTGTGCCAGCTCTGTAGTTCTGGGCTCACAGGATGTTCCTTCACCCTTAAAGTTATCTGACTTTTAAATTGGAGTGGCCAAACACCTGAGAAGCAAAAAGATTTGGAGGAAATCAAGCTTCAGTGACTATGTCTTGCCTTCACATCAAGTATTAATCTACAATTTAAATAATAGATGAGTTTAAATTTGTTGGAAACTGCTTTCTGCTAATCCCAAATACAAATAAGTGGCAGTGTAAATGGAACAGAAGAGTGATTTCGCCCCTAGAGGTGGATGCCAAGGCACAGGTGGATTTGCAGACTGGCTGGTGTCTGAACAGTACAGTTCACAGATCATCTGAGGTTATTCCCTGGGGTTATCCTCTGGGGAGGACTAAATTGTGCTGGAGAAGGAGTGCCTGGGCTAGACTCACTGTTGACATATAAAAAGGCAAGAGATCAAGGGCTTTCATGCAAAAAGCAGGTCAGTGTGAGAATGAAAGAGAGTTTTGCCTGTCAGCACAAGCTCAGACTCCTACCAGCTTGAAATTCCACCCACTTAGAAGGCAAGTTACCCCAAAAATGGGAATAAAGGAGCTTGTAGGTACATCAGAAGTAAAGCTGGGTGTGGGTTAGAGAAGGAAAAAAGTATGGTCCATGAGGACACTCTTACTTTAGCTCAGAGAATTTGGCTCCTTCTTGGGACCTGATAACCGTGGCAAAGCTCATGAGCTTCTCTGCAAAGCATTCGTACTGCTGTTAGCACCTCTGATGTGCTTGGCTCACACTGACTTATTGCAACACATTGAGCATCTAAAGGTTAAGGGCTCTGACAAGACTTTGACCGCTTTTTCCATGAGGAAAGGATGACAAACTGTGCCTGTGATAGATGTCAAGTCACGTTGTTTGACTGACTTGGAGGACACAATCAAGCGATGTTGTTAAGTATGCAGAGACAAATGGGCTGTGAGGCTGCACAGCTGAACAAGTTTGAAAAGTTGGGAAAAGAGAGATGAAATTGGAGAAAGTACATGGAAAGGGGAGCATACACTGAGGTCAGTCTGTGTTGGTGACTCAACAAAGCAGTCAGGAACATTAGTCTTGGGAAAAAAGTAATAAGAAAAGACACACAAATTCCAGAACTTGGGAGAAAAAGCAAGTTCAAGGTAAGAAAACAGTGCAAACGAAGGGCATTAAATAGAACACTCCAGAACATGCCAGATTTTAAAAGCATTTCATTTACAGGAATTAGCATGAACCTAGAAAATGCTATAGCAGATTACTTCAGTTTTTACCGTGCTTTGAACTTGGAAAGACTGGGTAATTGGTAGGTATTAGTATTGTTAACAAGCTGTTGTGTATTCCTGGCAAGCAAGGCAGGCAAAACATCTTTTTTGAGGTGCTAATGACACTGGTTAGACAGCTCCTGCTTGCTGGAGAACTGACAGATTGCTGTCTGCTATTGTTTTGAAGGCTGATTTGTGAGATTTTTTTTTTTTTTTTAAGAACGGCAGCAGAAATTTGAAAAGAATCTATTTATATACAGAATTGCTTTACATGCAACATCAGAGTTGTTACATTTGTTTTTATTTCAGACACAGTTTTGTTGCTATGCCAGTGATAGAGGAGCATACCAGATGGTAGGTAGACCTTCGGAGAACTTTATGAAGGTTTTTAGATCAGTGATATATAGTAATGGCCTGAACACTGAAAGAAGCAAAAGAAAACAAAAAATCAGTTTAAAATTACTCATTTTGAAATTGATGCAAATTGAATTTGCATTATCCTTGGTAGAAGGAAATTCAGTTTTAGGAGTTTGTTAATAGGAGTTAAAACCTGGTGAGATACAGAGTCACATTCTATGTGACATTTTACAAATTGGCAAGACAGTAAAATTGTTGTTCACTAGTAAATAATCAGCCAAGACAAAATGTGTCTGCAGCCATTCCTGACAAGTCTCTGTTGTTTCAACTATTGTTCCTTAGATTCATGACCTTTTTGTGCCCTATCACTTCAAGTACCTTTGTATTAAGGGAAGGCCTACCTCAGCTACCTCATGAGAACCCACTGAAGTTGTACTGTAGTGGAAAATCAACAGGGTCTGTGCCAGGTAAAGCCTTACAGCACTTCTGTTGGGGCTTGCACCCAAATATTGTATAGGATTGGTGGAAAATGTTTCTGCTTCATTATAAATTGAGAGCAACGAGACCAATTGTCAAATGCTGGTGGGTTTGTACCTGATTCTAAATAATAATAATAATAAAAAAACCTAACAAAAATTTAAAAATCTATTAAAATTTTAAAACTAATTCAACTGCCACTAAAAAAAGGACTAGAGTTGTATGTAGCACATGATGTTGCTGTAGCAACCTCACCATACCTAAATATATGAATATGCAACCTATTTTGTTGTGTGAGCTGCACAGTGATGGCAGAGTAAGGCCTCAGGTCAGAACTGTCTCTTCTCTCTTACCCAAGGGGTTTTGTCCTTTTTACTTTCCATTGCGTAGGCAGGGTTTTTTTTCTACTTAGCAAACAACAAAAAAATCCACTCTTTGGGAAAGAATAAGAGAATAAGACTGGTTTTGTTGTATGACAGGTTTTATATTGGTATTACTTTATATAAGTATCATTTTTGTGTGTGTGCGAAGATACTTTAGAACTCTCTGTTGTGGTTCACGTTTTTTAGGAACATGAACCATTCTACTACTCTACAACCATTCTAGAACATTACTACTTTTTTTTTCCTCACCTGAGGTTATTTGAGGTAATTTATTTACAGTACTGTTATGTCAATATTGAGCTTATGGTATATATATCTTATATATATATATATATATATATTACTTGTTAAAAAGTAAACACATTTTAGTTTATTTTTCTCTATTTCTCCGAAGCAGTTAGTTACTATTTTTTGAGTTTATATATATTTGATTAAGAAACGAGAGCTAAGAACTCAAGTGTAGAATTTCAGACATTGTGCTTACTAGCCATTTCATTCATTTGGGCAAACGCTCTCTCAGAAACCAAGCTAACCATAATCAAAGGTCTGGCTAGCTCTCAAAAGGCTGTGACTTGTTTGAAGCCATGCATCCATGATACTTCTGCTGGGGTTTTTTGTTTTAACTTTCAGGTGCATATTACTTACAAGAACCCGCTGAATTCACCTGGTGAATTGTGGATAAATCTGCCTAAGTCTGGAACACCAGTTTCTTTGGGACAATCATGGAGTTTCCCATTTCATTCTGCTCCCACAGCACATCACCCATGCAGAGCTCACCACAGGAATAGAGGCTATCTTCAGATCCTTTAATCTGTCAATGATAGCACGTGGATCATCATCTACTGCCCAATTTGTCATCCCTCAACACCCCTGATTTAATGGTATCCTAAATACCCTGAGCACTTAGAATCTGTATTGAGTCAGAAAATTATTCTAGAAAGGAAAGCAGTAGCTGATGTTTATTTAATACATAAGGAGTTAAAAGCACTTGAAAAAATGCAGCTCCATCAGAATCAGTTTTGCCTGAAATGCTGAATATATTACCTTTGGAACAAAAAGAAGTGTTAGAACTGTATGCAGTTTATGCATGCATCATTATCAAAGATTTTTGTTTGTCTCCCATATTATTTGCAAATCACAGACAAATCAGTTTTTTGCGTCAAGGAACCGTTTTGAGAGGAGTGTAACCTCAAAAGTGCAGGCCAAAAGGTATTTTAGTTCTCCCGAATCACTTGAAACAAATTCATTTCCAGTGTGTGCTTCCATACTTACTTTTTGGCTTACCTTCTATCAGGCTACACTGCTGTAACTCTTCTATACCGTTGCATTTTTGACGTCACATGGTAGAGAAACTGAGTAAAAATGAACAGGAAAATCAAGTTCTTTGGCCCAGCATTCATATAACTGTCCCCATAATTCAGCAAAACAATGTCATGGGGCTTGCATAAATAAATTTGGAGCAAATACACATTTGCACCAAACACTTGTACAGGGTTTTGTTTGTTTTGGTTTTTTGTTGTTTTTTTTTGTTTTGTTTTTCTTTTAATTGTATTTATAAAACTTGATCCAGCTATTTTCGCCAGCTGCTTTTGAGAGAGAGAAGGGTTGAACTGGACTTCTGAAAGAGTATCTTTCAAGAACAGAATTTGGCCTTAAATAAAATTTAACATGTTATTAGTGCATAAGCAGAAGCAGAGTTCTGTCATGTACTGTTCTGAATCTCAAAGGAACTGGAGCAAGGCATATACAATCTTCCACTGTATACATTTATGTGTTCCATTGCATACATTTATGTGTTATTTTATACCACTTTCTGTTTAATTCATGCTTTTAAATTATAAACCCTCATTTTACTGCAAATAGAATGCTAAGAGAATCCATGCCTGCACTGGTTAAAAAAATTATCTGATCCTAAAATTACATAGACTAATTATTTTTCTAAGAGGAGAAACTCGAATAGTCCTGTGAACTGTTTTTATACTTTCTTCAGGTTTCTTTATAACCTACTGTAGTTTGTTACTTCTTGATATTTACAAGCTGAAGTAATGGTTTTTGTGGATGCACACAGAAAAAGATTAAATACAGGTACACTTCCACTCCTAGGATCAGAGTTCCTTCCTTCATTTCTATTTCTGTAATTGGAACAAATACACTTTGCTTCATTTTATTTTGCATTCAAGGAAAATAAGCCTCATTCCTAAAAATGTATCTTGAAAATATTAGAGAGAATTAGAGGAATATTTTTATCTTCTCGTTTCCAAACTTGAAAATCTCATTGAGAAGGTATCTTTAAACCTTTGGGACTTCGAAAGGTCACACAGGTAAACTGGGATTTACATGACATTTTTTAACTGCTTTTAATGCAACACTGTCATATTGTTATAAACTTTGCAAGAAAGGATTACTGTTACTAGGCTGCATTTAACTATTTGCACTCAGTAAAAATCTTCACTTATTTGGGGAAGTGATGACAATTTCCTGTCCTATATCTGAAGTGAGATTTTATATTTACTCTAAAGTGAAAGATAATTTTCAGGGCTGGGACAAAACCAAGCTTGAAATGCTTGTAATGAGAGAGAACTGTTATGCCAATGAAATGCCAAGAAGCTGTAATCACTTAATGCACACCCACACCCTCGCCTCACACGCACACCTAGGGAGCAACAGCCAGCATGGGTTTGTGAAAATGTGCAAAGTCAAACTGATTGAGCTTGTTTTGAAACAGAGCACGAAGGTTCATGAATATGGAGAAAACAGCAAATGTTATCTATGTTGACTTCAGTAAGGCTTTTGGCACTGTGTCATTATGACAGATCCATGACTTGGGGTGTCCTATGACATTCCCATTAGCCATAGAACCACAACCTGGATCAAACTCCAGAACTGATTAATGGCCCAATAGTGAGTGGTCCGTATAGAAGAATTTATCATATGGGGAGAGGTTCCTGTGGCTTTTGTCCAATCCTTGCATTTACAATCCAGATCACAGGATGCCAATGCAGATTACACCAAACTAAGACAGAACTGTAAGCATGCTGGAAGTCCTACACTGAAATTAAGATTAAAATTCAAAATGATCTTGCAAACTAAATTATTATTAGAAAATAATAACATGTTTAGTCAACAGCAAAAATCACTGTTCTATGCAGGATCAAGAAGGAAAAAATAGTGGCATAAATAAATATAAAATAGATGAGGACAAAAATAGCCTACATAACCATTCTTCTGGAGAAGCAGAACTGGGAGTGATAACAAGTCACATCACCATGAAAAATGGAAATGCCATGTTTAGTTGTGCTAAAACTGTACATCCCAAGACAGCTGTTTTCTTTGAGCAGGACGGTTATGCCCAATGCCCAGTAAGGCAAGAGCATTGTGTCCAGTTTGGGACACAGTTTGGGACATACAGCTTGTATGATTGTGGCTGAATTGGAGACAGTTCAGAAACAACCTCTATTTATTCTCATTTCTTGAGATCATGGCCTTTAAGGAAAAGGTTAATAAATGGGATGTGCTGAATTGACTATAAAGCAGAGAATACCAAGGAGAAGATGTCTGCAAGTGCACATAAAAACACTGCAAGAGGTAGACAGACATCTGTCCCCTATTTTCTACAGAACACGTAGAGATTGCATTAGGCTTAAGAAATTCTTTCAAAACATAGAGATAATTAAACACTGGAGTATAACATCTGGTGAAATTGTGAATTCGTCATCATTAGAAACTTTCAAGAACCAGTTAGGCAAACATCTGTCAAAGCTGACATAGTTATAGTTGATCCTGCCTTCAGGCAGAGAAAGAACTGGATGATCTCCTCCTGCCTCTTCCAACTACATTTTAAAAATTGTTTCTCTCTCTTTCTCTGTTTCCTTAGTCTGTTTTTCCTAGCTCCCTAATCTGTCTTCTTGCACCCAGTTTTAGCAAGAACAATGTGGGACATCTCAGAAAGTCATGCAGACCTCATGGAAGCTTTCCTTAGTTAACCCTTTTAATTAATTTTTACCTTATGAGACAGAAATATCACATGAACAAGCCCATGCCGTTGATTTTAACACATTACGGTTTTCTTTGGTCAACATGTACATATGTCAAATGAGAAAAAATAGTGTTTGAGTCTATTTACAATATGGGTACTAATGAGATTATCAGGGATGTAATAACCCCCCAAATTCCCAACTCCTTCTCTTAAGAGCAAAAAGAGGGAAGAGGCAAATGTTGAATGAAGGACTGGATCTCAAGCTATGATGAACCAACCTACAGTTTCTAGAGATAGTTGCCACTGCCTCTAGCTATGTGCTGCTTCTGCCCCTCTGTAGCTCAGGGACAAAAGGCAAGACAGGCCATGGCTGCATGGACAGACTTCCCAGCCCCTGGCAGTGACTGCAGCTGTTGCTGAGCTCAGGGATCCACTGGCAGGAGTTCTCTTATCCCTGCTGCCAACCACTCTTTGTGATGAACATCAAAAAGACAGGCAGACAACCATGGCCAGCATGGAGATGGACAACTTTCCTTCTCCTGCAATCCCAGCAAAGCCAAGGGCAGAACACAGAAATCACCCAGCCAATGCATCTCCGGCCTCAGAGGCAGGGAAATCAAGCTAAGCAGTCCATAAAGCAGTTATCAACCAATAGAAATGACCCCACATAAATACCATAAATACCATGTTGTCCCTGGTGTGTTCCCATACAACATGTTTTTAAAAGGTCCCTTATTTCACTGTGAGAGCCAGCACAGGAGGAGCTTGGCATCACACAAAAATAATCTCCTGAGTTTTTTAATTTCTAACTGATAATATTTGCTTCTTTTTGAAGGGCAGGGCAAGGGGAGTGGCTAATAAGGGTTTCTGAAGACTTGCTTCACATTTTAAGGCTTTGTTGCATTTTCAATTTAAACAGAATAAACCTTTTGGGATGAAAACAAATGTGCCTCTTAATTGGCATGGCACATTAAGCACAAATAAACGCAATATATATTGCCTGCATAGCATAAGCCATTTACTAAATATTCCCTAGCAAGTACTGTGGTGCCTTATTTTCTAACTTTTTGGTATGCTGACAGCTCAGTTTTCAAATACTTGTGAAGTCATTAACATTTTTCCCTCTTCTGTCTGAGGTTTACAAACAAATGCATTTAAAGTACATTCTCTCCTTTAAGAAGACCAAGAATAATAAAATACATTTTCTTAGGCCACTCTCTTTTCTGGGACTATTTGGTTAAACAATCTAATTTTGACAGATTTTTTTTTACCAGAGCAAGGCAGCTCTGTCATCTACATGTCACGAGTTCAATTACTGCTCCAGTGATGTCTTGAGTGCCACTCCGAAGAATTCTCTCGCCACTTCTATCAATAGCAAAAAATGACTTGTGTGCTAAATAATGGCCCACTACCGATTTTCATTTTGGACAGAAATCTCCTCGTCAGGCTGGTAAGGAGGGAGAGCAGTAACAGGGATGTTGCTGATGTAGGAACCAAAGAAAGCTCATTCCCCCGGCCACCAGGGGGAGAAAACTGCCACCGACATCTATCAAGTGCTCAAAATAAAGATGCAACTTATTCTGTTTACTAAGGCTTTTTCAAAGATTTAGGCCCATCAGTTGTCTTACTGAATTATTTATGAGAAAATGAGTAATTTTAAGTTTTTTTCTAAACTACTGTGAAAACCATAATGTAATACAATTTTACTTAATTAACAAATGTAAAATAGTTATTGTATGGATCGTGTTCTCTCCTCCTGTTAATGTTGCATGCTACCTTATTTTAAAGCCAATCCTATTTTTTCTAATAGGACTGATTGCATAGTAAGATACAACTTAGCATAAGTAGAGAAAAATACTACCCTAAGTGAAAGGAACAAATCTGTTCAAAGCAGGGTGACACGGGGTGACACATACTCCCTTGGCTTAGTATAAACTCTGAATAAGAACAGAAAAGTAAAGAAAAAGATAATGGATTTAAATGTTGACTTGGTACTCAAGGAGAGTAATGTGCATTCAAATTACCTTCAGAATATAAGGAAAGAAGTTTAGGGGGGTTGCATCTCGTTGGAACAACTAATAAAAGTACATTTGAGATTAAATGATAATGCAAGTCCTTCATGTAGTTACTTTTATGGATATTATATCTTGCATCTCTCCTTCTGAGCAGGTATTCAGCATTATTCCCCCTCATATCTTCTAATATTGTTTTTTTCACACGTTTACCATTCATTGTGGCAGAAAACCCCACAGAAAATAGGATTTATGTCACAAAAGCGAGTTCCATGAAGGAGCTGTTTATAATGGAGCTCGACTTTTTAAGCGGAAGCTGACCAGATTTAAGAGTAGCCGTGAGTTTTTAACGACAATTAGGACAAAAGCTGACTACAGCTTGCGGTCAGGCACACGAACTTAGGGTCATGACGAATTTTCGGGTGGTGTATAGGTAGCCTTCAGCCCTACTAACCAAAAAGGCAGAAGTGATGCAACAACTAGTGTCCACTAGATGCCAGGCTTCCTTTGCGGAGCAGAGCGCTGGCTCCCGCTTTCCGCACGCTTTATCTCGATGGCCTCCGAGGTCTCCTTCTCTCCAGTGCTGTGGGCAGAGGCTTTAACGTTTAGCACCAAATCCTGACCCCGTTCAGGCTGCCTCCGGGTTTATCATTGTTATCCCTCACAAATTTTCAAGAGAGGCAGAAGGCTTTCCAGAAGGATTAAAAATAGGAGTTGTCACTAAGAAGAATTGGGCATTTTCTGAGTCCCTCCTTTTTGCACAAGCAGAAAGCTCCCAGTGAAGAGAATGGGATGAATTCTGTGATTGACATACTCAATCTGCAAACAAACCTAGCTGAACAGTGGCAAGGAAGAATGCTGGCTGCCTCCTGTGCTCCTGCTGCCATCATCAACAGGTAGGTGACCTCCAACCTCTGGCTGTCATCAAATAGGCCAGGCAGCAGCTCAAAATATTGACTTAAAACTACATTGGGACAATATTTTCTTTCTGATTATCTTGCTTCTGTAGTTGAGGGAGGCTTCAAGAGTGCAAGCATCCCTCTGTATGGGGGGAGAGGGGGATGGTGGGCCAGTAGCTCTCCATCAGTACCTGGGGCAGGGCACGCTCCATCACTCGTGATGGACCAGCCAGAGCAGCAGCAGGACTGCATGCTCCTCCAGGAGATCAACAGCTGTTGGCAGTGCTGCCCCCACACACTGGCACAAATTCAGGCTTTTCTGCTGGGATTTGGGTTACCTCTAAGGAAATGGTAGGGCTATTGGAAACCCCACTGCTTTCAGATTCATCTTTAGAATCAGAGTCATTTAGGTTGGAAACAAATTCTAAGACCATTGAGTCCAACCATTAACTAGCACTGTCATATCCACCACTAAACCATGCCCACAGGTGCCACATCTGCATGGCTTTTAAAAAGCTCCAGGGATAGTGACTCCAACACTTTCTATTATGTAGGCAGCCTATTCCTATTCTTCACAGCCCTTTCTGTTAAGTTTTTTTTCCCTAGTATCCAATCTAAACCTCCCCTGGTACAACTTGAGGCCATTTCCTCTTGTCCTATTGCTTGTTACTTGGGACAAGAGACCAACCTCCACCTGGCTCCAGCCTCCTCTCAGGCAGTTGTAGAGAGTGATGAGGTCTCCCCTGAGCCTCTCTTTCTCCAGGCTGTACACCCCCAGCTCCCTCAGCCACTCTTCACAAGACTTGAGACTCCAGACCCTTCCCCAGCTCCATTGCCCTTTTCTGGACAGGCTCCAGCACCTCAATGTCTTGTAATGAGGGGGTCAGAACTGAACACAGGATTTGAGGTGCAGCCTCAGCAGCTCTGAGTACAGGGGGATGATTACTTCTCTAGTCCTGCTGGCCACACAATTGCTGACACCTTAGTTCAGATCAGTAGTTGTCTGCTGTGAGCAGGCACCTTCGTTTTAAAGAGTTGATTGCAGGAGAGAATACCTGGTTTAAGTAAAGACCTCTGGCAAGTTAGAAGCTACATTAGCTAACTTACCTATTGTTAACTCAGAATATTAACTACTCAAAAATGACTAGCTATATTATTCAGAAATCCCTTTCTTGAATTCAGAATAGGATAATGGTATGAAATCTTTCTGGAAACCGTAACAGATTGATTAGTTTTAAAAAACCACTACTGGAAAATGATAATATATGCATAACATACTTGCCTCTCTGCAACTAACAGTTCCATAAAAAAACACCAGAAAAGAAACTTTTTGATTCATTCATTAAAATCAACGGTGCCAAATGGACTGGTTGATAAGCATTCAGTATTCAGCATCCATGTTTATTCTCTCTGCTCTCAGTTTTTGTCTCTCTGGGCCCTGTGCAGCTATGTGGCAGGATCTGCAGTAAGCATCCTGTGCAGCTCCTACTGACTCCGAGCAGAGACCAAGGCGTTTGAGAAAACCAGGGAGTGAAGCAGTTCTCTGCTCACCTACCCGCTCCTCCCGATAATCCTGCCCTACACTACTTGCTGGAAACAATTCGGGGAATAGAATAGGACGCTCTGCCACTTTGCCTGCCATCAGCTTCCCCGCTGAGATCAAGTTGCATAAATGTTAATGGTCCCTCAGCACTGTCGCATCCCTAAACTCCACAAAACTTTGGATTTCAGAGCAATCAACATGTGGAAGGATTGCTGTGGTATTAAATTTTGTCAGCACCATGAGCTGGGGATTTATTTTAAAACTCGATTTTCCTTGTGAGCATAAAGGAAAAATTATGAAATGGGCTGCTAGTATCACATACAGGAGAAGATGTTATTCCTTACCCACGTTAGAGGAACCAGCCATTTTACACTGGGCAGATCCTCGCAGATAAAGACATTTCTTTATTCATGTAACTCAGTGAGTGGTAAATGAGGCATGCTCACAGAAGTTATTTGGGATGGAAATGAGTCTAATTAGTCTATCCAGCTTAGGAATAGCACTGTGAAGCAAGTCCAGGGAAATTGGGAGTTAGCAACAGAAACAGCAGTGGAGAAACAGTTATGTGCTTTCCACGGTTAAGCAGAATATTTATTTGAGGTTTCATCTGACAGAATAAACAATAGATAAGGGGACAATTCAAGCAGGCAAACATTTCTAAGAAACTGGCTTTAAAACATCCTTATTTTAACTGCACTGTCTGTAAGTAGCCTCCTACATATTCCTGCCTTAGTTTTCAACTTCATAATTTGTTGTACAGTAAACAGTAAAAAGCTGCTCAGTTACTTCAGAGCTTTCTCAATAGGGCAGATGTGCTCCAAACCTAAGTTATACCAATAAAAATTGATGTCTTTTGAGGTTAGCAAGGGCATAACAGCGATTTTAAAATAAGCTGCTAGAATATGTACATGTATTTTATGTACTGACAAATCTTTTAATCGGAGAGAATCACATCTAGTAATGAATCGCATTCTTGGAGTGAATAATTCAGCCCTTGACGCCAACCTCTGAGGGAGAATGTTGTGGTCATGGTGTCTGAACAGTGTGGTAGCTATGGCTACCTATATAATTCTTAGCAATGGAAAAAAAAGTGACAATGACATTAAATTTAATCAGGTTCCCCTTTTCTGTGGTTCCCACTGGGATGAGCCACTAGTGTCTTGCCTTAAATATTCAAAGCCTTCAAAGTTTGCATGTGTTCATATACTGGGACAATATCCTGCTAATACAGAACAATGGATCTGTCATGTATTTCTCCTGTGGGTAGCCGTAAGTCTGAATTTAGTTAGTATAGGGTATTATGATTGGTGCTTCTTTAGTGATTGAAGACTAATGTAAAGACACTTAGAAGGAAGAAGAGCAGTAATGAAATGTAGCAAAAATACAATGAACTTGGCTATTTTGGTTTGGAAATATGGAGCAAAGGACTGTGTCTTCTTAAAAAGATCCAGCTTTATTTCCAGTCACACTTCATCTGATATGAATGAGCTGGTACTACATATCACATGGCTGAATACATTTAGGAAACATGACCTAACATATATTTAGGAAAGAGAGCTTAGAATCAAGCTAGAAGAGTTAAATGCACAAATTCTTTGAATTCCCATTTGGTAAAATTCATTAATTCTTTTTGTGCTTTGTTGACAAAGCTGTGAAAATGTGGCTTTTATTAATTAATATTTACTAGTGCAGGAACTTTCCTTAATCTGCAGTAAAAGCCAGTAATGAAAAAGTTGAAACTGACTAAATATTTTTGAATATTGATTTGAAGCAGATATTTTAAAACACAGTCCTTGAAAAACATTTGCTTTTTAAATTTTTAATTGGGAAAGAAAAAGTAAAGAAGGGTATTTGTTGCTGTTAATTTGAAGATAAAAGTTTCACAGCAGGTAAGTGTGCCACAGGAAACGCTGGTGCCTGTACAGTTAAGCACATTTGACAGAAAATCTTTCCCTCAATCTATATTTCTTTGGAGAGTCCTTGTGATCAGAAAATTACCAGATCTGTGATGATTTAATATTTTCTCTTACTCTTTTTTGTAGCTTAATGGTGCTTATCTCTGTTTGTCCAGCATAGTAAACCAAAGCCTAGTCTTAATACTTTCTCAGAGCATCAGAGCCACAAATTTGAAAGCATCCCTAGTAAGGTGTGCCTTCTGTCACACACATACTCATAAAGGAGTACTGGTGAGTGAACACATTTCACAGTTTCCACATGCAAACCAAAAAAAACCCCTTGATAAGAGGTGGCTTCCTCTGCATGCCACATTCTCACAAACTAAATCTCATGAAATTGTTGGAATGAACACTGGGAAAAAAAAAGCCACTGTCTTCTATGACGCAGTACATCATAAAGGAAACAGGATGTCAGCCAGCTTTATTTATTTTTCTAGGTTATTATAGAGTCATATATGCTACTCATGATCTTGCTGCCTGAATGCTTCTCATAATTACGATTTGTTCATGTGAAAGAAAAATAAAATAATCTCTCTTGCCCTTTCTTTGCTTTGTTCAGGACAGAGCAAGCACCCAGCTTTATTTTATTTGGTTTGGGTAATTTCACGTTAAAGAGTTAGATGTCTATTAAGCATGCAGCAAAGACTGCATACTTTTATTTTTACATCATAAAATCCATTCTGTATGGGGGGGGGAAAAAATCCAAAAAAGCTTGTTTGAGCCACTGCTGTCTGCATCCCAGCTAAAGGATCAAGCTCCATAGTTTGATCCAGGCCATCAGTATCATCAGCCTGACCCTGAAGCTGCAGCACACCAGCTACAATCTAACAGTAGAACTGGACATTTAATGTTAGCACCTTTTTAGGCACAGTCTGTCACTATGGGTTCACAGAAATTCTTGCCCAAACAGTAGCAGGAGCAGGACTGTCTATGTTTCCCAGAGACACTTGCTTTCTCCACTTGGAGATTTCTCCAGGTGGGATGCAGAGACTCTGGCCCTTTGTCTAGGTCTTTACAGGCTGCCCCACTTAGCGCGAGCCTCTTGCTCTGAATGCAAATTTCACACCAGTGGCTTTTACACATGCCCAGGCTGATGACAGTGTTTGTGCAGCACTTCCAGCTCTTCCCCAATTTAACACACGCATGAAGGTCAGATGTCTTGGGCTCCCCGTGGACATGTGCTGCAGAGCACTTGCTTCTGTCCAGGAGATGCCACATAAAAATGGAAAACCTGCCCAAGACTTCTGGGTACCTTCAAGGATGAAGAGAGGAATGAATTCAGCTTGCATGAATTCTCTGTTCCTCTCTGCTCATTACCAAGATGCTGCTGGTGATGATTGCACGCCCCTGTGTACAGATTTTGGGTTGAGATTTATCTACACTTTAATCCTGAGTTTGGTCCTGTTGTATGAACACAGATTCAGACTTTGATGTACGTTTTAAAACGTCTATAGGACTAGCAATCTGGTTTTATTTTTCTGTTTTACTTATAATTTCCTTTCAACATCCCCTCACCAAAACCAAGTTACCCCACTTACTGCTGCTTCAAAAGCTTTGCTTTACAGGTTGTATCACTGATATGATAATGCCAGAAAAAAAGGCTACACCCCAAGCTTGCTGACACCAGAAAGTGATGTCTGGTCTAATTAAGGCCTAATAATGAGCTTCATGTTAAGATACAAAACAATTCGAAGCAATGAAAACCAAGTTTTACCCCTTGCTGTGTCAGACTTGTTAACTATATGACACCTGCTTTGGCAAAACAACTTTTGCATCTCCAAAACAGTGACAACCAAATTTAATCTACTTAATGGCATGCCAGATCTTTCTCTTAAGCACAGCACTACCGAATACCTTAGTAGTAGGTAGCACATTAAACAGAGCAGTAAATAAAGGGCTGAGCTAGTTGGTTTAAAATTATTATGCCCCTAAAACTTGCCACAAGCTTTCAACCTCTGTTCTACACCAGGGTTTCAGTGAGAGCAAAAGAGTCATTTCGCATTTAATCTCAATCCAAGCAGATACTGTGTTTTCCTTCATCTCTGTATTTTATGAACACTTGGAAATATAAGGGCTAGTCACCATTCCTTAAAGAAATATTTTTATTAGCATTTTCCCCTGGAATAAGTAAAGGGTGGGTTCAAAGTAAATTGCTATTAACAAAACATTTCTTACGCAACCACGTAGCAAATCTACAAACTGGACACCTAGATGTGATAACTCCTCCTAGTCTGTCTTAGATGAACCGAAATGATAAAAAGTTGTTTCCCCACAGAAAGCGCGGGAACTGCTTTGGAAGCAGATATCACAGAGGCTGAGAGGAGCAAGAGTCTTCCGAGGAAGTGATGACAACAGGAGGATGCACCGACAGCCAGCAAGGTGTGAGCAGCACCTCTCACTGAGGTGCTAAAAGGAAATAGCATCATCATGAGAATATTTCATCAGAAAAACACTGTTCTCTCTTGCCTGGACAGATCGTGTCCCTCATGGCCAAAGCACCACTCTCACCTGCCTGATGATCACTAATTGATACCCAGTTGTCACAACTACCTATCTGAGAATAAATTTGCCATAAAACCTTTTTTTCCCTGCAGTGAAAAAGGTGCATATCAGTGCGTATTTTATTCTTTCTACTGAAGATAATACGCACTGATAGGCTTAGTTTTCATTTTAAACTGAAGGATATACCACCAAGACCAGGCAAACAGCCAACCACAAAAAGAAGAAAATTACTTTAAGAGAGAGTAGAAAAGCAGGTTATGGTAAAATGTTGTGCTCAACACAGAGACAAAAATTCAAATGTTAGCATTTCAGTTTGAATTTTGTCTGAGAATCCTACAGCAACTACTAATAGGAAGCAAGAAAGCTGCTCTAATCAAGTTTTTTTTCTAAAACTCGGTAGCGGACTAAAGGAGAAATGTCAGGAACTTTTTGTTCTTCCCCCTACTCTTGAAAGCCAAGTTAGGATCTTAACATTAATGCAAAAATTACCACAGAGTTAAACTTCCTTTGTAGATGTAGGGAAACAATGATGCTGCCATCCTGTGTCTTCTTTCTGGTTCCACAGTTAGATCCTCCTGCAGGGCTGTACATATGTATTTCCCAAGTAAATACAATCTTTAAGAGATGTTTAAAGAATACAGCTGTGAAAATGTTTAAACTACTTTGTAAGTATGGCAAGTGGGATTCATTCTGCTATAGCATGATACCTAAACTTAGATTTGAAGCACATTCTATTTCCTGTGATAACAAGAAATAGCGCACATGGTTCACTTATCTTCAGTTGACTCTTAAAATTGCTTCACTCATTGTTTTATTATCATAGCTTTTTTTTTCAAAGCCTTGAATGGGTCCAGGACTGAAATGAACACCAGTGTACATATATTTAAGCTCTAGAATCTGTGCATGTCTAAGTATTCAGTCACAGTATATCAGCTTCACTCCCTGCATTTTCACAAGAGAGGCGCAAAATGTTTTAGATAAAATACCACAAGTACTGAAACTGGCAAATGTGAGCCCCCAAGAGATAAAAGCAAATGAGATGTACCCATACTGACTACTTCCAAAGGACTGTAACAGAATTGAAAATAGTCACATTGTCCGTCGGTAAAGCCATTTAAACCAGAGGGACGTCCGCTCATCTCAAGATTTGGCAGAAGAGCTGTGCCACTAAGTAACATTACCAACGGGTAATAAAAAACTCCAAACAAACAGGAGGAGCCTTTTGAATCAAGACAGATAACAAGAGCCAAGGGATTGTAGCTGTGCCACAGGATAAAATCATGTTATGTATAATACAGATTTCAGATCATGTGGTTAATGGGCCACAAATTAACACTTCTTGGCTTCAAATGCTAGTTGCTCCAAACCTGTTGCAAAACACATACACATACCCATGCCCCAGCTATCTTACTGTATTTTAGATGCAAACTCTCTAATGAAATTTTATCTGGGTATGATTAAAGTAGCAGTTGGCCAAAACGAAAAGTTTTTCCTTCAGCTTTGTGCATTGACCATAGGGAAACCACCTGCCTCCCTTTCTGAGGTAACTAAAGGTGCTAGTTAGGTACTAACTAAAAAGCTGCTGTTACGAAGTGAGGCTGTGTGGGCTTAATGAAGGTGTGGCTTTTTATTGCTCGATTTTCTGGATCCCTGTGATAGCTCTCCACGGGGGAGCAATATAATAAAAAGGGTAAGCTGATACGGCCCCTTGGAATAACAATCTTCTTAAGTGCTTTACGCATCTCTTGACGGGCTGGCCTCAGGGGAGCACGCCCTGTTGTCAAACAGCAGGTTCTGTGTCACAGGTATTAAACGCTGATTCCAAAGTGCACCAACTTGCATGTGCCCAGCGGAGCCCGGCTGATCATTCAGCAGCTCAGCACAGGGGTGATAAGGTTATTTATCGTCCTGTGGCACAGAAAAGTTAGTTGTAGATATTTCTAAAGCATGTGTTCCTGCAAATCAGTATAATATACATATTGTTGAGTGTCAGTACCATGTTAAGCCTGGGGCACAAGCTACGTATCTGATGCCAGGGATGTCCTTCTGAGCTAACAACCCTCCTGACCTGGTGCTAGGTGTGTCCCTGTTCAATATCATATATCCCTTGAAAATGGGGAATAGCTCTCCTGGGGCGCTGGGGTATTATTGTTGTCACAAACTGAAACGTACAGCGTGATGTCTGTGGAGCTCTCTTCTAGGGAAGGATTTGGTGACAAGCAAATGTTCTACCTTTGTCATTATGACAAAGACTCACTGTTGTTCCCATTGCACTAAAATAAACCAGCCAAGTTGGCACAGTTGGGTTTCAGATTCCAGGGGACAGTGAGTCTCACTTGGGAGAAACTGTTTTTTATTTCACAGACTGAGGGACACAGACAGTATCAGTCGGAGACACAGTGATTCTGTTTTGTTTTCCTGCTGTTTGCGAGCTGGCCTGCAAACGCTGCTCGCTTCACAAGCCAGTCATTCCAGAGCTTATGGGAGGTGCAACTTCCTCCATCTCATCAAGTACCAAAGCCCCAAGCTTGCCACTGTGATATGAGAAAATTGTAGCTGCAGTGTTTGAATTAAAAGAATCTGTGAGAAATCCAGGAACACCTGAATGAGTTATGAGCAGTTAACACCATCAGATTCATGGAGGGTCAAAGGGGAGAGAGGTATTTACAATGTAGAGTGACTAGACGGGGTCTTACAGGCTAAGGATAATTTAATATAGTTGAAATTCTGCTTCATGCAGTTTGAACAGGTGCCACAAGCACAACAAATAGTTTACAAAACCCGTCTTGCCAAATACAAACACCACTGTCCTTCAGGAAAATAACCAAATTAGGACTCTCACATGTACTTGGCCCCAGGTAGCTGCTGCAACCACCAACATCCTCCACCTTGCATTAAATGTACCTTAAAGGGAAGGGAAAAAAGGCAAGACTCTTCATGATGGGTCCTTTTGAGACTGAATACAGTATCTCTATTTTTTCTTTCTTCGAGACTAAGAAAGTATTCCATGGGTGCTTCTTTCTGGCCTTGGGAGAAAGTCTCCTCAGAATTGCATCTTAAGATGACCTGTTCAGGGTTGGTGCCTGCATGGATGGCAGAAAAAGCTATTCCCACTGCTCCTGGAAGCCAGAAATAGTGTTTGCACTTTGCAATGAAGTAAGAGGCCAAAGCTGTGACTGAGTCATGACAGAACCCTTCATTAATTCTTTCAGACAGACATTTTATGCCCCAGTGTGTATGTCAGTTGAATTCTGAAACATTTTTTACAGTTTTTTTAAATTGCTTCCACACACCCAAGTTCAGTATCAAATGTTCATACACTCCTTGTTCCCAAAAATATTTTCCTTTTTTCATTCCTAATAGACTTAGTACTGTAAATTTCATTGAGGAACAGGGAAAATTTTTCTTAGTGAGGATAAATAGAGAAAAATATCTTTCTAACAAAAGTGGGCTGTTAAAAACTCACCAAGGACTCACCAAAAACCATAAGGATGTTTTTTTCTTATCCTCTAATAGCTTGCTGGCTTGCAAGTGCATTCATTTTTCTTCCTTTACGAAGAAAACACAAAATCACACAAAAATGTGTGTTTTTTCCTATATTCCTATGAGCTAATAAAAATTTGACCCATTAGCAATCTTTGATCTATTCCTGTATTGATTGTGTTGATAGCATGATAGAGCAGACACATTTAAACAAACATTGTGGCGTTTCTCATATTCTGCCTATCACAGCCTTTGAACTTGCAGCTTTGAGAAACAGGGATGGTGGGGAGTATAGAGAATCTGAGTCAGTCAGGCAAAATTGCTAGTCCAAGGAGTTTTGTTTCTTGTTAAAATGCATTGACTCTCTCTGACCCAGCTTAGTGCTTTTGATGATGACAGGGAAATTCTTCTTCAGGGAAATAATAAATATTGAGTGAGCCTCCCACAGATTGGCTGCTTCGGTATTTAGGTCTTTGAACATTTTGAACCAGAAGAGGAAAGGAGGAGCTCAGTTTTTTCCTTAATAAAGTTCTGTGTTTCAAAAGACGGCTTAGATCACACAAAACAGTGAACACAGAGCCTGTGACTTTCCTGACGGTGGCTTTCAACCTTTTTACCTCTGCAGGAGCGTCCCAAACGGCAGAGATTAATGTGAGAAATGCCGCGGCCGGGCGGCTCTGTGTGCGCACACGCGGAGAAGCCGGGGCACCTGCTCCTGCCTGCGGCCGGCAGTGATGGATGGATGTGATCCTGCCCACGGCCGGC
Source organism: Nicator chloris (assembly GCA_013400495.1). Classification (NCBI taxonomy): domain Eukaryota; kingdom Metazoa; phylum Chordata; class Aves; order Passeriformes; family Pycnonotidae; genus Nicator; species Nicator chloris. The sequence goes on from WAAE01026604.1 coordinate 228,739, forward strand.
AGTGATGGATGGATGGATGGATGGATGGATGGATGGATGGATGGATGGATGGATGGATGGATGGATGGATGTCCCTGCGCAGCGCCGGCTTCAAGTGCCGGGATCCCCGGCGCACCGACCGCGCTGCTCTCCCCTCACCGCACTGCTAGCTAAGGCAGCGCGCCAATCCCCAAGGCTCCATGTCTGCTACTTAGACTCATTACAATTAGTCAACTTGATATATTGTTTACAATTTACACCAAACAAGCTTGGGGCTAATTATGACTTAGCTAGTTTGTCTCTTTGATGTCAAGATCCTCCGCAGGAGGCCCAGCTACTGAGCAGTCTCAGACACAGGTACAGCCGATCAACAGGGCCTTCTAATTCTACTGCAGCCATGCAAAGCCCTCAGGCATTAAGAATTATGTTGGCACAGCTAACAAACTTGCTGCAAATAGATTTATTTCTGTGTCCTCTTAAAACACCTGCTAAAGCAGCAATTAAGAAAACACAAAGCTGTGAATTTCAGCCATTCCTTAGGGTGCTCAGGCACAGCGAGACTTCATCCACACAAAATGCGATGAGAGACAAATATTCCTTCTTTGCAGTGGAATTTAGGGATTGTTTTTCTTGTTTAAGTTGCATCATTATGAAAGCTGCAGCATAAAAGAATGGTTTGACCCTTTCATGTAGAATTCTAGGTTTACCATTGTGTTGCTAAAATAATATTGTATAAATGAAAGCTATGTGATCAGATGTGCCAGTGTTTTTAATGTACTATTCCAAATTGCAGGAATATTTCAGTAAGGTTTTTAAGGGAGAAACTAAATCTAATCAGAATTGATACAGGAAGGAGGGTTTCCAACAGAACATGGTGCTCCTTGCATCAACAGGAAGAGTGAGCCACAGAAGTCCCCCTTGCCTTGGACACCACAGTCACGTCACTGACCTTGACTCTCACCCACACCTTTGGCACTGGGTGCCTAACTCGTGCTAGAACCAATCATCCCATCAACATGTCCACAGAGGCAAAAAATGTTGTGGTTAGAAAAGTCTGGCATCAAATAGTCTCTCCTAAGAACTCCTAGGTAAAATCTGTGCAATTTGTAGCTCGGTTGTGAGTTGGTTTTTTCATTCTTCATTTATTCAGCTCAGCGTAGGAAAAAGGTTTCTTACTTCTTTTAACTTGGTAGCAGCAATAAAGGAGCTGCAGCTTGGCTTGGACAAAATTGTGGTGGTGAACTGTCACCAGTGTGGGAGGTGGAGAGACTGAAATCAGTGGAAAAAGCCTCCTATCTCTCCCCAAATAGTTAAGTAAAATATAACAATAATGACTTGGGATTTCCCACTAAACGCTACCAAGTTCCTGAACAGTAACTTTATCAATCAGTACATAAGTATTTTTAAAAAATGAAAGACGGGTACAAATAGGTGTTAGAAACAGACTCTGTATAGTTTGATTTATGCAGTATGTTCCCAGCAACTTTGCAGTCTTTTATATCTATCTGCATTTTTCTGTAATCACAGCAAAATCTGCTTAACTACTGAGGCGAAATGAGGTAATGGATGGGATAAAAACTGGGATCAGGAAAAAATTAAAATAGTAGTAATCAGACAAGATAATATCTGTAAATGCCATTTTCCTTGTCCACCTGTGAAAGTAACCACTTGTGAGTAGCCAGGATTGAAGGACAATCACAATAAGAGTCCCTCTAAAACAATGTCATGCCTAACAGAAATCAACACAATCCTGCAGACCTTATTTTTAAAAAGCTATTTCAGTTGTAGATTTATCCCTTCACGAGTTAAGAGGTATGCCTCAAACTTGCAGTCTAAAATGAGCTGCAAACCTACCCCACCATTTTAGACAGCCAGTCAGCTTATCCACAGAGATGGGCATTAACTGCAACTTTCAGACCCTTAACCCCTCTCTGCTACACAGAGGAACCCACAAATTGAAACACCAATATCTCAGAGTCCTAACCAGCTTCCTCACGAGCACAGAAAAGGAGCTTTCTATTGGATCCTTTTGGGGAATAGCACAGGGAATCAAACTGTTCACAGGTCTCGAAGTCCTCGTGAATCCCCATGTGCATATCTGAGAGGATGGCTGCAATCCCAGCAGTTGTGTTCAATATGGAAAGAGCTGCAATGCAAAGTTTACCAGTTACAGATGGGATTCTGTGTTTCTTTTGAAGCTGAGGGACCATTGTGTGATAGCCATGGCTGCTGTTATCTGCTATGTTTATGCCACTTGAAAATCTCTGACCTCTGCATTCCCTGTGTCATAAAAAGAACAAAGCAGTGAATATTGATTAATAAAAGTCTTTGACTCTACCAGCAAAGCAGTTACAAGCACTGGGAATTTGTTTGAGTTGAAGAGTATGTCCTCCAAGACTCAACATCTCTAGTTTCCACTCTTTTGAGCCACAGGAACCTGCTTCTCTCTCCCTCCACTAAGTAAATTTACCTGGCCAGGTGGCAACAAAACTGCATTTCTGTTCCTCCTGCGACAGAAGGATAAAGTTAAGGGAATGTTATAATGCCTTTACAACATGAAAACCAGTGGTGAATCTGAACCACCTGAGTCCTGTCTCTGCAGGACAATGATAAATGTCCTCCTGAAGTGCAAAGATCAAGTGCTAGGAGAGCAAGGTCAGATGCTTTACATGACATCTAATGTGACTGTCATTTCTCAGGCTCAGTAGCCGATGGAAATGTGGCGACAGGATGAACCAATCACTAAGGTACCATGTCTGGCATTTAAATAGAGTGCAGCAATTCCAGCAGTGCCAAATGATTAGAGATCTAATTGCCATTGTCTAATGAATTCCTCTGTGGTGGGGTGTGCATGTTCAAAGAAAGTGCTAAGCTAAGTCCAGCAAGGTACTCTCAACCAAAAACGCATTTCTAAAAGATTAAATTCTGGCTTTCTACTCCTAAATAGTCTCATGAATTAATAAAAGGTTCCATACAGGCATATCTATAAATAATGGACGACCATTTTGCTGTTTTATTGGGAATTACCTTTCTAGACCTTCCAGCATTTGGCTCTAGGGAAATACCACTGTCTGTATTAAATGCCCCTCCAAGATCACGAGAATTATACAATTCAATTTTTTTTTGTTTCAAAATCGTTATCAACTTCTTTTCTTTGAAGAGTATGTTTCCTTATGATTGTTTCAACATACTAGTGAGAGATACAAGATCTAAAGTATCTATTAAAGGAGTAGAAAATAGGATTTATTGGGAGACTGAAGACATCTCAGTTTCCAAGTTAAGGTGATTTGGTTGCACCTTCAGCACCTCTGGGGGAACAGAAATTTGGTGGTAGATTGCTCTTCAGTTGATTTAACTCAGGCTTACACCATCCTGTGGTGTCACATAATGAGGGCAAATTTGGTAAGCTCATCCACAAAATCAGATGTCTCTTTTTAAAATGGGACAGCAGCTAACCAGTCTCACAGTTCCCAAAGACTTTCATCACCATTGTGTTCCTGCTGATGGCTAAATACAGAGTGAGTTTTTATTTTCCAGCAAACTATATTCTCCTTCAAAGAATTACATGCAAAGTCGGGCAAGTTCAATGGCCTGCGTAATACCAAGGAATCCCGTGGCCTGCACGTGCTGTGATTCCTGTCTGCTTGTGGAACCTAAACACTCTCACTTGGATTCCGATTTTGGCACTGGTCTGTGCCACCTCCCATTATAAAAACTGCTTCTCTCTAGAATCGTGATTTTGAGTCCTTCCTGTTCTTGAAAACTGCAAAATCATGGAGATAACTAAAATCCTTCTCAGCTAAATATCCACTGACACTAAATATCCACTGGGGTTTTTATCTACCACCAAAGTCCACATTTTTCATAAATGGGGAGGTCTTTAAGTGCCTTTCCACGTCACTTTCTGATCTCCTCCTAAAGGTCATATAAAAGTGAACAAATGTAGGGAGATAAAGTTGAATGTGAAGGGGTCTGAGGTTTTTTGCTGATCCCGTGATTGACAGCTAAGGCCTTGCACAGTGACAGTGTCACTGGAGAGACCCTACCCTTTTTTTCCCAGGTTTTCTGCAGTCTCTGGTGTCACGGGGGGACAGCCCCCTGTGGTAATGCCAGGCTCCTCACTGTCAGGGGGCTAAGACCTGGACTAATTCATTGCAGTGCAGTTTAATTAAACTGCACCGGAGTTGTTTCCCTGGTAAAATAAGTGTGGGAAGAGAATGTGTGTCAAAAGAGACATGCCTCTTACTGTGTGTGCTTTATTGTTACACCACAGCTAATATATTGTGGGAATTCCCATGGAGTCAATGATAAACTATATTATCAAGCTCCATAAAATAGGCATTCTACTAGTGAGGGTTACTGTAGCCTACAATTCCATTAATCCTCCTAATTTATTATATTATAGCTGTATGTGAGGTCTCATAAATTTATTATACCCCTTTCATCTTGATAAAAATGCTTGTTTCTCCTCTCAAATAAAACCCCTTATTATTTGTTGTGTCTGTCTCTAAAAAATAAATGTATCAGCCTCTTGCAAGAAAATATGATTATTGGCTGAGAAATGTAAACTGCACTTGACATGTCTTCTGCCATAAAATTAAAGAATTTTATTAAACCTTGCTTTCTGAGTACAAAAACCAGTATATGAAGGCCCATTGAATTTTTATTTGCTTTTGTTGTAGAGCATTGCATTCTCTTTTATTTATATATATATATATATCTTTACAAGGTTTTGTAATTTAAAGCCACAGAACCTGCATCTGTCAGCTTTGCCTTTATGAAGAAGGCAATTTTCTGAGACTCAACATTACATGTCTCTTGGAAATTCATCTGGGTGGCAAATAAAATCATTCCCTCTTTTCGGGTATCTCACATGAGTAAAATATTTGTTGATAGGTTACGTTGCAGGAATCTATACTGAGGCATTCACTATTTGTAAGACATGTGCTATGTTGGGTAAGCACAGATGATGAAAAGAGCAAACTTCTCCCTAAGAGCTTGTGTGCCTGAAGGGGGTCAGAGTGGCCTCTGTCTTTCACTGGGACTCAGTGGCTGGAATAGGAATCTTGCTGCAGCCACGGTCTAAAGAGAAGTCCTCTAGCATGGTTCAAAGCAAAATATGAGCGATCAGTGGAGTCTCACAATGAGCAGTATCAGGTTGGATTGGGGAGCACAGAAAAGGCTGTGCTGATTCAGTCCAAGGGCCCCTGCAGGCCATGTCTCTGGCAGTGGCCAGAAGCAGGTGCCTGACTGACAAAAGGGCAAAGCAAAGGACCCTCCCAGCTGCTGTCTCAGGCTGCTTTCAGCTCAGATTTCTTGAGAGTGGTGTGGTTTGTCTTATTTGCTAATCCACCAAAAGACAGTTCCATCCACCATGGATCTGTCTTTTGAACATTTCTTCATTCTCTTCATGAACCATGCAAACTTTTTAAAAAGCACAACATCTTTTACCAAGAAGATCTATGGACCTACTTCAAGATCAGGTGAAGAAATAATCTCCCTGCACTCATTTTTACCCTGGTTCTTCCATCATCTGAACACCCTAGATTTTATGTTAGATGAAAAAACAAACAGCACATCCCTGTCCATTCTCTCCACATGGCTCCTTACTTTGTTGATCTCTCCTCTCCTCCCCCTACATCCCCTCTGTTGCAAGCTGAAAAGTCTAAGCCTGCTTGGTCATTCCTCATACAGAAACCACTCCTTGAACACCTACATTTTAAGAACAGGATTTCCTCAGCCTCCTGTATCTTTGTTCCTTTTTTGGATTTTACTTCCGGTTATGAAATTACAAGCTTTGTTATGTTGTCACCATCCTCTAATCCATCTCTCCTTGTAAGTCAAGTGGAAGAAAATTCGCAATGCTCTTAAGTTGGTCTTTACTCTGGAAACAGCTCACTATCAGGAAACAGTACCAAAATGTGGTTCCAAATCCCAGTTCAAAACCTTGAAGCACAAAGAAATAGGAGCCTTCCAACACGTGGAATAGTCTAAATGAAACAGTCCAATGTAAATTTCCCCCAGGCAACATTACGACAAATGTCAAAACCAGCACGTCGTGTGGATCTGTAAGTTGTGAAAAGTTGCTAGTGCTGAAGATTACTTTTAAACATAAACAAAAAGGCTGAGGGAAAAATTTTGAAATTTGTGATAGGGTGTTAAAGGAAGAAAGAGGGAAGGGTAAGAAGGTGAAAAAATACTCTAGGCAGAAACTCCACTGTGAAAGAAGATTCAGTGTTACCTCAAAATGCACCCAATTTTTTCTTTCAACAGTTTCCTGTTCCTACCCTCAGAAAAAGGGTAGAAAAGTCTCGAAAAAGATAGAAAATGTCTATTATTCCAAAAAAATGTGAAGCTGTTAGAAGTGCATGGTTTGGTATAATTAACTACAATTCAAGGAATGAACATGAAGCAAATGGTTTCTTTGGGAAACCAGGAAGAAAAAGAGTGTTGTTTTCCAAACAGCCTGCAAAATAACGACTGGCAGGTATTTCCCAAGAATGCCTGTGCTAAAATCCTTGGGGAAGAAAACGATAGATTTAAAACTGCATTAAGAGGTTAACATCACAAGTCTGGGTAATTAGTAACAACAGAAACGAGGCTGGGAGAGCAGTATCTGGTATCCATGCTGGTGCTTACCAGGCTGTATGTATGAAAGATGGGAGGTAGAAAAAGCTCCTGTTCCTCCAAAGAATTGATAGGCTTTTGTCATTGTGCGGGAAAAATTGTTTTCCCCTCAAGCTGTTTAGAATAGTCTGATGAGAGCTGCTTTCTATAAATCTTTATGAAAGGCCCAATGTAGAATGTGCAAATCCAAGGCAGGACTCAATTTTTTCTGTACCAATTTGCACTACAGAGCGTGTTTGGACAACACTACTAAAAGTATCAACAGTTGGACTTCCTTGGCAGTGACAGAAATAAGAATCTGCTCCTTATCATAAAATTTGCCTCTCTCTGCAGCAGCCACTTAATTGCAGGATGCCATTATGGACTCTTAGCTGCCTTGAAATAACATCATGTTTTATAGGGAACGAGCTCCCAACTGGTGTCACTTCCTGGTGTGGCCAGACTGTTTTGTGTCTACAAGTTTCTGATCTCATAACAGAAAAAGAACTTTTACATATTAAACTGAGAACATGTCAGTAGATTTAAACTCTTGGGCCACATTTCTGTCCTAGTTCTGAAACCACAGTGGGATGCACCTTCCATAGCTGCATTAGGCACCACAGATTAGAGCAGGAGTTGTGGAAACCTGAAGCAGATCATAGGCTGGCTGTGCCATGACATGTGATACCCTTTACCTCAGTTCAGCTCTGTTAGAATTTCAGCAAAAGCTGTAAATCTAAATAAGACTGAGATCTTAAGCACAAAGCTGGTATATCCTGGGACAATGCTTCATGGAGAAATTCACTGTTCAAGTAGCAACATTTCACACACTCTTCTCCCCCTTGACCCTTTCCTTTGTGTCAGAAGAAGGTCTTTGTTCTTCCAATAAATACATTGCTTCTGATGATTTTATTGTGCTAAGTTGTTTTCTCAGTTAAGGAAATCATCCTCCATTTTGGGTATGGATTTCTACCTGCCAAGCAGATTGTTTCCTACCTAAAGATGCCTGGTTTTTAAAATGCACATATCCATATTCTTCACGTAGTCAAAAAAAAAAAAAACAAAAAAAAAAAAAAAAAAAAAAAAGCCAAACAAAAACCACAAACCCACAAAGAAAAAAAAACAAAAACAAATCACTGAACGGGCAATGTGAGACAGTCTCTCATTCTGGACTGCAAAAAAATTATTCTTTAACCAGTCTTCAAAAGCTATTCCTTATGCTACATTCTTAAATTTACAGTCAGTCCTATTTTCAGTATTTCACTTAGTCATATTTACCAGCCAGGTGATAAAGACAACAGAAGTCTTGAAACCTCTTTACAACTGGTATCCTCAAACATGAGCAAATTTGTTCTACACTGTATTAAAATTGTGTATTTCATGTAGGAAATTGATCTGTCAGAATTACAATGTAAGAAGTATGCTTCAAAATCAGCTTAGTGCAGTAACCATTAAATACAGCCATAGTTTATGACTTTCACCTTAACAGTCTTTTAAGCAGTAGATATTTGCCATCCAGTTAGAGGACATGTCCCTGCTTTCACAGAGAACATTTACCACCTATGGGTTTTTTTTATTTTTCATTTTTAAGCTACGTGCAATTTAATTCTAGATTTTGACTAGACAAAATCTGGTACTTGAGACAGAAGAAACATGGACTTGAGTATGACATTTTATCCCACTCATCCTTTTAGCAAGATGCTAATAAAATTAACACTCCCTGTTATTAATGGGCATTGCCTGATTTGTGTGATTTGCGTTGCTCAAGTGCTTTGAGATACCTGTGTGACCACTGCCACCACTGTATATTGGTAGAGGAAATGCTCTTCACATAAATTGAGGCTTTGCATTTTTCTGCCTTAATACAAGAACGTGATTCATCAAACAGAAAACACTTGGCTGTTAAAGCCAAGCTGCACAGGCTGGAGGAGTGTACACTCACTGACCTGCCTTGGCTAGCAGCAGCCCTCCATCAGTCACAGGTACAGGAGATATGCTCAGGAGAGAGTTCAGCATGCAGATAATCCAGCGCAGAGATCGAAATCAGATTCAAAAAGGTATTTTGGACTACATGCCAATAGATGTGAAGTACTGAGGCAGCACATGGATGTGGACAGGAGTACTTCTGTGTTGAGATTAATGAATATGCAATGGCAGCAGGAAAAGCTCTACAGGACAGTTTTCTAGAGGTCTAATTAAGGAGTATAGCTTAGAGGGAGACTAGAACCAAGTGGAAACTGAAGCTTTGTTTTCTCAAGAAAGAGGAAAGAAAATTCAATAGGATTTACTGCTCACAGCTATAAAATCAGTGATTTTCACATAGGTCAGAAAGAGAAGGCAAACTCCACTCACATTTTTCACCAGTGTTTGGCTCAGCTCCCTGAAACTTGTACATTATTTTGCTTCTCAGAACAGATCCTACTACTAGTAAAACAACTTAGGAAAACACATTTTCTCAGCATCCCTAAACCTGTAGGCTCATAGGACCCAAACTGAAATTAAGAAAAAAAAAAGGATAAATAAGATGTTCATAGGATTGATCCATTTTTATCACAGTAGGATGATTCAACGTAGTTTGATCCATTTTTATCACAGTTAGGTTAATTCCAATTTTAATCAATTATGTCAAATCATCCAACATACAAGAAAATTTTGCTGAAATTCTAGTGGACAGGTATGAATCTATGAGATGTGAATCCTACGTTATTGACACATTGGGAAACTACAACAGCTACGCCTCTCATTCAAGAAGAGAAATGCACCAACAAAATAATGAAGTTGCCTCCGGTCCAGACAGCAACAGGAATCTCAAAGCTCACCTCACACACAAATGTTTGCAAGAATTGGTTTGAATCATGGCCAGAGAGTTGACACTGGAAGGCACAGTGGGAAAAGTGGATGCTGACAAAGAGAGTATTTCAAGGAAACAAGCAAGCAATTTCCTTGTTCTGGAAATAAAAGCTTCTGCACTGAGTCTAACTTGGCTAAACTCAGTTGTAGTGTCAAGGGGTGAGAAGGGATGATGCAGGCTAACGGTACAACTTTTATATTGCTTTCTACTTGGAGTCCAAAAATTTAGTTGTGAAAAAAGATCAGAGCTTTACATGACTTGGCAAGGAAATGGAAATGTGGGCTGAGAGGTGTGTGGGCAGGGAAAGGGTCCAAATATGAATTACTGTAATAAAGTTAAGAAACAGTCAGTTCATTCAAGGTTCTTCCATGTTGATTGGCAGCAGTCCTGCATTTACAGCATGTGGTGAGGCTTGAAATTAAATAGACTCCAATGACAGCAATTGGAAAAGTTGTTCAATCTTAAAAATAAAGCCATTACATTCTGTCTGGTGGAAAGTTCAGAGGGGGCAAAAAGGGATGAGAAAGCTATGCAGTTGGTCAAGGTGAGGAAGAAATAAAATCACAGGACACAGTATCTCAACCTGAGGAATTGTTTTCACTCTGCTTCTGTAGGGACTTTGTTGGACTTTGATTTTTCTGCAGCACTGCTATGACTTGCAAACACTATTTTCATGGCTAATACCTAGTGACCAGGTACCAGAGCTATCAGATCTGCTTCTTACACTATTTTTCCTCATTTTGTCCTTTCTTAAATACATTTTTCCAGAAGCACAGCTGTACCCTGCAGTAGGTCCATTGGATCTGGCTGGCAATACCTGTTTCCAGCACAGGTCAGCCTCTGGCCTCACCCCACAGGGGGTGGAGCCCCTGCAGCCCCCACTGTCAGTGCCTGGGTACCTGTGCCCCAAACTCATGAAATTTCAGCGATAAGGCCATAATTAGAAGATAAAAAAAAAAAACAAAACAGAAAAACAAACCAAGAGAACAGCCCAACAACAACAGATAAAAAGAGTATATGCCAAGGGACAGAACCCCACCTATATAAATGTGATATGTAACAAACTACAATGAAAGATTAGCATATGCCAAAGGACAGAAGCTCATATATATATACATATTTATGTGATCTCCCTCCAGCACCTCCTGCTTTGCCCATGCATGACTGCTTACACTCAATATTCCTCCTAATAACTTTAAAAGGAATATCTTAACACATCTGCCATTGATAACAGACCGAGGCAAAGCAATTAAAAATGATAACTGCAGGTGACAATCCTGCCTCTTGGCATTCAGGGAAACCTCTTCCAAAGACTTTTTAAACATCTCCCTGCGAGCCCCAGTCTCAGTGGGGGGAGGAAGGACTCAGTGCTGGCAGTTTGTGTGCTTGCCTCAGGCAGGACCATTCCCATACTCGGTGCAAGCGCAGCCTGCTCTGCAATAACCCCAAACCCGAACACACCCAACGCAACCCGAGTCCCACTAGACATAAATTTTACTTTCACATCTCCAGCCTGCCGCCGGGGCTGGTAGGAGCCTTGTGTCTGCACTGAGGACGTGCTTCCAGGGGGTGGTGACAGCTCTCAGAAGAAAGCAGTGACTGAAAGGGGAACATGTCAGGGGGCCCTGTCTGACATGGACCTTAGCAGCATGGGAGAGGCTGCAGGGACGGCGGAGGGAGTCAGCACAGCCTGGCAGGGGATGGGCCAGTCGGCATTAATTCTCACCCTTCGACAGAGCCTTCCACCAGCAGCTCGAATCAAAAAGAAAAGTTTGCTTTTAAATCATAAGGAAAATTGCAGAGTGTTTAAAAAAACCAACTCCACCATAAATAATGCAAATAACAATAAAGCAGCATTTGAAATGGACTAAGAGTAATACACAATTCTGATCGAAACAAAAACTATTTACCTCAACCTGCTTACATACAAACCAGGATTTTTTGATACCAAGTTCACCTTCTGCCTTGACTGTTTATGTGTTTTATTGATTTGTTTGAAACTCTGGTTGGAGACTGTTAAGAATTTGCAGTAAAACAATGTTATAGAGATCAGAAACATCATGTGTGTAAAATAACCAAGGCCACCTCTTAAAGCCTCAGGAGCATTCTAAGAAATAATGTGAATATTTTCAAAGTTGTTTCCTATTTCTATAACTAAGAAATGCAAACTAAAGTCAGAGACTGTGGCCACTGTATAGTTAAGAGCTGAAGCTCAGCTTTTACACATGGATTAACTTGTGTGATTGATCACCCAAGTCAGAGCAGTTTTGCTTCTGTTATGAGCCAGCTTCATTGCTTACAGAAGTCATCTCTGCTAAAGTGAGAAAAATGCCAGTGCACAGGTAACAGTTTAACCAAGCCATGCACACTCTGGAAAGAAAACAGGCAGTGAATGTGAAGGCAATGGCAGCTTTCAGACAGGATCCAGAAGGATCTGAATGCCCAGGATTTTGCATTGCTCTAACTGATCTCACAGACAGAACGGGCTGGGGAGCGGTGGCTGCAGAGGATACACACTCCCACATTTGTCCCACAGACACTTGCTGGCTCAAGAGCAGCTAGCTTTGTTAATCCAGCCTTGAACAGAGAAGACCGAGTGCTGTTCCTTTGTCCTTTTTTCCCTGGGTTTGTTTTTGGATTTTAGGGGAAAATACCAATGCAGATCAAGCATTTGTAAATAAAAACTATAGTAATGAAACAGTAAGTAAGGGCTGGTGGTTTTCTGTGGTTTGATCTGAGAATAGGGGTAGGTGGCAGTCATTTGAAACAGTAATACCTTTCAGAGATGCTCTTGAAGAGTACTATTATGAATTGGCCTCTGAGGACTAGTGAAGTGTATATAGCACTTATTTGTCTTTAAAGGGTAGCAGCACGAATTTCAGTAAGCTTTGCTAGAAATATGGACTTTTTCTATTATGGAGCTCAATCAGAACAAACCAACAGTTTGTCATGGAGCAAAACAACCAGCATTTTTAAACATAAACTTGTGGAAAGTTGATTGTAAAACAACTTCCAAAAAGCATATCACACTTTGATCTTATACGCAATCAGTGGTGAGTTCTTCATTAAGTGCAGAAAACACTCTCAATAGGGAAACACTATTAGTAATACTGAATAAAAAACACACTAAAGCATATTTCAGAGGCATAATGCAAGTGTAGATTTGAGTGTGCTTTACACTGCCACGCACAGAAAGCCAGACTGAGTCCCAGGGTACCAGGCTGGTAAGATCTGAACAGGGCTAAGATAATACCTCAAAGTTACAAGGGAAAAAAGCACATCACCTATCAGTTATCTTTAGACAGCATCTGGAATAAACCAAAATAGCTCTGTAAGGAGCTTTATATAAGCCTCCTCCACAATAACGGTGTAAACACAGGACAAGGGGCAGGAGAAATTGCACAACAATCTGGAAATTTTTTGGGAAGATAAACAATTAAGGATAAGAAACAGCTGTCAGTCACTGGCCATACCATCAGGTCTTTTCTGAGCATGCCTTAGAGATCTATGTGTCATATCTGGCATCCCCAAGTGTTTTGTTTGGCTAGAGAGTTTTAAGGACAGAAATTCAACTATGAAAATAAAAACCATGGTCCATCCTGAATAATAAAAAAAAACCCTCAATCAATCCAGATTCACCAAGCCGGGCGCTTTCCAGACATTTCCTGTTGCAAACCAAAATGAAAGAGAATTTTGAAGAATGTTGCCAAGAAGAATTAAAGGAGTGGTAATTCTGATCATTTGTGGTCCATGGACACACCCTCCTTTTAGGGGAGTAAGAGAAGGGCCAACTCTGGAGGTTTTTTTGCTGTGGCAAAACCTGGTGCAGGTAACTCTATGCTGACTTCTGAATTTCTCACCATACTGTCACCTGGACCTTGGTCACAACAGCTCCTTTTACAGGGAGCTTTGGGAGACATCTGTTAGAATTAGTCTTGCAGGCACAGATTGGGACACTCTATAAGGTGTCCCAGATTCTCTAGCACATAAATTCCAACTGCAGAGCAGTTATTCTTAAAAGGCAAATAATTATTTAGCAATTTGTTGAAGACAAAGGGCAAGTAATTGCTTGTTTTCCTTATAGACTATAAAATAGTACTTTAGGCAAAAAGTGTGATTTGCCGTTAATTTCTAGCTCAGTCAATGCAAAATATTTGCAGTACAAAGTGAATATGGACCTCTGTCAAAGTGCAGTATTTTCTCCTGTCTGTTTAAAGATATCTGAGAGGAAAGTGCAAAGGAGCAATGCCCCTAAGGAAGAGCAGATAAACTCTGCTCACGTTGAAAAGAGCCTGGAATATAATGTGGTACCAGCTCTTCAAGCCAATCTTTGTGCAAGGAAGTCAATGTTAAGGCTTGAAATGGGAAACTGAAAGAGGTCACTTTGCTTTTATTGAGCTTCTCCTTCGTGTCAAACCAGCGGGTTGTGTGTTATACTCCTCACGGGTCACTGATGGCCTATCACAAAGCCTCTCTGTTTGGATGCCATCCCCGAAACCTCACCAGCCAGCAGAACAGAAACACTCAGGTAGAGCTGCCGTCCAAAAAGCTTCCCAGCACAATAGCTGCTGCTGTCATGGCAGGACAATAAAGTGGATTTTATGCTGGTATATTTTTCTCATCATATGCATGACAGAAAGTCTAATGGGCCTTACTAGTTTCTTGGTGGCTTTTAAGGCCCTATAAAATAGCCTACTATCAGTTCGATCTGTGTTCTCAAGATGTCTGCCTGAACATCAGAGAACTCCAGCAGGAGCTGTGTTTTTATTCCCCCAACCTGCAAGGAAGAGATAAGCTAATGAGCTGAGAAATTAGAGAGGGAAACTATTAGCATCACAGAAGTGAAAACGAAAGCACTCTGAGAATTTATAGATGGGGAAGACCTACCCCACCTCCTGCTCTCTAAGGTCTGGAGGGCTTTTGTTAAGTAACCTTTATTTTTCCAGGGGAAGGCAGTTCCTGCCAACAGTCACGATAAGAAGGGACTCAATATTGGTGGAGAAACACTTTTACCTTCGATGATCTACTAGCAGTTGGGTCTCTGAGGACAAAAAAAAGGTTGTGCTTCAAAATTACTGATGACAGAAGCTACAGACGGATTTAACAAGTGGAAGGGGAGATGTTCCTCTTCTGACCAATATATCATGTCTGGCTACTGGAGTTGTACCCCTCTTCTTTCTTTCTCAGCAACCTAGGGCTGCCTATGTCAATTCACTTGGTGTCAGCTCCTTTTGGGGGACTGGTAAATCCTCATCATTTCCCTGTACCCATTGTTATCCTTGATTCAGAACAAAGTACAAAGCTCATTGGCTTTTTTCTCTCTCAGTTTTGGTTATACTGGTCTGACCAACTGCAGCTGAGTCCACAGAAATAGTACTTCAAGAACAGAAGACAGCTGGATTGCATAATCTTTCTGGCAGCACAACTTACAAACTTCATTCTTGGAAGACAAAGAGACTGAGTTCTTCTGTTTTCAGTTTTACACAGATCCAGATTCACTGTCTTGCTTCTACCCAATAATTTATTATTGAAAATATGCAAATAGAAAAAATCATAGAATCGGAATAAGTCCATCAGATATTTCCCACAAACCAATCATATATTTACAAAATCAGCTATCAGACACTTTATTTTTAACTTCTTCCCTGAGAGTTATGGCTATCTTCAGGACATCTCCTGGAGAGACATCCTTGGCTTTAAACACTGATGAGATCAAGGTAAGAAGGTAAGAAGGAACAGAGAGACTAGAGCAGACCTTGTTCACCTAAAGTAATTTCTCTCAGAAGTTTTGTTCCTAGTTCTGGCCACAGTTCTTTCTGACTGAGGAGATCACCTTTCCCATCACATCTCCTGGCACATCTCTTTCCTGAGTTACTTTCCAGAAGGTTCCAGACCCCTAAGGGAGGGAGTACTGCAAGACTGCTACAGACATCTCCAACAGCACTTTGTTGTGACTGTTCCCATCTTCCCTTCTTGCTGCTGAAGCAGTTCTCTTTGTTCCTCCTCCTCTCACAGCAGATGCATTCCCATAAATAGGTCGGTACCATACTCATTCCTTTCAGGAACTTAAGGGAACTACACTTCTGAATAAATAATTCTTTTTTTATTTCCCCTAGATCCTTTTCTGGAAATTTCCATGCATAACAACAAAACGAATGCAACCATCAATGCTGTCCCCCTTGGCACTTGATGTTCCTTTAAATACCTTCCCTTAGCTATGCCAAGCTTTCTCCAGGGCCTGTTCCTGGAATCCCTCTTGCCTTCACGTGGTCCCACTAATAGAAGTGACCAACTAGGGAGAAGGATGCTCCAGAAGCCAGTTCAAGAGGCAAAGACGCTGTTTTGCTGCAATAGTGAACTCGACCACCGACCTACAAATCCATTCTGCTTCAGGCTGAGTGTGTGCCCAAGCACCGGCAGTGTGCACGAGACTGCCCAGCTCAGGGAGGTAATTACAAGTTAATTTTGCACCTCCATGACGAGTACTCCCTGTGGTACTGTACACAACAAACCCCTGCAGCCGCTACCAGGGCTCTCCCTGCAGCCTCATGAGACAGGGCACAGGCAGAGACCCACGGAAGGGGAGAGACATCTGTTTACCCAAAGCACCCAGGTCAGCAGAGATGAATATGCATCACAGGTGGCCTTTCCTGGTGCACCCAGGCCGTTCTCAGGACAGAAAACACTTGTTGTAGTACATAAACATATGTATTACAGCAGTACCTGGCTCTGTCACAGACATCTGGGAACAACCTGACTTCTTGCACTGCCCAGCCCTCTGCTGTGCATTACAGTGTAAAGACATGGGATTATGTGGCCCAATTTCCTACAATGGTCCCTTTGAAGAACATGGAAAAAAGTAGAAGTTAATAAAACTCTCTCAATGCCCTCCTGAAAAGGCAAAGTTTTTCAGCAACTATTAAGGGAATGCATCTTCTGTTGACTCGTACTTCCACTAAACAGATATATATTTACATAAACATTTTGTATATTTACTGTTGGCCTTGAGAGACATAATACACGTGTCACTGAGGTCAATAACATTTTAATTCGAAAGGTTTTTTTTTTTTCAAAGCCACTTGGGAATGGTTAAAACAGGATACAGGGCTTTTATTCCTGCCTGCCTTCACGAAGGCAACTCTATTCTCTGCTGTACACACGATAGTTGCTATGCATACAGATAGAGCCCTAACAATACCATTCTGACATTTAAGTATTTCACGCTCTGTGCAGGACAGCCCGTTTGTATTTTTAAGCTTGGTTCTTGGGCCAAATGCAAAGAGACTACTGTGTGACTCTGAGCTTATCTGCTGTGCTCCCATCTAAAAAGTTAATGCTTGGGTGTGTCAGGTATCACCTGGGGATTTAAGCAAGAGGCTTTTTGCAGTTAACCCAATCCCGTGACCTGCTCTGAATTACCTTTGATTTGAAGGCAGTTTCTTTAAGTACCCAACTGCCCCTTCCATTAATTGGAATCAAATTCTCCTGAAATGTGGGCGCACAACAATTCTTATTTTACCTCTTTAATGGCTCTATACATACTCTGTTACACCTTAGAGCAGAGGTATTGGTGAGACAGGTGGAGAAGGTTGTTTTGTTGTGCTCACCTTCTTGAATCTGATTTTCTTTGCTGAGTGTTTGCAGAATATCAGCATCCAGTTAATCTGGCAATTGTCTATATGGAGGTAATGGAGGTTAGTGCCTCCTTGATAATAGTGCTTTCTCATTAAGAGACGAACAGGTAATTCATTACTGGTTTCTGTTTTACCAATATTATGATCACACTCATTTTTTGTCATCTTGCAGCATCTCGAAAAGGAGGGTAATAGGCATTAACTTTGTCTCATATCTCATCATTACTGATTGAAAAAGTGGTATTCAACTAGTGTAAAGGGTGGTGGCACAACTGCCTCGCAGGCTAAATAAAATCTAACCTATGCCCTCAGTCAAGGGCTGCAGCAGGATCTTGTATTGATGCCCCAAAGGAACTTAGCAGGTAATAGAGGAACACCACCTCAACAGCAAATTATACTAAATGTCATAGTCAGTGGCTAAGTTATTAGCTGGGGTTTAGACTCCGTAAGAGAGGATCTGAGAGATTACTGCTGAAATTAATCTGAAAGGATTACTGCTCCAGGGACACTGTGAGCCAGGCTCATCATCCCACCCTGGGTCATTCCGTGCTGTCCCTGTGTTGGCCCTCAGACGCACAGGCAGCTGTGGCTGCACTGACTTGACTCCTGCAGTGTCCTAAGCATCCGTGAGGCCAACCCTGCCACTACAGCCAGGATCAGCTTCTCCTGCAACTCAGAGGACTCCATCCCTCTGCAGCAATGCCTCCTTAGCTGTAGCCATGGACTGTTGCACTGTGCAGAGCAGGCAGCTGGGGAGGATCCAAGAAGTTTTGTTTCAGAAAAAAAGGGATATTTGATGCAGCACCAGTGACAGTTACTTTCAACAGTTTACCAAGTTATAACTGTTTCATAAATCCTTAGGTATTTATGGAGTAAAGAGTACAGTATAGTATCAGAGTAAATAGCAACTGAAAAAGGAGCATCAATTGGAATTGTGCCTGGAAGGCTGGTGTGTTTCTTGTCTCCGTGCTTCACTCTACCTGCTGGATTTGTCACTGTTGTAATTACCCTTTCAGAGACATGTGGCATGTATGCCACCTCTTTCTTGTGCAGGCTGACTTGCCCACTTGGGGAATGGTATCTGTGATAGATAGCTCATGTCTTACTTCCACAACTGGTGCAGATAGAGGTTTTACAAGAGAAGCGCTTACTTTGAGCTAGGGGACACATGGACATGCGTGTACCTGGCAATTTTTATCATTTGGCCACTGTAATCATTCCTTTAGGACTGGTGCCTTTTGCTTGCTGTCCCCTAGGTTTTTAGAAGCAGACAGATTACTGGTTATGTTTAAGATACACATTGGATACAACTTTGGGTAATTGAACAACACCTCTGGAAAATCCTGCAAGGAATTGTCCCCAGGGTGTTTCCTCTGGGACAACCTAACTCAATTTTTGTGATTTAAAGGTTCTGTCTAGTTCTTTTAAATATTCCTTTGACGTTGTAGTGCTCTGCTTGTAATAGATTGTTATTGCACTATATTGAGTTTGCAGAGTGAAGGTAAATCTTTTGTGATGTGATTTTGCTACCCCAAACTCAATATTGTTCAGAGGTCCTTTATAACTCTCTGGTTTCACTGCAACAAGCGGGACAAATTTTCATTTTTACTCTTTTAGATTTCTATTCTCTGTTCTGAAACTCTAAGGGACAATATTTACTGGCAATGTCTAGTGCACTTTTCATGAATTGAGAACTCAAATGCCGTGGTGGGACCATGGTTATTCCCCCATCTCAATTTACAATATACTTAGGGACAGAGAAGGCAAGACAGACCACATGTGAGTCCTGGCATCCTATAGTAGTATTCCTAATAACGTGGAAAACAAAAAAGCTTCGAGTTCTGATGTCAAGTGTTTCACGGCAGCTGTTGTTTTAAAAATACATAACGCACACTTTTTCATATCATATCACCAGCCTGGTTCCTTATAATGGTACTATAGATATGGGGACCAGCTACACACCACAAAAGCCTGGTAATCAGTACACTAATGATCAGCAATCAGGTAATCACCCATCAGTACCCTATACAAGATATAGCTATGTTTTTCTATACTGCTTCTATACATGCAAATGCATACACACACGCACAGTGGAAAGTTTGCTTACTTTTATGTCTGCCCAACTGGTCTGAATGGGAATCCTTCCTAAATGGGTGACTCAAATTTTGCAAGCTTGATGTCAGGTCACAGAATACAGGTCAGGAAGCCTTTCCTGTTTGATGCTATGGGCACGAAAGACCTCCGAGAGCACAAGTCTCTGGCACAGGTCTTGAGTGTCTTCCCAGGTTGCACGCACGCAGCCAGCAAGAACAACTCCCCAGCTCCTGTCTCAGACTGCCAAGAACTGTCTGGGGCAAGTAGAGCAGCCTTAAGACCACTTTTGTAGCAGTCTTTGCAATTGCATTAGAGCAGGTGTGTGTGACAATCCCACTTCAAGGGCACTATCCCTATGCTTGCTCTTGTTCATCACACACCCTGGGAGAGGAAGGCTGCTCTGCTGCTCATTATACTCACAGAGGTTTAAATAAAGCCAAGCAAAACGTTGGAGGCAGATCACACTTCTTAAAGGAGACAATCAACTTCAAAGTTCCTCTCAATTTTCGAATATTTGGTAATGACAGCGTGTGTAGGATGGGGATTTAAAATTTTGTCAGAGAATCGGTATATTTTTGCATGAGAATATTTCATTTTGCATGCTGTCAGGTAGCCTTCAAGACAGAAAAATAAATTAAGGCAATTCTCATCTTACAGAAGAATTCATTTAAACATCAACTGTCTCCAAACCTTTATGTTTCTCTAAATGCTTTTACTGCTTTTTAATATTCAGATTTAATTTGGAAAGCCACTCAGACTGCAGAGACAGTGTTTCTTCCGAGGAAAAAAGTAGTATTCTTTTTTCTCATCATTGTATTAGCAAAAAAAATCTGGGCTGCCTAGGTCTATTTAAGAGAGAGACTGAACATTTATGCTGGTTAATAAAGCAAAGAAAGAAAACAGTTTGTCACTATTGTGTAGCTGGTCTCATTTTGGTTTTCGTTTGGGGTGTCTTTTTTTTGTGTGCACACATACTTCTGGGGAGGTAGGATTTCATTAGAAATGCTAAAGAAAACCAATCTTAATTAGTCTGAAACACATCAGTAAACTCAAGCTTGCTGGCTCAGAGTCATGTAGTGTGAAAGGCCGATACACTGGGGTCAGTCATGGTGAGTTAGTGGTTTAGTAAGACTCCCATGAGTCTACCTCTCCAAACCATAAGCGGTCAGCAAGACAAAATAGCCTTGATCAGCATTCAAAGTCATGCCTCCCTGGACAGGATGGTTAGCTACAGTTTTCTGCCTACTAATGTTGCAATTATTTGTGGTGCCCTTTGTATCCTGGGTCTCTTATTCTAAAATGCTTGGCTCAAACCCTTTTCCCAGGTGAGTGTGCTTTGACTTTCTCTAAGTTAAAGGTCCTTTGTGAGATGTGGCTTTGACTCAGAGAACACGATCTGCAACCATTTTAGAAGACATTTTTGGCTAAAATCCACTCCAACATTCAGGCAGACACCCCACAAAGTACAGGCAGTGCTGGCTGGGACAGCAGATGTACCTGCAGTATACCAAAGACCTTGGGGTGAACTAAGCTGAATTTCATTGAGACCCTCAAAACATTCAGAACACAATAAAAGTCATTGGTTGTTTCTGTTGGAGTTTTTTGGGAGTTTTTGTTTTTTGGGTTTTTTTAACATGCCGAGCTGAAAAAATGAGATTTTTGGACTTGCTGGGAAGACTTGCAGGAGAGTGGAGAATGACAGGCATCAGGAAACAGAGAAGCCATGGAGCAGGGAAGTCCCAGGCTGGATGCAGTGAGGGTATCTGGTTTGGCACTGTGGGTCTCTAATGTAACATAAGGGGATATTCTCTTCACTCAGACCAGTAACTTGTCCATTTCAAGTACTGGGATTCTATTCCAGCAAGAACAAGGGATTTACAACCAATAGTATCTTGAGGATATAGTGTCTCATTTGGCGACTTTCCTCTGGTCACAAAACTGAATGTGTCTTGGAAAGGGAGGATTAAGAAAGAGAGAGATTGCTAGACGTTTGGAGAAGAGATTTGAAAGCAGAAGTTTCAAGGGTATTCTCAAAAACTCTAGGTTCTGCAATAATGTGAACTGAGGGACATGCCTGGTATCAAATTAAAAAACAAAAAAATCAACAT
The DNA here is from genome assembly GCA_013400495.1 of Nicator chloris. Taxonomy (NCBI): domain Eukaryota; kingdom Metazoa; phylum Chordata; class Aves; order Passeriformes; family Pycnonotidae; genus Nicator; species Nicator chloris. The sequence goes on from WAAE01026604.1 coordinate 250,011, forward strand.
TGCGAGACACAGAGCAGCACTGCAAAGCATTGGCACCTACAGCCTAAACAGACATAACTAAGATAAGCATCCCCAAAACAGCAAATGTGTTCCAATCTTGGAAATCTCCAATTTCCTGAACAAAAAGCAACCCACTTGCCAAAAAGAACCCAAAACCAAAATGTCCTTGCATCCTCAAGAGCTTCTGCTTCCCCCTAAGAAGGCAAAGGAAGAAAGGGCATGTTCCCATGTCCCTGCTGACATGGCCAAAGAAACCACAGAAACAGCTCTGAAGAGACTTCAGGGGGATGCTTATTGGATTATGAGAAGCTGCCCAAATTACTGCAAGGAACAGGGTAAAACTGCAGGGGGCTTCTGGAGTTGGAGACAACCCCCAGCACAGCCCAGGGAAGTCAGGCTCCTGGGCAGGGCAGGAGAAAAAGGGGCCCCAAGTCCAGTTTTAGCTATTTTGTTGGCTTTTTTTTCATCCCTATCTATGTGGAGAGATCTCTGGCTGATGTTTAGCTTTCTTTGTAGCGATGTTATCGCTGCTACATAACACATCCCAAGGCATTAACAAAAGAATAAAACTTCTGGGACAACCCAGCTGATCACCAGGCTCTGATACAAAGAGGTGCCATCATCTGTCTTTTAACTGAGAGCCTTGACTGAAAGGAAGCTGGAAATAGGAGGCGAGGAGCCAGTGCCCAGTGACATTTCAGGCACAGGAGGAAGATCACCTAACACATTTTGCTTTCTTATTGTTAGCTTTGTCTGAACCCGAGGTACAGGTGCCGGTAGGGGAGTTTTCCTGGGGTCACTCCTCCTCCTCACACTCTGCATTAACTCCTTCGCTGCCCTGTGGTGACAGCTTTCAGACACCCCACCTACAGCACTTCGAGAAGGGATGTGGAAAATTGACAAAGTATTTAAACAAAATCTTCCAGTGGTAAAGCATTTAGAATGGAAAAAGCACCTGAAAACAAGGAAAATTGTACTCTCAGTCTTTCCAGAGCCTGGCTCCTTTGGGTCGCATATGCGCACTGAAGTTGAGAGATGTCATCCCTTAAGGAAGATAGTAGCTTGATTTATACAAACCAGAATTTCTGCACCATGAAATTATTCCTTCTGCAATGAGTAGCAGAGAAATAAAAATCAAGCATCACCTTTCCCTCTGTTCCATGCCCTCTCCCCCTCTTTCCCAGACTTTGTGGGATGTTTTTTTCCAGAGTTAAACTGGGTGTTTCTCAGGAGTTTACAACAGGCATAACTGTTGCTGAAAAACAATCTGATACATTCAACTTAGCAAGGCCCTACTCTTTCCCTCTAATCTTTCAGCAGGACCCAAGGGAGGCTAAAGCTGAGATCGGCCTATTCTCCCCTCGAACTTTGATTCGCTATTAAGTTCCGCCTAATGACGATGACTTTGCCATCTCACGTTCATCAGCGGGCTCTGCGCGGAACAATGCGGGCCCAGCAGCGTATAGAGGGACATTGTTCCTGCCTCCTGGTTGCTCTGTCTCAGCAGCATCACGTGGAAATCCTCACAGAGAAGGGACATGTAAAACCAGCAAGGAGTATTACTCTCCAGGGTGCGACGGTAACACAAGTCATACCTTGTGCGTGGGCGTTTGTATTTGTGTGATCTCCTGTTGAGTTTGGAAAAACAACAACAAAGCCGACAAAAGAATAAAGTATAGGGAAATAGCAGAGAACTTGGTGGAAGGTGAAGTGCAGTGCTGTGATGAAGCAGTCTTGTTCGTGTCTGCTGCCCAAACTGACTTAACGATCTGTGCTAAAATCCTTTACTTCAATTTGTACATCTGTGCATAGCAGAAAACTACTTTTATAGCCTTCTAAATCCCCGATCCCTTATCTGTTTATAAATAGCCCAGCCTTCAGCAAGTCAGCATGTTCCCCACCACTACTAAACACTGCACAAAAGTTCACATGCAGATTTCTATGCCATTTTGCAAAAGCGCCCCAGACAGGAGCAGCGCTTATTACTCCACATAACAGCTTGGTTTTCTTTCCTGTCCTGGGAGCTATGGATTTGTGAGATTTCCCAAGCAGACACACGTGAGTGTATGCCTGGTGTGATACCCACAGGGTGTCGCAGGGGTTGTGCCACGGGACACTGTGCACACGAGGTGAGCACACACAGCAGCACTATCCCTGGGGTTGGGGGGCACACAGAAGGGCAGGAGGTGGCCAAAATGCCCTTCCCCACCTGCATTATTTCACCAGGTACCAGCCCTACCTTGTTGTAATAAACACAGCAGTTCTCAGTAATTGTTCTTTTGTTTTCTACATCCCTACACAAGGCAAGAAAACAACAAAACCATTCCATTTGCTGAACTTGCTTTCTTTTTCACACATTGTTACTCTTCCACTGCTCTGCTCCAATAAATTACATTGAAAAAAAATTGTAAACTCTCTAGGGAGAATCCCATGACTGGAAAGATGTAGTCCAGGCGTGAAGAATTTTTGATGTTAGAAATTACTAGAAAATAAGGATTCTGTGTCTTTCCATCATTCCCTTAGCTGTCTCTGAAAACAACCCTTCACCCTTACAAATTCAATTTCATTATTTCAAATAATTTTCTAAACTACTACAAATTTTCTCTAAACTAGTTTAGTTTTTTTATTCACTGAAATATATTCAGCAACTCAAACTATGTGTTCTTTTGAGCTCGTGCCCAGATGTGGTGATTCAATTTTTACCAATCCAGCTCAAAGACAATCCACTGGAAACAGGAGTCATGTGCCCTTTATTTCTCTTCCTGCTTTTTTGCACCAGCAAACACATTTTTAACCATTCCATACAAGACATTCAATACAAAGGAGCAGGTCCCTACCCACTGACAGCAGCAAAGCAAAGTATGAAAAATGAAAAAACCAACACTATGACACATATCAAAAAGTGATAGAAGTTCCTCTGGAGGCACACATCAGCCTGACTCATGCACATAACCTCTAAAGTTATGCTAGCATCAACATTGCTTAGGGTTAAAGCAATCCATTCCCCAGTGCAGAACTTCATCTGAATTTTCTCACAAAGGCTACCATGAGGTTTTCACTTGAGCCACTCGAATAAATGGTTGTAGATATCAACTCTGGTACTTGACACAAATTTACTGAAAATCAGATATTAACACGTTTGTGGAAGTTTGATATACTGTAATTAATATCCAGAATAAATGATCAGAAATAACTGGCGAAAATAGAAGTCTATTGATATCACTGGAACAGCCAAGTTTGAAGTTACCTGCTCATTTAGGAAAGGACTTAACGTAGGCTGACATTGCATGAGGGCACTGATATTTGTGTCCATTAAAACACAAAATACTTTCATGATATTATCCTCAGAGGAGAAAAGAAATTGAACTTCAGGAGCTGGCAGTTTCTTATTATTGACTAAAAGGTCTTTTAGTCCTATTTCTGATTATACCAACAAAAGAACAAAGATCTAAGTACTGGCAAAGAATGTTTTAACCCATGTTCCTGTCAAAGGGAGACAAATTACTCTGCCCTTATCTCTGAAAGGAGATCCAGTCCCAGAATAACCTGGCCTTGTGCAAGGATGTGCCCAGTACCAAAAAGAAGAGCTTTGGAGTAAAAAGGAAAACTTTTTGGCTTTGTGATTATTTCTATTACCTGCTACATTCTTTTCCGTATCAGGCACACACATTAGAATTCATTGACCTAAGTGGTCACAATTTCTTTCCCTTTTTAAGACAGTGAAAAATACGCCTCAGTTTATTCTGTATACACTTCTCAGTCATTTTGAAAGATAAGCCACAGCCCTCCCATGGGATTGCCACTCAGCTTTGTCCCTTGGTTTATCAACCAAACTCCAAAAGAGAGAGCGTGTGGGCTACAGACTGCACCGAGAGCAGAGCTCCATTACAACCTGCTTTGGGGAGGAAAGCCAGAGCCTTGTGAGACACCTCTGCCTCTGTGCTTGCCATTTCACTCCTCTGTGTGGCTTACTCTGCCTGGTTTCCCAACTCGTGCCTCACAAGCCTGTTCTGTGCTCTGCAGGGTGACTGCAGTACTCCAAGCAGCCTACAGACCTGTGGCCTTCCCACCTGCAGCAATTGCTACTGGATAGCAGGCAGCTCTGGTGGAGCAGTGGCTCTGCCAGCCTCTCGCAGATGAGTCCCTGCTGGCAGTATGGCAAGTTTCTTCCCCACCTTCTCTGGGACAAGCGAGTCCCACCCTCATTCCCAAAACACCCCGAGTTCAACTCCACACACCTGACTTCCAACAACTTGATAGGCAGATTGTGATGGATTTCACATCAAAAATGAAATTCCAGTATATCTTGTATGGGAGCAGTGCCCCATCCCGACTTGCGTTCAGCTCAAACCACCTTGAGCCATGGTAACAGCCAGACTTGTCATTGTGACGGGGGCAGAAACTGGCATTTCTTTACTACATACAAAAATTTAGGCAAGAGCCACCTATAATTAATGGATAAATCTTTCCTCAACTCCTAAAGCCAACCCACACTGTTGACTACATTCACGCAATTATTCTGAAGCCAGGACAGGTAACAGACACAGGAAATCCTGTTGCTGGAACCAATAGGTTCCGTAGGAACCAATATACAAGTTAAGTACAGGCCACTTTTAAAAATTATCTGTGAACAAGATATAACTGCTTTAATCAAAAGTATTTCTACTTTTTTTTCTATTTTTTCTTTCTTTCTGTGTTGGCAGAAATGTTTGCAATCAATAATTATTTCATAAAGCAAATGTTATTTCACATAGAAGGTAAATTTCAAATCTCCAGCTGGCTTATTAATCATAAAAATCTCAAAATCCTAAACTTTGGGTCAATTGTTCACTGTGCAAGAGAAGCAAAAAGATTGCTGTAATATCATGTTTTCTTCCATCTTTCACTAATCTTTCAAAACTCGGATGTGAATGGATTTTTCCCCTCTCAAAGCCTCTCCCCTTTAAATGCTTGTTGTCTCTACCACTGATCGAGTTTCTGAGAAATGACTTTATGCAAGAGATTGAGCAAGATAAAGTTGCCACATTTCGTTTTATCTTTTTGGCTGAATTATTAGGACTTAAAGTTGTGGTGACAAGACTGCTACCTTCTAATAGGCCTTGTTGCCATGGGAGTGGGCTTTTTGAAAAGAACAAGTCCCACGGCCACCAAGACCTTTTTTACTATTATTTCCATCCTTGGCCAGTACAGAAATCCTTAGTCACAACAGGAAAATGAGGTGTAGTATACACAGTAACACTTGCTGACAGTGAAAAACAAAAGGAGTGGAAACTAATACTGCAGAAAGCCGAATTGCATCACAGCCTACAAGCAAAAGCATTTCTCTTCTGTAAAAGAAATGCTTTGTACATCCAAACAATTCCCTTGCTCTGGGACTCTTCAGAGATAAAAAGGAAAGAAGGCTGTCATCGTACAAAGTAGACATTCCAGACCTGGTAGGAATTTATTTTCCCCTGGAAGAAGAAAACACCATGCAGCAAAAACAAGCAAAGCAAAAAGAATCTGCCAGTGGTTCACCAGCTCTGGTGCCTGGCCACCACCTACACCTAGGGATTAGCCAAATGGAGGGGATTAAACAGGGAAGGATTGCTGTTCGTATGGAGAGGGTGACCTGCTTCTGGCACCCCCATACAGCAAAATGCCACCATTCAGATACAGAACAATTATAGCCCAGCTGGTGAACCCAATCCAGAATCACTCACGGGAATACAAAGATCAGGAGCAGGTTGGAAAATTCTGGTGTCTTTCTACAGGCAAAGGTTTCATAGGCTTGATGTCTGCACACAGTTAAGCCTTTAATTAAAGGTGTCTGTCAGGTGAAGCACAGACTAAAATCAGATTTTTGTTGTTTAGCTCTTTCTACATGGCTGAAAATCCTGAGATTTGTCCGTAGTTAAGCAAAGCACCCTGCAGACTGCTGGTGAGAGAGAGGTAAACAGTGTAGTGGCTGGCAAAAACTGTGAACAGCTTATCTGTGTGACAGACATTCACTATTATTTTCTATTCACAGCTATTAAGAAAAAATCAGTTTTACGAATACCTCAGAATTCTTTCTGAGGAAAATACTAATTTAGCTGCAGTCTAAGACAAAGAAAAGAAATCAGAAAGATAGAAAGGGATATCTCCATGGATCAGTGTAGAATTGGTATGTAGCAAGTCACCTCTGCCTCCCATGTCTTCAAGCATGATTGTCTTGTTAGAAATTCAAGCCTCACAATTGTGGGAAATACTACTCCCATTCTGCATCTCGTGCATTTACTACCAAGTCCTCTGAAACTGAATTGAATACAATGGTGTTACTACAGTTTGCAGTAGAAGAGATTGTTTCAGATGTACCAGTGGGCATAGTCCTGAAGAGCTTAATTGGATGAAATCACTGCTAGCTGGTAGTGTGTAAAAGGAACTCCAAGAACGTGCAAATCTGTCGGTAAATGAAGCTGTTCTCTTGATACATCTGTGGTTCTGTACTAGTTTAATACTTTAGTTTAGTACTCTGTCCTGAGCAGCCTATATTTCCTATGCACAAATAAAAAGCTGTGCTGACAAGAGAGAATGTTTTTACTCAGAGAAGTGAGCAGCTGATGGTACAGGTCAAGCCGGATGACTCAAGACATCTCAGCAGCTCTGGAGAACGGGCCAGAGCAAGTCTCCTGGAGCAGTCAGGAGGTGGATATTGATGGTCCAGGGGAGGGATCCAGGGTTCTCTAGACAAGGCGATTTCTTTTCCTTTCTCTCCCTCTCTCCCATTGCTAATCTGCAGTGTTCCTGCAACACCCGCCTCCTAATCTCATGTACAGAGCACCCATCTTCACTCAATGTCTTTAATTCAAAGAGATGCCCGTATTTTCATTTACACCCCTACAAAATGTCTCTTCATTCTCAGGCTTCAGTGCTTCCCCCAGCCACTTTCACACACCTGCCGAGTTTTTGGGAAAAGGATTACTAAAGGGGTTGGGGCTCAGAGCAAAATAACAGATAGACTGTCATGCAAAGAATTGGGAACAAAGAACTTCCTACTGCTGCAGCCACAGGAAAATGGGCATGGTAGCTGGTGATGTTTGGGATAAAATGTGAACTACTGGTGTTATTCTCAGATATTACATACATGACTAATTCTTGCCATGAGTGTAAATAGGTAGTTCGTAATGAAACAATAATGAATGCCTGTTTACTGTTTAATGTGTTTACATTTGGACTCTATGGTCTCAAGGGTCTTTATCAGACTAAATAATCCTATGATTGCTTTCTATGATTTTGTGAATACAACATTTAATCAAAAGGTGCAAACAAAAATAATAAGGTGAAATAATTCTGATGGCTCTTAGGACCTATTTTCAGAATACATTAAGTATTCAGGGAAAATAAAGTCTCTGGGTAATGTCAAAAAACCCAAAAAATAAGGCATATGAAACATAAATAAGTCACTCAAAGCATATTGAAGAAGGAGACACATTTTAAATATTAAAAAACTGTATAGGAAATTGAGGACTGGCTGGAGCAGTACGATATTCCCTTGCTGAAGTATATCACAGTTCTCTACCTACTCTTCTACTACAAAGGGGAAAAAAAAGATGTTCAATTTCCTGGAACATCTATGCATATAATGTTTTTTCTTGTATAAACAACGTTGCTCTTCCCACTATGTCATATTAGAAATACTTAGTAATATCAACCAAATGCCAGCACTTCTGTTGAGAGGCACTGGGAGGTGCCTCTAATCCTAAATTTCATAGACATCACTTCAATTTAATTTATGTAGGAGAAATGTCAAGTGTCCATGCAAGTGGGCCTCCTGGGAAGCATTCAGAAATGTAGATGCAAGGCCCATGCCTGTTCCTATTTAACCACATACACACTTAGAGAAGCAGAGACTTGAAACTGAGTTCGGGGTATTCTCTTGGTTGCCAGCTTTTTCCAGGCATGTATTTCAGAACTGGCTCCATTTTCAGTCTCAACTTACACTTAGTGTCTGTCCCCAAGGTAGTTTCATAAGGATCTGGGTAGAGGGCTCTGTAAAGAATGTTGTAAAGCAGACATGTCTGTAAGTATCACTGTAATAAGTCCCAACAATGTTTCCAACTAGGCTCAGGTGTCTGAATATTTATATCAGACTCTTCCTCACTGACCCCAAGCACCTCCTGTGCAAGTAAACAGCTAAAGAGATCCACATTTCCATCTTACCTCCTGCCTCCCCATCCCTACAAGCACGTGTTTTTACACTGACTTTCTTCTTTTCTCTGAGGGGATGGTGTACTGGGGGGAAGCACAAATAAAAAGCCATGGTCTTTAAATTTGATTTGAAGGTGGCAAGTTTTGTGGTGGTTTTGATCTCCTCCAGGCATTCCATAATCGTGGGCCAAGTTGCCTAGAGATCTTTGTCTCCCACACTTCCAAGTCTCTCTGTTGTGGCTGACAGATCCATTGTTTTGGAAGCATGTAGCTGTCATGGGAGGTCATGATCTCCCAGGCGTGAGGCAGTCCCTTCCCTACTTTGGGTTGGGCTTTGAAGATAAAAATGGTAAATTTGAACTTGGGTGCGAGCGTGTTTGATAGAAAGCCTTCCCTCGCTCTCCTTCAAAGCTTGTGCCAGCAGACAGTGGGCACTGCAACAGCAAACCTCAGATTACAGTGATCTTTATTAAATATTATGGTTTAATAGCTAAAGCCAGCTGGGTCAGGGCCCACAGTGCCTGGGATAATGCAAACACATAGAAAGTGGCAGTCACTTAGCCAGAGCACTTATATTTGACCTTTGTATTCCTTCCACTGTGTCCCCTTGCTTGTCACCAAAAAATGTCTGCGGTGACACCAGCGTAATGCTGATGTAGTGTTGCCTTATAAATTTAATCTAAGAAAGTTCTTGAAAGTGAATCCCATATTAACACTTAAGAAACATAGATGTGAGGCTCATGCCTGCTCCTATATGACAAAATTAAAGGGAACCCACACCAAACATGTTTATATTACACCCCTGATGTGGATTCTGTGTCTTCCTACAGTGTGTCTGTAACATACACCATTTCAGGGCATATTACCTCCCTCTGCAGAGGGGAGGTAATGCAAATATAAAATACAGGCAACATTTGCTACCACTGAGCTGACAGACACAGCTCAGGTGGTCCTGACTGAGCCCTTCCTTGTCCTTTTCTCAGAAACCAACCCCGTTGCGTGGTGTGTGACTTCAATTATTAGGGTTTTTTTCCTTCCTGCACTGATGCTCTGTCATCTCTGGGTACCAGCAGAGTGGATTAGAACTGCCTGTCAGCTTTCTGTGCCTGTGTGAGCTCACAGAATAGCCTGGGCTCACGGCGGGCTGGCCCTGCTCCTCTTGGCAGAGAGCTGAACTCCAGTTCCTGGCAGTGCATCCCCCTGGCACACGACAGATGTGGGGCTGCCCTCGCCCCGGTGCAGCTGGGCAGCCTAACAACAGCACTGGCCCTGTGCTTGCCCAGCTTTCTCTGCTATTACAGTGGAAGGGGAATAAAGAACGTTTGTAGGGATATATCAGCACTAATACGAAGGACTGTACAGCAAAACTGCACTGGAGTAGAACAACATAAAATAAAAACAAAACAAACCCAAACAACAGAACAAAACAAAGTGAATTCTACAGGGTTTTAGAAAAACATCTTTAAAAGCAACAGAGTTACGTTGCTCAAAACCTGGTTAACAATGCCTGCACCCAACATCACACAGCTGCCTGCTCCTCAGCCTGCCTCGGCAGCTCGGTCACAAAAACAGAGCCAGGACTTGGAAAAAGCAAGCAAAGGGAAGCATTTGTGCTCCAGCATACTCTGAGACACCTGTAGGAAGCTACAAGACAATCCCTCTGCTGACCACTGTCACACATGAGAGTTGCTGGATCTCTGCTTTCAAAACAGTCTCCCGCAGCATGTACCCTCTTGGACTGAGGGCCAGAGCTGGACACATGAATCCAGAAACACTGCCTAAAATGTGGACTACTGCTGGAAAGGCAACCTGTTGCTGGCCTGCCAACCCAACAGGCAAATCCTGTGGGCCGTGGTGAGGGTTGTGCAGGAGGCTGGCAATCTGCTGGAATGTGACATCACTGCCCAGTACCTCGGTGGGCACACGGTGCACCTGTGACAGCTCTGCACCAGAGGGGGTTTGGGAATGAGCTGGTCACTAGAATCTCTCTGTGTCCTCAAGTGTGCCCTGAACAGCAGCATGCAAAGATCATATTCCCCCCCAGACAGGTAGTGCTGCTGCCTTATCAAGCCAGGCAGAGGAGAACATGAAATTATAGTGGGTAAATGCAGCCACCTCAAAGGTCAGTTTGGGTGAATCAGGTGGAAAGGAACCTTATTGGCATTGTTTGCTGCTTGTTCACCCCTAAAAAGTTTAAATTAGGTAAGATTCCAACCACTGCTTATTTATATGGTTTACAAACTCCAAACAAGATACCATGTTGTTTGCAGATGTAAGATTTGTAGGCTGTAGACGGTGACGGTGGCTCAAGGTGCTAAAGGAAGCCTTACTGAGTCAAGCAGAGCCTCCTGGGAGGTGCACTTGCTAAGGATTTCAATATGAACCCCCTCATTCCTGACATTGAGATTGGTTTTGTGTTGCTTCTCCTTCCTCAAGTGCATTTCTGCAGAGAGAGAGAGAGCTGCTCTCACAAAAGCCCAGAGCAGCCTTCTGCCCTCACTGGGCAGCATTTGCAGGTCAGCACGCTTGGGATGGGGCAGCTCCAGCACCAGGGAAATTTCCAACAGGAACCCAGGGTACTGAAGTACCCCAGCCACTATGGTGGAGCAGGATGTTCTGGTTTGGAGGCAGACCTCGTGGGTTTCAATTTTAATCTCACAGAATGCTATAAAAAATACTATGGGAAGTATAATGAAGACATGAGACCTTAAAAAACTTAAATCATTAGCACTTCTTGCCAAGAGGAGGGGAGTAACAGTTGTGCCCAGCTTTACTTGCATCACTATCTATCAGGCATGAATGGTGCATCTTGTCTGCTTTTTTTCTTCTTTTTCTGCTTACACAGAACAGAAGTGCCAGTAATTGCGAATACAGTGAGAAATAAAGAGCTGCTAGTAAAAGATTAATATCTTACAATGCTGAATTACTTGGTGCAAAAATTGTCATTCCTGCTAGCAATGTAATATTTTTTTGATTTTAACTAAATTAGATGGATTTTTTTAGGTTAAAAAAATGATGGGTACAGAGTTTAGGTTTTAAAAATTAAAATTCGTCCATTATTCAAGCTATTAATTATTTTGATGAGTAATACTGCCTGGAAGCTACTTCATTGTTTCTCTTTTATAGTCATGCCTTCTCCTGCCATTTTATGGCACAAGGAAACGAGGCACCTTTGGTTAGCCCAGCGTCTAGAGTTTTCCAGGTATGGGAGAAGACAAGGATTACCATCCATCATGGAAAAGCACCCTTATCACTGGGGAAGAGTAAGAATATGAGTGGTTGAAGGGCATGAGGAACCATAGTAGAGAAGCTGGGAAAAGAAATCACTTTTATGAGCTCCTCGTGTGAGCAAAGGTTCAGGGCAGCAGGGAGAGCTCTCAGCTCTCAGTGACCCTCTTGTTCCAGCAGAGCCTGAATTTGTTGACCTTCAGTGCCCAATTCAAATGTTAACACTTAGGCTGTGTGTTTGAGGAAGGTATTTAGGGAGCTTCTTGGAATTCTTATTTTGCCGGTTTATTTGGTTCGACCTCTTCGGGTTTACAGCACAGGCACTACTGAAGATCACTACTGACAGGTTGCAGTGCACAAAGAGAAAGTAAAAAAAAAAAAATCCTATTTTGGAGCAGAGACTGGGGAAAGGGAGTCTTGGATACTATGGAACAGGAGAAAGCAAAAAAACATAGCTTAAATCTCAACCATGACAGCACTAAGTATCTCTCATAGTCTTTAGTTTAATGTACACTAAATGCAAAAATAATTTTCACAGGTAAATTCAAGAAAGGATGATTATTTGAGAATCAGGCTGGGACAAGAGGAAGTGAGATTATCCAACAAAGTACAGCAGAGAAATTAAAAAAAGAAATGAAAGGGGGAATAAAACCAGAAGAGACGAATTGGGAAAGGTCTTTCAGAAGGACCAATATTCTGAACATCTGTCTTTTCAGTTGTTCACTTTCATGTATCCTTCAGGTTTTTTAAACTAATTCTTTTACAGCCAAGAGGGCTTAGGGAGTTTTCATACCTAAAACTCAAGACAGACAAAATGCTTGCTCCCCTTTAAATGGAGGGGAAAGTGATGCACAGGTGCAATCATTTGTTCAAGGTCCCCCAAGGAAGTCACTGACAAAGTCAATTAACATCTTGCCCACTCAACCACAGTGCTCTGCAGCGAAGGCTCTTCCATGTCATTTGGGTCAAATTCATTGCACAAGCCATGCCCGCAGATACTTGGAGTTTATTCCTCAAAAAGATGGATAAAGCACAGATAGCTTATTTTTATAAGTGTTCTAAAACGTCATCCTAGCTCAGAGCTTCATCCTGCACCAGTGTTCCACCATCATATGTTACATTTATGTAGATGTATGTATCACTCCATAAAATATCCTGGTGATGCAATATTTCCATTGTTGAGCTGTCAGCAAAACCCTGACCTTTGCTCCTTCCAAAACAAACTTTCCTGTCAATCACTATCTTGTTATACATGGATATGACGTTAGACCTGCGAATAACAATCTCGCTGATGGACGGCTCGTCTGCCACGACTCTCTCTTTAAACTGCCCAGAGTTTAAAGCCTTGAACAGCCAACCAACCACACTTCCCTCTAACCTGAGAGCTACACTTGAAAAAATACAATTAATAACCACACACACTTTAATTTTCCCAAAGCTAACGAGCAAGTTGGAGAGTTGTAAGCATCTGAGGCTACACCTCTAAAGTAGGGGAAACAGAAAATGTGCCAGAAAGCAGCAGATGATTTGGTAGAGCTTTCCCACCCACCTGCCCAAGGGGGCTGATATTTAAATTGGGAGATTTTCAGCACATGACTTTTAGCAGCTACCAGTTTAGGGGAGGGGGGACATGGAAGTGAAACAAACAGTAAAATATAGATTGAAAAACAGCTGATTTCTACACCAATTGAGTCAGTGACAAAAATCAGAGTCGTCTGGGAGCCACTGCAACTCCCACCAGCTTGGTGCAGTGACTTTGTGGGAGACCTCACACCTTCTTTATCACAAAGGTGGCAATAAGGAGCTAACATCATTGTTTCACATTGCATTTTTACCACCCAAGAGCTGAGTGTGTGCTTACAGACGAACGCCTTGACCTCAGGTCACAGGGAAATTTGGGTTGAAAGGGAGAGCAAAAGGTGTCTAATCCAACCTCCTACTCAGATCAGGGTTGGCTAGGAGATCAGACCAGGTTATTTACCCAATCAGGTATTGAAAATCTACTCATTTTGGTTGTAAATTATCTCAATTACTAGAGTACTTCCGTGGAGTATGACTTCCAAAGAACTCTGCCACTCCTACCTTTAATCAAATAGGAACACCAGCAATTACTGTGATAGTGGGAGGGGAAGATTCCTTCATCAGGATAAATTAGAGAGGATATGCTTGTCCGAGCCAATCATCCGAGCTTCCAAACAGAATACATTTTGTGCCATTTTGTTCTTTCTGCTGCCAGAAGGGCATCAAAAAAGCTTATCTGTCTATACCATTCATGTGCTCATTCTAACTAGAAAAGCTTGAGATAACTAGCCAGCAATCATTCAGGCTTATCATCTTCCTTTAGACACTCCAGAAAAGCAAAGCCTTGTAGAAGTGCAGAACGACAGGGGCCTGTGCAGCAGAAGCTGTTCACACCACAGTTCCCCAAAACTCACCCACCTCCTGGCTGCTCCTGCCCAGCTAAAAGATCCTGCCCTCTCCTATGCACCAGGCACAGGCAAATGCTGCAGAAGAGAGAAGGCTACTGCTGCCATTTGGTGCACTGAAAGGGCTTTGGAGAAGAGCACTAAACATCAGAGATGAGCAGAATGCCTTGCTGCTGGCACCTAAGGGAGGTTTTCAGCACCACTCGCTTTAACTCATGCCCTGGCCAACAGGAATCCAAGGGGAATAATTCTCAAAAGACACGCTACAGAGGAAAAGACCCAAGGTGTCAGATGCTGAATGATGCAGCAGCACTTATTAAAGCACCCTATCAGACACTCAACATCAATATCATTTACGTGTGCCAAGACCATTTAACCTCACAGCTTCCTTTGAAGCGCTGAGGATTTCCTTCAGGTGCACTGGGATTAGGATTATCTCCTGAGAGGCTGCAGTGCAGCTTTCCCTTCTGTTCTTGCATTGTCTCTCCATGCTTCAAAGCCACAGAAAGGGAAAGCTTTGGATAGCAGAACACAGCTTGCTAATTTGCTTTGCTCCCAATTCTGCCAGCTTTGCAAATGTAACTGGTTATTTCTGTGTTAATGTGACTTCTCTAGGTATAGGGCAAAGACAACGCTTCTCAGCTTTATATAGAAAGAATAAATGTTCTTGGGCTCTCCAAAGAATAAAGGATTTGAGTTTAGGGGAGGGCTGATGTTAAACCATCCACCTTCCCCGCATGCAGAACTTACTGAGTATGGGGACATCACTGCCTTTGGTCAAAATCTGGAGTACAATGACGGGGTATTCCCTCAAGTTTTGACTCAATACACACTTTGAGATGACTTTTTGAAACGGCTAAGAAACTGGATTTGGGGACAATAATTGTTATGTTAGTTTAGCTTTTGCTGTACTAAAGTACTAAAAGTTGAAAAGTGCTGGCTGCTCTTTGACACTTCCAGACCCATTCCTGCTTCTGTGCAAGGCAACAAAAACCATGTTCCATCATCTGCAATAGGAGCAGAAGCAGATACAGCCAGGTGGCTTGCAGGACAGGTTTTCACATACCTCCCCCACGAGCTCAGCCACAGGGCTCCTCCAGTCCCACCTCTTCCCTTTCTGCAAACCTCTTCCAAAAAAAAAAAAAAAAAAAGCCTCATATCTCAGACAAAACAGAATCTACATTATTCACCAAGACCATACCACAGGTCTGTATGGTTTATGGGTCCTGTAATTTAGGAGAAGGCAGTGAACAGGGAGGGGACTGAAGATGGAATTGAGAAAGAAGGGACCATTATGCCAATCTACGTTCACTAACCCTAATGCTGTAGACACACTACTGTAAGGAGCAGTATTTTGATGTAACATCAGAGAAGATTCACTTTTACTAAACAAAATGTTTTGAATTAATCGAAGATGAGAATTAAGAACTATACCTTGCAAGGAATCCAAAGAAAAAAATAAAATAAGCTGAACCCACTGAATGTCATACCTGAAATAGTAGAGTCAAAGTTGTGTTGTTTTTATGGGTGTCGCTTTCAGATTTGGGAAATTACAGGCAGCGTGATAAATATTTCAGGCAGTTGATTACAATGAAAAGTAATTAACCCAGCTACAACAACAGGTGTTGTATGGGGAAATGCTGGCTTTTATCATGAAGTTGTGGGTGCATGTGCTAAATGCATTCGTCATCTTCTCCTTTCTTTTATTCAGAGAATGCCCTGGGGAAACTATTCTAGTGCCAGCATTTATAGGATATAATGAAAACCCATTAAATATGCATATGACTGCTAACAACAGTATGGAGAAAGAGGAACTTAACTATGGTTATGTAAGGCTGCCTGTTCAGTTGGCTTTGGTGGTGGTGGTAGCTGTAGTAATCCCACTTGAACCCCTTCACCCTGTACTTAGCTGCTGGCTTTGAGCTAAGGGCAAAACTGTTAAATTTTTTGTGTCTTTTCATTTTCCAGCTAGCAAATGCACACAACACTATTCAAAGCTCGGCTAGCTTTAACAGGAGGAGTCCAAAATACCCCTAAGTATGAACAGGGCTGTCTGTAAATAATTAGGGAAGAAAGTTCAAAGCGAAAAAACAGCTGTTCAGAGAGCTAACACATAGCACATGTGTGGGTTTAAACGATGTTGCCCTTGCTCACCCAGAGCCCGCTCCTGACAGCCAGGCTCAGGCACACACTCAAGAAATTGGGAAGGCAGGACGCTGTAGTCAGTCAGAATTGGACTCAGATTTTTGACTCTCTTTTCCTGCAGCAGTCACTCTTACACAGAAAATGTCAATGGACATACTGCAGCCTTGCCCCTTACCCCCCCAAATAATGCAAAATAGATGCAGAATCTTCACTGTTCTGCTCCTCTCTGCATTTGAAAGGAAACAAAGAAGCTGTGAGTCTGCTTTTCCTGCCTTCCTCTAACCCGATATAACCTTCCCCATGCTCTGAGAGTCTTGAACACGAAATGAAATAGAGGTAAAAACCAGAGCAGACAAGACAGGAGCTGCTTTGGTAGAACAGCAAGGGAAAAACAGCACTGATTTTACTGACCCAGACTGTCTTCTCCTCCAGACAACATCATTTTTTGCCTTTTTTTGCAAGAGATGTCTTGGGCTGCCTGGGCCTGTGCAAGACTGGAAAAGGGTCAAGAGAAACAATTTAGCACAGGGCATCCTCTGTGCATATCAACCCCTCACAGCCCTTGGGGAAAGAAAAGCTCCCAGATCTTAAAGGAGGAAATGCACACAGTCAGCATGGGTGAGCTGCAAATTCTCTGATCTCAAGTACTTGGCATTTCCTTTCCCCTTGATGGGTTATGTCTCATTTAGGACTACAGAGCAACATGGAAAGGAAAAACATTAGTACAGATTACTATCATTCTCACCAACGCTGTATGAATTCCCTGAAGAAAAGGGCAAAGGACATAACATTTACGATGGCCCTTGTTATTTTTCTCCAGAAGGAATAGATACAGGGGGTGTGTTTAAATATAAATATAAACAGAGTTGTCTCCCTTAAGCTAGCTCCATTATTAATGAGGGAACTTTTCAGCCTCTAAACAGCCTTAACAGCCCCTAAACATGCTCACAAACTGTAATGTTCCTCCTGTCTGAGGCTGCATGAGTTCAAAAGCCATCTCCCACTTGTGCAAAGATCACCACTGCCTCATAAACCGTGAATTTACGGGGAGCAGGTTACATCCACTGACCCCTGGAGACAAAAGCTGAACCTGACACTGATTATTTAATATCTTACTGACAAACGCAGCTGAGAACAAACCAAAAAAAAAAAAAAATTATTTAACTCCGTGCATTTTTAAGTCTGGGCTTTCAGGTTTGGGTTGGACTTGAAAATTGTGGGTGTTTTCAGCTTTTTTGTGGTGCCTGCTGTGTTATTTCCCATGATCAAATACAGACAGAAGCATCTTACTAGAGAAGGAAAAAAAAAAAAGTCATTTCCTCATCACAAATGTTCAAAAAAGCTTCCATGAAATGAGTGTAATGCTTGTGGTGGCTTTGACAGCACAGTTTGGCAAGCGGAAGAGAAAGAGGAGACAGTGTGAGGCAGGTAGAAAATCCATTTGGGGGAAAATGACGCTTTCCCTCTAGCAGTTTTGGGTTTCCATGTTAAGCACCTATCTTAAACCTGCCACCTAAACAGCCACAAGCAGCTTGCAATCTGAGTACAAACACACTTATCTGCCAGGTAAGGCTTCTTGGGAAGCCTGTGCCTTGACATCTGAAGATTGACTGATAATTCAAATGAGGTCTGTTATCTGGCAGGGGGTTGTTCGCCCCTGATATTCGGTAACACCTTGTCGGTGTGTACATACACACTCACACCATAAGTGTGTGGGGAGCGTGGCTGTCCTCCCCCTGCAGGAATATCAGCCCTGTGCTCACACTCCTGCCATGCCATCGGCTCCCGGTGTGCCTGGAACTGCCCCTGCTCTCCCAGCTCAGAGAGGCTCCCCAGGAAGCTGCTCTCCCCCCGTGCAGTGAGAAACAGAAGTGCAGGAGAGCAGCTCTCTGTTTAACCAAACCCAAACACTGGAAGGGAAGGAGAGATGCTCCCTGGGAAGGGCCATTTCTGCCAGAGGCTTCTGCACATCACCACATGAAGCTAACAGAAGGGCTGATTAATATTGCTATTCTTGCTATTTCTCTCTCAAAAACACAAACAGAAATGAAACCCAACATTAAGCAAACTGATTTCACTAGGAAAGCAAAGTATCTGCAATGATGGGTAACGGTTAAATAAATTGCATGTCTGAAACTAATAAAAACCAACCTATATAATGTCTTTGGGGAGATCTTTCTCCTTGTGTTATAAATGAAAAAATTACAAGGATTTTACCTAGTGTCTGTTTTAGTATTATGCACCACGTAACTTTGTTCCTAGACTGCAAACAGTGCATCCCCTGTTAAATCTGAGCCTGACACTCATGGGCAAGGAACACGGCCAAATTCTTCACAAGTTGAGATGCCATTTCTCTCCCTCCTGGAAAATTCTGCTTCTGAAAAGCTCAGTGGCAACAGCTGGAGCTGAAGTAGTGGTAGATGCCTGTATGTGCCTGCTACAGGAACATAAACATCTTGGACTGAACACCCCTAATTGGTCCAGATTTTAAGAATACTTCATTATTTCTCTTCCTGCCTCCACCTCTCAAAAAAACCCAACTCTGCACACACCCCACTGCCTTATCCCAAAGAGTAGTCTTGCAGCTAAACTGTTATCTGGGAAACACTTGAGGTAGTGAAAAAACCAAAAAAAACATAGGAAAAAAAACCACAAAAGAAATAATTGCTTTGTGTACAGAGTAAAATATAAACTATATACATTAAGGGGCCAACTGAACCGTGCATTCTGTAGGTCAGTATGACAGCAGCTACCCAGAAATTGAACTAATTAACCACTAATAGCGTCTTGTGCAGAAGAATTGCACTCTATGGTCATGTAATTGAAGAAGAAGAAGAAAAAAAAGACTTCAAGCATATAAAACCAATAAATCTTAGGAAATGTGTTTTTATGATACAAGTTAATCTGACACCCTGTAAGGTCCCAAATCTTTGTCTTTGCACCTTTTACATTGTTTATAAAATACTTCAGAGATGGTTAGTTTTTTGTACATAACTGAGTGCAGAATGCCCTTGAAAGGGGTGCACCAACTCAGCTCCCATACACGTGGGAGTTATATTGCTTCTGGGAACCAACTGCTAGAAGACCGCAGAAGTGCAGAGGGGTTTTTTCTGAGCATTTGTAGACAGCAGTTTATATCCAGAGAGACCCCTTTGGGGTTGCTTTTAACTAAAAAACAAAACTAAAAAATAAATCATTTCCATTGGGATAGGTTTTACTTTTTACTATTTGAAAAGCCCCAAGCCAATAAATGGACAAAACACTCTTTTGTGTCACTGACTCAAACCTCACTTTAGCTAGGCAGCAGGCACAGAATTTGTGGCACAAGCTGTAGAGAGATGCTGAAAGTGCAGCCTTGGCAAAATAAAGGTTTGAGGGAATGTATCTGTAGTATTATTTACAGACAGGACAGCTGTGCTGGTGACTGAAGTAAAACACCCTGACTAAATATAATCTGAAGCCAGAGATAAGTAAGTGTTTCAAAGCTGCGTCCCTACAAGAGGCACATGTTTAGCTTTTCATGCATCACAATGGATGTCCCACATGAACTTTTTTCTTCTTCAGGTTTCCTTCAGCCCCCGACTGTCCCTGTCACCCTGTGCCAGATGGGAAGTGAGAGCTAAGCCGATCCACCTCTTTGTGGTGGAAACCCCCCGAGCTTCGGCTACAGGTTACTGAAGCCTTCATGAAAAATTCAGAGCTGGTATAACAAGCTTGCTGAAAGTAAAATGCGTGTCACATTATCCACCCTCCCTTTTTGCTAGCACTGAGCTACCACCGCTGAGAGGTAGAAAAATGTGCCCGCAACAAACTTGTGCAGGATACAGATGCAAAGAGAAACATTAAACTCGGTCCTCTTTCTACCTTTAATTTTAGCAGTAAAATTAATATGGTGTGAAAATTAAGGGGCAATAAAAGAACGCAGAAAATTGATTTATAGACGGACATAGAAGAAGTAGACACTGAAAACTGCTAAGCTGCTTAAAAGATTGGGGTGTGGAAGTACTTGGTGCCTTTCCCAGTAGTTAAATCACTGTTGTCTCACATTAGATGTCATTTATGAGTGTAGTATGCCACTTAATTTGTAAAACTCTTTCAGAGGTAAATTTGGTGCGTATTAAAGGTGTTGTTTGCTTTAAGAGATCAAGCAAAACAGTGGAAAGCAGAATGGGCTGGTAGAAATCAGCTTTGTCATTTGGCCCAACCTTCCTACAAACACTTTTGCCCCGCAGGTATGAGGGGACACACGCTCCCAGCAGGCACTGAGGGTCAGTGTGCAAGCTTGTTTCTGCTTTCCAACACCCCAAACCCCAGAGATGAGCTATGGAAGCAATAAAAACACAGCACTTGGCTCAGCTCATTAAGAGACTGTGGGCTCAGGGAGGTGGGGAGCAGCTTTCCCCTTTCAGCTGACTGCCTGCCACATCACCCCCCAAGACCTTTGCTGCTTGCCTCCATACTCTGTACTTGAGGATTTGTGAAGAAAAGCATAAATAAGAGTGACGTGGATCAATTAGAGAGAGGCTGTGTAGGGATATAACCAGATTTAACCAGAAAAGGAAAGTCAAAGAAGGCATAAGCCCCCTGATATGCACGGCTGGAAAACTGGTAACAATGCACAAGGGGAAGGCTGAGACACTCAACAATCTTTTTTGCCTGTCTTCAATGATAACTTCTCTTCCCACACCTCTTGAGTGGATGGACAGCAGGATGGGGATGTGGGGAGCAAAGCCTCTTCCTGTGTATGTAAAGATCAGGTTCATGACCACTTGAGGAACCTGAATGTACATACATCTGTGGGACTTGATGGGATGTATCCCAGAGCCCTGAGGGATTTGGCTGATGCACTTGCTAAGCCTCATGACGTTTGGAAAGTCCTTACAGGTAAAGTCACTGGTAACTGGGAAAAGGGAAACATTGTACCCATCTTGAAACAGGGCAGAAAGATAGAGTCTGGGAACCATCACCCCGTCAGCCTCACCTCTGTGCTGCGGATATCATGGCAGACATCCTCCTAGGAGTATGCTGAGGCACATGGAGAACAGGGATGTGATTTGGGACAGCCAGCACAGCTTTACCAAAGGCAAGTCCTGCCTGACCAACCCTGTGGCCTTCTTCAATGGAGTGACTGCATCAGCAGACAAGAGAAGGGTTACAGATGCCATTTATCTGGACTTCTGTAAAGCCTTTGACAGGGTCCTCCACAACGTCCTTCTCTAAATTGGAGAGTGATGGGGTTAATGAGTGGATTGTTAGATGGCTAAGAAATTCGTTGGACAGTTTCATCCCGAGGGTAGTGGTCAATGGCTCAGGATCCTGATGGACATCAGGGACAAGTGGTGTCTCTTAGGAGTCCATATTGGGACCAGTGTTATTTCATATTTTCATTAATGACATAGACAGAGGTGTCCAGTGCACCCTCAGCTAATTTCCAGATGACCCCAAGCTGAGTGGTGCAGTTGCCACACTTGAAGGATGGGATGCCATCCAGAGGGACCTGGTCTAGCTTGAGAAGCGGGTCCCTGGGAATATCATGAGGTTAAACAGGACCAAGATCAAGGTGCTACACCTGGGTCAGAGCAACCCCAAATATCAGCACAGCCTGAGGGATGAACAGCTCAAGAGCAGCCCTGCCCAGAAGGATTTGGGAGTCCACCAGACTGGACCACCAGACGGCTGGATGGCCCAGCAGTGTGTGCTTGCAGCCCAGAAAGCCAAGCCCTCCTGGGAGAACAAGGTAAGTCTTCAAGGCATTTTATGTGCTGGCTCCTGCTGTGACAAAACCTCACATTTGCCATCAGGAGAGATGCTGAGCAGAGCCTTCTCTGTGGGATGGAGGGGGCCAGGGTAGAAGGGACACTTCCACCATTCTTTCCACTCTCATTCCTTGCAGAGGCTAACAGCAGACAGGAGGGACCCAGGAAAAAGCATTTGCAGCTGCATGATGCCTGGGGGAAGCAGATATCAGAGGAAAGAGGACTGGGCACACAGCAATCAGTGGATTTCAGTAACTATATAAAACACAGGACCTGCTGCATGCAGCATACCCCAGCTTCACAGCAGGATAAGCAGTATTGCCTCCCTTGTCCTAAACCTTTTTCCTGGGAAGCAAAGGTGGGTGCCCAGTTGGGGCTGGAGCCTGAGAGCTCCCCTGCCTTCCAGGCAGGCAGCAGCACTGCCAGCTGCAGCCTTTGGAGCTGCCTCAGCTGAGCCTGGACACCACATGCAATAGCAGCCCTAAAAGGCACCCCAAATATAATCTCCCTAATGGTTAAAGTGTGCACAAAAGAAAGCAGATTCCTGGAAAGCACCTCACTTGTAGTGCATACAGGCAACAAGTGTTGCTCCATGGCGTTTATAGCAATTAATTTCTCCTGCAAAAACAGACCTTCGCATTTATTACAGAGCACTTGGATTAAGGTATAATTGCATGCTTGCTTGGAGAGTTTAGATAAGAGGTTTTAGCCTAAGAGTCGATTGTGCAGATATAATGTTTCTAGGGTTTGTTGCTTTTCCCATTCCTTCTTTTCGAGAAAACCCCACCATGATTTCTGCATGAGTACACACTGATAGGATGCCACAAAAGAGTGCTGTGCACACAAGCTACTGACAACATGTAAGTAGTCTCAGACACGCTGGAGGCAAAACACAAGGAGTAGAAACTCATATGACCACATCTGTCTTTCAACTCACTACTTCCTCCTTTTGCCAAACCCGGACATGAAAAAGAAGAAAAGGAAAATACTAAGCATGTTTTGTCTCAACCTCCTCTGAGATTTGTGACATGTTTTTACTCAAACTTGAGGTCAAAAAAAATGCTTTCAACTATTTCACTAAGCTACATCTTTTCTACGGATATTTTGTAAAATTGTGTTTTTTGAAGTCACATCCATCAGATCCTACTCGTTGTCAAACACTGGCACAATTACGTTAATGGAAGCGATTAATAATTCACCAGTGTTTTCTTTTATGGTATAGGAAGGCTTGTGACAGTTATGAATAACATTCAGCTTTGTTTGCTGAGGATTTTTTCCTTATTTTCCCTATCTCTGTTATATTATAACATAATTGTCTCCCTACCTGCCCTGGCTGCTTTTACACACCCTCATTGTTTACAAAATGAATAATTAATGGTTGATAACCTGCAGCCAAATCCCTCCCAGCCCATTTCTCCTGCTTGGTCTATGCCATTTTCTAGTTTATTCCAGCAGCTTGGTTTACAGAACTTGATACTGCTTACATGTTTGAAGAAGAGAAATGGGAGCAAATAAAAGTGTAACAAGGTGAAAGTTGATGTTAACCTGAGCTACAATACTTACCTACTTGTAGGTCATTTTTGTAACATTTGTTATACAGCAAAGCGAAATATATCTAGACTTATTTTGTGAAGTAATCAAAAATGCACAGCCCTTCTAGAGCAGCAAGAAAATCACTGCAAATGCCTTGCCCACCTTCTGAAGCATTTCTCCCATTTTCCAGCGCCAGCCTACGTCACCCCTGTCCCTCAGTGCATCTTCCCTTCACCCACCAACACCACTTGAATCCTCCAGCTCTCGTGGCTCAGCAAAATGTTCTCGTCCACTTATCACTTGTATTATCATATTTTGTCAATGCACAAACGTCTAAACGTGATCTTTGCCCCAAGCAGCGAGGGACAACTCACAAAGTCTATGAAGCAGAGCAATCTCATGGGCACACACAGCCCTCCATGCGGGGATGAGCTTCCGCTTCCCTGCACAGCGACAAAAGCTGGGTCAGGGGATGCTCCATTTGACTTTCCTGTGATGGCCCTGACTTCTGAAGACTCATTTTTAATTTGATTTTCCAGCTCAGCATCTAAACTGAGGCCTGACTGTCTTCTTGCTTCCATTACTTTTGCTCTAGCAACATTTTGCTAGAGTCACGCGTGGGCATCACGGCACACGTGCTCGGCTGGCCCAGATGTGTCCCTCAACACCTGCACAAGGAAGCTGAAGCTGTCCAAATTGCAGGTGAACAATAACCTAAAATAAATAATAATAAAAAAAGAAGTTCACGTGATCCGGACCAGGCATGCCATGAAACTCAAATATTTGGCATCGGTTTTTCCTTTTCAAGCTGAAGTTGCATCTATTTCTTTTGCCATCAGAGGCAGGCAAACCTTGTAACCAGGAGCATTGAGATACCCGTGCTAGTAATGAGTGCACCCCAGTCTAATTTAAACCTGCTGAAGGGGGCTTTTGTTACAGAGCAGTGCTGATGAGCTTCATATTCTTCACACACAACACCCATTCAGCCAGGAGTTTACGAACCAGAAGAGAAAAGTGTCATTGGTTTTGTTGGTGGGTCAAAAAGTTAAGACAACACACCTTTACTGTTCTCCCAATGACACATTTCCTCCAAACAACTACAAAGCCTGTTAAAATTAACATGTATATAATAAAATGCATCACATACCGTAAACTTACTGACAGAAAGAACATGACGATAAAATGAGTTACATGCAAAAAGCTAAGAATTAATAAAACGCACACAAATTATCAATCTAGTAATTTAGAGTTCACAGTTTTCCATGGGAAAGCCAAATTAATGCCTTCTAACAAATAAAAAAGGAAGACTCTCTTGATTCCAATTAATTTGGGGCCTGATCATCAGTTATGGCCTTAGCAGAGTGCAGAATCAGATTTCTGGGCATTAGCAGCACTTTTATCAACACAGTGAGTTGGTGATAAATCCTCTGCCTTTTGAGAGACAGAAATTAGTCAAGCTGGCTGGAAGACCATTGCTTTGAGACTTGATTTTTGTTCCAGCATCCATTCACTGGAAATTCAGAGAGGGACATGGTTTTCAACATGCCACCTCCAGATTTCTGAAATGAAATCTATTTTGCAGGATGCCTGTGCAATGGGAGAAATGAGTTTCTGACAGCAGCTGCCTGCAAAGTCCCAGGCTCTGCGCACATCATGCTGTGTCCAGACACTGCCACTGCTTCAAACCACTTTTTTCTCAGGCTCCTTAGAGATAATCCAAGAACCCTAGACCACCCCTAGGGGATTTCAGGGACTTTCACTCCCCCAGGTTAACAATGATCCTGGCATTAATGGCATCCCCCAGAGCCATTCACACTGGAAGGTCTGGTCTCTGTTTCTCACAGCTGAATTCTGAAGGGCAGAAGACCTTCAAGCCTCAGAACCTTTGACAGAGAGATAACCTACCTACATCTCAAGAAATGTTACTTGAGCCCGAGAGGTTTTCTGCAGAACAGTTTGCAAAACACACTGCAAAGCAACTTTTTTTTTTTCCCCACCAAGTTATTTAATTAGAAAATTCTGAGACGTTTACTTGTTTAAAATCAGATATTAGACAGAGGGGCACTTGTAGAGGTTATCAGGGCAGGATAGTAGACTGTAAGGGAGTAGTGAGTGGGACATGAACAGTTGACACTATGTTCAGTATCACTATGTGATACCGTTGCTAGTGTCTCATTAGGAGGGAATATCAATTTCTAATAATTTCTGCTTTCAGACACCAGCATCCAGTGGTAGGATGTTCTGCTACAAGCCAGGAGATGTTGGCTTATTCCTGATAGTATCACAGAGCTTAGAAAAACAGCTCTGAATCAAAACTTCCACATCTAAAGCAGAGATGTTAATTCCAAACACAGCTCAGCAGGACACTTAGGCATTCTCCACCCAAGCGCGTAATAAGATTGGAGTTTTAGGATGACAAGTGCTATGAAATACAAGCAAAGTTTAAAGAAATTTGGTGGGACTGTTGAAAGGGAAAGAGCAAGAAGAAGGTAGAAAGCTTCCTGCAGTCACCAGTAAACGAAATGGATCAATAAAAGATGGTGAAGGTATAGAGCAGATGAAGAGAGCCTGAATATTTTTGTATGGAAGGTATCACAAGACACACGATAACTTAGGAAGAGATGTGAGGACATAACAGATAGTTGGAATGAGGTAACGATGAAACTGCTACATGAAATGATGGGCAGGGAAGGAAGATTTTAGGAGGATTTTAGAATAAGCAACACTGTTCCAGTCTAGTCCCAGCACTAGTTGTCTGGTCTAGTCCAGATCCTCAAGAAAAATGTGGAGAATCAGGAGAGAAATAAGCACTAGGGAAAAAGAAAGGAGTTATTGTATCATCATGGCTCTATCCTAAATCAAAGAGTAAAACATTTCTTAACCTATCAAAGAATCAAAGTATTTCTGCAGGAAGATCTTGTACTAAGAAAACACATGGCTCCCTAATCTCCAATTACATCCAAGAGCTAAACATTTATATTCTTAGCATTAAAAAACTAAATACTTAAAAAACACCTTCTAAGAAATCTAATACTCTAATCCTCAAGAGAGGATTTTTTAAAAGGATGCTTAGGCTCAGCAGCTAAATAATTTTCACTAACAAGACCAGAAAAAGACATTTTGAAAAATTATATCCACCTGTGTGTTTAATGCAGAGTTGGGGGCTTTTTTTTTTTTTTGCAGTCACACTATTGTCAAAGTATCTGAGAAATTAAAGCAACCTAGCAAGCGATTCAGTAATTTTTATCTTCTCTTTCTGTGACAAAAATTATGCATGAGGGTTCAAAAGGAAATTCTTCCTGTGTGTTTTACTCCAGCCAGAAAATACACTTTATAGTAGCACTGAAATGCAACAAGACACATTTATGCTGCGCTCACATGGCTTTATGCCACCTGGCCAAGAGACATTGGTAAGGCAGTCGAGCACACACCCTGTCGTGCGTACTCAGCTTTTATTGCCCACTCAGAAAGCCTTATTCTCATTGTTTAGAAAGGGAACAGAACTCACTCCAAGAAAACCCCAACCTGGATAAAGTTAGAGCCAAAACGCAGAAGAATCTGAATGCCAACCTACCATGGCGGAAAAACATTTAGCTGTTCCATTGACTTTTGCATTTCCACACTCTACTCCCCTGTTACAAGCAGGGCTAAACCTTTCAAACCTCTTGATACCACATGAAGCTGCTCTCCAGCTATCCAATTTAAAACCTGTTCTTAGGAACTACCTACTGCATCTTTTCAGACTAGAAAACAGCACGCACACACACGTGCAGCTACCTGAATTTTCAAAACAGGCCCAGGAATGGGCTGGGCTCTGTACCACATGCCAAGTGCTGCCTGCCCTCCTGCATCCCCATCTGCTAAGTGAATAGGTATTCATTTGTGTAGGAGGCTTTTGAAGCAGCCCTTCTGGCTGTGTAGGAGAGGGCAGACACCCACTGCAAACACCATTGTTTTGGGGCCCTCTGGTAGGAGTTTCACACAGAGTTGGAGTAGCAGCCCTCTCAGTGGGCAGTTCCCGTGACAGAAGAAATTGCTGTGCTGGCCATTTAGCAGTTGGTTCTGCTACAGAATTGGGAATTAAATACATTTCTAAGGGAAGGAGGTGATTCACTTTGGGGTTTTTTTTAAGCAAAGGTCTGTTCCACATGACCCAAACAACAGAAATGCTCCTGGAAATAAGTACTCTGATACTTAGGTAAGTATCTGGCAAGGAATCTATTTTGTCATGTCTTTTATGACCTAGAAGATCACCAAGTTTTCAAAACCTAAATGGCAAAGATTAACTTTTAAAAGGTTCTGTCAAAACACACCACGAGTTGGCTTTTGTGAAAGAGAACCTTGGGGCACTGATCCCATTGGTTTCACCTGCTCCAACTGCCTCGGGATACATTAATACACGGAGTGCACAAATGATTACCAGACATTCAAAGCCAGGGCTTACCACCCCTCATCTGAGTGATCACAGACCCTAAATGAGACACCTGTAGGCCTCCAGCTGTGTTTGAGTGAGAATGGCTTTCCAGGCCCTAAAAATGTCCATTTGCAACCACCAAAGCTGGAATTATACAGCAAAACATCAAGGACCAACACAGAACATGTTAAGAGTGTTTCAATACTGCTTTATAACATCAACAAGGGCTTTTTCTTCGTGCAATGGATCCTTGTTTAAATTACATTGGATGGCCTGTTTTAGTTTGATTTATGGGCACATCCTGTGCACTCTTGCACAGTTTAGCAATCCCATCCAATTCTAAAGGCTTGTTTATGAGCATAAAGATGACTTACAGTAATAAAGAGCTACACCCTTGTCGTTCCAGCACTCACCTGCTCACTGGGATCTTATCATAATCCAAACAATGAAAAAACATATACGCGGATTCCGTTTTGAGCCATGCCTGAGCAAAGCAGAGAAGGATAAACAAGGATCCTCCCACAGCTTCCAATGCCTGTAGTGGTTTGAGGCAAGAGAAGGAAATTTGAACTACAGTTCTTAGAAGGATGAAATGTTCTTGTTTCACTGTGGATTCAAGACTCACACTTCTGCCATTTTTTCTTTCATAGAAATGAAACACCTGCTTTCAAATGTTATGCTCCTGGGTTTTGGTTGGGGTTTTTTGCTGGACTTTCTGTTTGTTTTGGTTGTTGTTGGGATTTTTTTCACACTTCTTCCTTTCTATCATTACATCAAAACTAAACTCTTATGCAAAACAGCCTAACTTTATCAACATGTTGCTTTGGAATACAATGGCAAATTCAAATGGATTATAGTGATGCAGGGACTGGGTTTGTCTGTTCCCACCAGTGATAAGCCTCCATGTTTCTGTCCCAATTTTTTTTTTTTTTCCCTACAGAAAATACACCTGGCCTGTGAAGATTTTCACCCTGTTTGCTTCTTGTCTCTCTAGGATGGAGGCCCTGCTGCAGCAGAGGACAGATGAAGATCCTGGGGGTAGAGCCAGCTCAGAAGGAAACTGATCTTTCTCTGCCAGTCACATACTACTGGGATTCTCCCTTCACAGAGGCAATTCAGGGAGAGGTTCCTGCCAGTATAAATCCAACTGGGCTGTGTAAACACAGAGAAAGACCAGAGAATGTGAGCTCCAGAGAGAGATTGCTTCCTTGTGATAAACTAAGCTAATAAATAAGTTTTTAAAAGACCAAGACCTCTAACATTGAGAGCTTTAAAGAAGGATCAGATTGTGCAAAAATTATGTGTGATGTTCTGGAAAAAAAGTTACTTTGCATCAGCCAAATGCATTCTTTATTTATACTGACAGGAATAAAATCCTTCTAAAGAAAGAAGAAAGGGAGCAAAGGCCTTGCCTATAATGCCACAGCTTAGCCCTGCCAGTTGTTCCTGGCTCAAACCATTACACCAGTGCAACAGGCTACGTTGTCATGCCAGAGCCAGAGAGAGAGACACTGGACATGTCCGTGCCCCAACATGTGCCAGGCGCCAATGTCCCCTAATTGATGTTAGCTTACAGCAGGGAGCTCCTGGTTCATGTCAGACAGTTCTGGGCCTTTCACCACAAGAAAGAATTTAAGGTGCCAGAGGGTGTCCAGAGAAGGACAACAGAGCTGGGGAAGGGTCCGAGTTAAGTTCTATGAGGGAGCTGGGGGTGTTTAGCCTCAAGAAAAGGAGAGAGAGGAGAGATCTTATTGCTCTGTACAAAAAGGAGGTGGCAACAAGACTGGGGTCAGTAACAAGTGATGAGGGGAAATGACCACAAGTTACATCAGGGGAGGTTTAGATTAGATACAAAGAAAAAAAATTACAGAAAGAGCTGCCAAGTATAGACTGCGCAGGGAAGTGGTGGAGTCACCATGCCTGGAAGTGTTAAAAAAATATGTGGCTATAACACTTGAGAACATGGTTTAGTGGTGAACAGGGTGGTGGTGCTGGGTTGACAGCTCTACTTGGTGATCTTAGAGGTCTTTTCCAAACTTAATGATTCTATGGCTGTGTGACTTTAGATTGATTCTTAGCACAACTTTTGCAAGGACTACTTATATTTCATTCTGAGAATTTTTAAAAAATATTTCTTTTTCATATTAAACCTCATAATTTGAAATACAATCTGGAACAACATTGTCTGTTTTCACTTATGCCATAACAAAAATCTGTAGACACCAGAAGAAATTACCGCTGTGTCACCTGTGTAACAAGCCAAGCTTCTACGCTTCATAAACCACCGAAGACTTTTCGCTAAGGATGATTTATTAAAAACACACGCTGCATTAAACAGGACGGGATGAAAAGGTTTGCAATGAGGTGTTTGATGGGGCTGGTTTTGTTGGGTTTTGGGTGGGTTTTTTTTTTAAGAGTCTATCTTGCCAGTAAGGGACTCAACTAAGGAGAGGGGAAGAGCAGGAGAGTGGAAAAACGGAAAAAAAAAAAATTAAATAAAGGTGGGGAGAGAAAACTTAAAAATAAACAGGAAGGAAAAGCCACCACAAGCCCCCGAGGCCTGTGGCAGAGCTGTGGCCCGGGAGGCCGCAGCTACCATGGACAGAGCCCGCCGCCCGCCCGGCCCCGCCCGCAGCGCAGCAGCCGGCCCGGCGCCCCGCTCCCGGCCCCGCACGGCCACATCCTCCGTGCAGGAGCTCCTGCCAGGCCCCCGGAGCTGGGAGCGGCTCTCGCACGGCTTTATGGGCTCCGCCTCACGCGGGTGCCTGCCTTAGGTTGGGCTTCCCTGTGTTGATTCAGGGCATCCTTCGGAGCACCTGCCTCCGAGCGCCAAGCCGTGAAGTTCGGTTGCAATAAAAAGTTAATAGAAGAGTTTATTGCAGGGTGTGCAAACCTAAAATTTTAAAGTAATCGAGACAGCAGCTCACAGGCAAGTTCAAAGGCCATTTTTTTTAAAATGCAACAGTGTCCTCCTCCTATGTACAACACAAAAACTTTGTGGCAAAATATGTTTTGTTTTGGACAAATTGCTCTTCCTGCAGAAAGGGAAATATGAACCCCGATGGATTTTCCTTTCAGCTCTACAGTATACTCAGCACACGAATTGCCTATTACAGATTTTTACTAACACCTATTTTTCCTAGATAAAGTGATGCTAAAGGGAAATCTGAATTTGGACACACTGCAGTACATAACATGGAGTCGCATCCTTCTCCCTCTAAGTGTTTGAGAGGGGTTAAGTGCTTGACAGGAGAGAGGAAACTTAGAAAAAAGTTGAGAGCTAATAGAGAATATCCCAATTCCCTAATTTGAGCTAAAAGCCCGACTTCAGTAAAAAAAGGAATTAAATTTCAAAAGAAAAACTGTTACATTCAGTTGTCATAAACCTGTGCTTAGTGTACACACTTAACACCAAGTGCATTGCGGAGGATGTCATTTCATGACACTGTTTACATCCTTCATAGAACAAAAAATTCTAAATGTAGTTTGCTGGATAATGAGATTATCTCTATTATTATCTAGATAATATCTGAGATATTATCTATTTATCTTAGGTAGAGTTTCAATAGACTTCTTTAATATTTCCTGAGGATCTCCCTAATTAATGATGTGAATTCATCTGCTGGCATTTGAATATCAAGAATACATTGTTAACACTGTC
The DNA here is from genome assembly GCA_013400495.1 of Nicator chloris. Lineage (NCBI taxonomy): Eukaryota > Metazoa > Chordata > Aves > Passeriformes > Pycnonotidae > Nicator > Nicator chloris. Next base: position 281,343 of record WAAE01026604.1, read on the forward strand.
AGAACTTTTGATAATGCTACTCCCCTTCTTCAGCATAGTGTGGAGTTTGTAATGCTTATAAAATGCTCTGAAAAGACAACTGGCTGAATATGATATTGTGGCTAAATGAGAGTTTTATAAAAACACTGAACTTTCCATGGAAAGTTTAAAACACTGTTCTACATCAGTTGATCTTGGTGACGGTATTGAATTGAATACTGAATATCTACACTCCCACTTTTGTGGTCCTCCAAGCTGTTCTTGGGGCCGGCTGAATACTGGGAGGGCTCCAAAACAGCTGTGCTCTTTGAAAGAGTATATCCATGCTCTGGAATGTAACATATTACTCAAGGTTTGCTGTTTCTTAGGGCAAAAGAAGGATGTATGGTGGTAAGGTTGTACAAAAATACATATTGGGCTGGGATGTGTCATTGCTTCTGGGGTAATAACCAGGAAACTATTCATGGTCATGGCTGCTGAAAAGCTACCTAAAGTAATGGAAAAGAGGGGGTGAGAAAGGTAAATTTCAGCTTTGGATAATCCTTTTTAATAGTTATTTGCTCGTTTTCACACGCACAAATACTTGTCCACGTAAGTACAAGTTGACAGAACTCTATTGCACATGTATTAAAAGACAGGGTTTACCAGTAAAATCTGTGGCAGCACAAAACTATCCCATAAGAGCTGTGTTCTCAGTTTCAAAAACCCTAAAATATTATTATGCAAGTTAGAACAGCAGCTGCTGGCAATATCTGTGGATATTTGTGGATATATACTCTCCAGACCCTTCCCCAGCTCCTTTGCCCTTCTCTGGGCTTGCTCCAGCACCTCAATGTCCTCCTTGTTGTGAGGGGCCCAGAAGTGGACACAGCCCTTCAGGCAGGGCCTCACCAGTGCTGAGCACAAAGGGACAATATGAAAACCAGCATTTTGATCTGCCCACAAAACGAGCATTGGTGTCCCTGCCTGTGTGAGGGGAGTTGGAGCTAGGTGACCTTTAAGGTGCTTTCCCACCCAAACCACCCCGTGATTCCATGGTGTGCCAGCTATTACCAGATCAGACGGGAAGAACTCCTGCACAAGGGGGTCTGTATGCATTCAGAAGGGCGGCCCCCACAAAGCAGGTCATGACATTTGCTGTTAGCACATCTCCTCTCCATCATTTACTCCATAGCCACGAAATGCGTGTAATGGCCAGCACAGGCAGATTTAAGCAATGCTCTCACGTTTCTTTTGATGTCTCATCAGATTTCCTGGTCTTTCCAAAGACAAAGAGAGAAGCTGTTTCTCCCAAGCAACCTGTCTAATTCTGTGCATGAATATAGCCCCAAATAAATACACAATATGGTAATTAACTATCTCCTGGCTTTGTCGTTTCTCTCATCTTTTCCATTTGGGAAACCTCTGGTCAGCTTTCCTATGGTCTATTCTTTTAGTTAAACTGTTTCCATCACCCAACTTAGATCACATTTCACTTCATACCACAGTACTTCTCCAAAGAGGTGAGACCTTCCTGAATGCAGAGGAGGTTTATGCTGATGGAAATCTGTCATACTCCTCTCCTATCCAGTTCTAGGTTCTTTAAGGTTAACATTAAACTGCCACTCAAAACCCCTTACCTGTTGTATTAAGAAAAATAAATTAAATATCCCTTTTAAAATCAGAGGCCTGCAGTAATTTCCAGTAACATTTGATGACAACTTTAGGATAGTCTCTTCCAGTGAGAGTATTGGAACTCAGAATAATTCAGCCATTTGTTTCCAAACCTCAGAATGCATGAAGGGGAAAACAGAAAGTGTAATGCAAGAATTGTCAAAGGGAATAGTCAGATGAAAATAGCAGAATTTAGGAAAACTTCTAATGCTGTACTTTCTATTACATTAATTGATTTTTATCTGATTAAACATATCAATGTTGGTACTGTAGTAGAATCACAGAAACTGTTTGAATACACTCATTTTGCTGGCTTCCTTTTTTTCTCTAGGCATAATTTAAAAATATGAACTTCACATGAGAAAAAAAAAAAAATAAGACCCGCATGGATCTTCCTCCCTCATTAAATCTATACTTTCCAAAGGCTGATGGCCTCTAACAGTTGCAGAGTCTCCTAATGAAAACGCCCTGGGCTCCACCACAGACCAGTCACTGACCTAGAGCCATTCACAGAGTATGAATTTTATGTGATAGCAGTGAACACAGCAAGTGTGGTACCTACAGACTAGATATCAGGACAAACAGGAGAGGCTGGCAAGCAGTGGTTTGATTTTGTTTGATAGAAATGAAAGGAAAAAAATAAATTGGAATATATTCTTAATTTTTTTTCAGGCAATAGAAAAGCTGAAGTCTTGTTACACTGGACTTCCTATAATTTTTCAAAAAGCTGTAAAGGTAGAGTTAACATATTGAAACTTGATGTTTTTACATTTCTCAGATTTGAGGTATTGAAAACCAAGAAGATCCATCAAAATAGATCAAGTCAAGAAGGGGGAAAAAAAATAAAAGGTCTTATCTTTGATAATCTGTTGGGTTTTATTTGAAAAAACAAAATAAGGGTCTGCCAAAAGAAGACCCCAAGCTATTTGTTCCCAATGTTTCCTGTAGACTTTGGAGAGCCTTATTCAGTTTGGCCTACTGACCCTCTGTGAAGGCCCTGGTCCTGCACCGCCATCTATTTCAGGAATCTGCAGGTCAGTTCCCTACATCAGCTCCACAAATATTATCAAGGTGTGCAAGGATAATAAGTGCAACTGCCAAATGCATCCACAGATATCACTTTAGTATTCCAATAAGAGTCTGAGTTTTCTTGCTCTGCTAAGCACCCAACTGCCACAGAAACAGCTGAAAACCTCAGAATACTCAGCAAGAAGACCAAAAACCTGGCTTTGAATGCCCATCTTTCATTTCTCTTATTTCTATTTTGGGGAATAATCTTTTTCTTGTTCCTGGTTTAAGAATACTTGAAATTATGACCACAGCAACTCTAAGGTAAGTTTAGACCCACTGTTTTCTGTTGGAAGATGCTCTCCTATTTACACGTCTCAGTTATTTAGAAAAACAATAGGGAAACTATATATATAGAAATACCCTTCCCAGATGTCACTTCCTTGGAGGGTGAAAGATTCTTGTTTAGCCTAAGATATACAGAGGTTTATGTTCCTTACACACAGCTCTATAGTTGAATAGCCACACACAGACACAGACAGGGACCCTTCAGCACTGGAGTGCCTGAGGCTCGTTGTGCTCTGGAGCTGCCACCACAAGCTCAGGTTCCAGAGGCGCTGGAATCGCAGGGAACACCTGTCATGGAGGTGTCACCAAGCACCAGAGCAGCCCCAGGCAGGTGCATGGGGCTACAAGGAACTTCCAGCACACTGCCAGAACCTCACAGCTGCTTCAGCTACGCTGGACCATGCCCCAGCCCCTGGTGAAACAGCCCAAGGTTGAGAAACTTCCAGTAAAACCACAGCACAGAGCCTTCATGGCCCTAGAAGTGCCCTGCTAAAAAGGGGGTTCATTGCAAAGCTACCTCACATAGCCTTTTCAGAAGCAGCTAATGATATCAAATAAAACTGCCTTTCCTCAAAAGGTGCCTCACTCCTTCACCCTCAGCTTCCAATACTGCTCACTGCAGTTCCCCTGAGGGTGTCATGGATGGGGTCAGCAATCACAGGCAACAGCAGCATCCAAGTGAAGCAACTGCATTAAACTAACCCCAAAATTACAGCCAGCAATGCTCCCAAGTTTTCACTCTCTTTCCCAACAGGAAAACCCTAGCAATCCAACAGCAACTCAGAGCCTTTCTTTCGCAGCTGCCATCCTCACAGAACCAGCCTTCTACTTTTCAAGCCTTTTTTTGAAGAAAAAGCTTTCAGGATATTCTGCAATGCAAAGAGGAAGCTACCAAACCGTAGAGCAGGGAAGAGAGTTAATTAAATATCTCAATAGCCAAGTATTAGGAGCATAATTGATTTAATCCAGAAATATTTCCACAACCAGAGATGAACCACACAAAAATTTGCTGTGAGAGTATTTTTGCAAAACATTCTGGTAAGCAATGAGACATAACAATGCAATTCAGGCTGTATTCATCATATCTTCACTACAAATACTGCAGCACTGCTAATTTCAGAAAAAAATAAGAGATATTCTTCCTACCTGAGAGGTGACTGAGGCTGGTAAGTGCTGCATGTTCTGCAAATCAGACTGTGCCTTAGAGCCTCACATACCCTGGAACACTACCTCATGAGCCATGTTCTCACCCATCCCCGTGGGGAAGCTCCAGCAGGAACAAATTACTTAGATTCAAGCTTAATGAGGGAACAACCCATGAATCAGGAGAACCATTTTGCTTGCAGAAGCCTGCATCCAATCACCATCCTTCCCAAAATACTGCTCAGCTTTATCCTATATCAGAAAATTTCACCTCTCCCTTCCTCTTGACCCACTCTAGCTAACGGTGTACAGCTGGGGCAACACAAACTGCTCTGCACCTGCATTCTAGGGCAGCGGGAAAGGATGACCCTATCATGGTGAAACATGTCATGGAAAAACCATGGTGAAACGTCTGGAGGTGTAAAGCTAGCCACTGGCCAAACGTCCTTTGCCTTGAGCAAAGTCTCGCAACTGGAAAGACATTTGAAGCAACTGGAATAGTGTGTTGTGTTAGAAAGCAGTGGCACACATCCATCACACATCCTACATCCTCATCTTTGGCCCTGGGCTCCTGTTGCCCATAGCAGGTCATTTAACATTTCTGGGCCTCACGTCCTTCTACGTAGACAGGATAATTCCCCCTAGGCCAGAAGAGAAGATCAGGGACTGAGAACTATGGGTTGTCCCTATATGAGCCTTAGCCAAGCTCTCAGCTGTACCATTTCTGTAGGACGGTTGTACAGTCCCACCACAAATTGTCACAGCTTATTGACAGTCAGCATTTTGGGGGACCTTCATGTAACACTGGCCCTCAGTTCAGCATTAGTACTGGAATGAGAAAAATAAAATAATATAATCTGTGGCTAATACAAAGCAAATACTAAAGTGATACTTTTGCCCATAGCAGCTGAAATCCAAAGTAGATAAGCTGTATGGAAGTACTTTCCATTGCTTTCCAAAATGGAGTAGGGAGGAGCCCACTGCCCACTCTGATAGGGATCCCCACTTCTCCTGACTCCCCACTTTGCTCTGGTCCTATGCACAGCCCATTCCTGCTCCAGTGGAAACCAACAGCAAGGCTTCTCCCAGCCTCTCCAGCCACAAAATGTTTAGGCAGAAGAACTATCTTTTCTTTGTCAAAAAAAAAAAAAAAAGAGGAAAAAAAAAAAGAAAAAACAACAACAACAAAAAAAAACACCAAAACAACAAAAACCCAATAAATAAATGCAGCACCCTCCTCCTTTTTTGAAGCGGAGAAGAGACATTGCAGGAGGCATTGTCATGCACGGCTATTTCAGAAGCTGGGCTGGTGGATTTAATAAATGAATGAATAAATAAATAAAAAAGCTGATCTCCTCGCACTGCTCCCAGGAAAAGTGGGGATGGCCCCAGTTAGGGGGAAAGGAGGGGCCAGTGTCCGCCGACTGCCGGGGGAGCGGCGGGGGCCGGGGTGTAGCTGCTGGTTGCGGATGCTGCCCCGGAGCCGGGAGCGAGCAGGAACCTTTCTGGGACAGGATAAAAATGTTGACTGTAGATAAGCGAAGTGCAGGTGGGGACTGAGGGCACTGCGACGGCTCCGGCCGGTCGCCAGGGTTTGCGTTTGGGGTTTATGGGAAGCAGGTGCTGCCGCTCAACGGTCTCGGACTTATTCAACCTGTCCTCTGAAGCAGAGTTCAGCCAGTGCACGTCGGCCGTCCGGGCATCTACCGTCTCGGCAGAGCCCTTGCGGGAGGGAGGGAGCAGAGAAAACAAATAAAAGCTCAGAAATTTGCTGAGTCAAACTCTTTCCCCTACCCGGGGACGGAACAAAGAAAGCTCCGCTGGCTCGTTGTGGGGCGCATCCCAGATGTGCCGGGGTGCTAGGTGCGGGCCTGGCATCCTCCCCGGGCTCACCGGCCCCGGACGGGGTAGAGGGATGGGCCACCTCCCGGAGTGTCCCGCCCCAGCAGCGGTGACGGGTCCCGCGCTACCCACGCGTCCCCCACTCGTGCCGGGGTCCCGCAGGCCGGGGGGCGAAGTGGGGCCGTCCCGTCCCCCCGCACCTGCCAGGCTCCGCCAGCCTCGGAGCCAGAGGATTTTGCAGCGCAGTGTTGCACCACAGCCCGTACACGGTGCGCTGCTCGCTCCCCATCCTGGCTCCTTCCTGGCTCTGGATAAAACTGCATCGAATGTTTCTGAACATCGGATGGGAACAAAAAAAAAACCCCCAAGGCCAAAGATGTCGAAACACAAAAAGATCAGTGGGTGGTTGTAGCTGAAATGATACGAGCTGACCCGATAGGGTCGAGGGATTTGCTTGTTCCGAACAGGTCTTTTAAACACCAATCTGACAAGCCGGAGAGGGGTTTACCGTGCTGGTGGGCCGGGTGTCCTGTTTCAGCGAGTCACGTACCATTAAAGAGGCACTTTTACGAGTTTGTGGCGAGGCGCTGAGGCATTCAAAGCTGCTCGCTCGGGAGGAAAACCCGCAGCGGCAGCGCTTGAGGAAAGGGTTAACCCGCTGGCCGCCCTGCCTGGGAAATGATGGTAAATTATCCGGCGCGTTCTCCCGGGGAAGAAATTAGACTTCAAAAGGGCTGGAGCCCTTCTGAATATATATCAAGCAGATGGGCTGATGCGCTGTCTCGCTGATGTGCCATTGATTAACCGCCCCACAAAAGTGCTGCAGCCCCGCTCGCCCGCGGCGGGTGCGCGCCGCCGCCCGCCTCTCTCCGGGGCACCCCGGCGGCGGCAGCGCGCCTCGGTGTTGAGCAGTGGAAAAGGGGTGGCTGCCGCAAGACATCGGGAAAGAAAGTTGAGATCAAAGAGGAGAGAGCAGGGGAAGAGGGTGAAGAAAAAAAAAAAACCCAACCAAACCAACAAAACTAACAACAACAACAACAAAACCGGAGGAAAAGCCGGGATGAAATACAAAAAAGAATCTCTTCAGAAACGGAGGGGATTTGCTTTCCCACCCCCCAATCTCACCTTCCCTGCCAGCACCCTTCCCTGCACTGCACAAGCTCCCATCTCGCGTCCCAGCTGCACTCCGTGCTGCAGCGGGTACGGCGGGCCGGCACCTCCGCACCCCGAGCAGCCTCGGTGAAACCGAGCTGGGAGCGAAAAGCTGCGGGGAGCGGCAGAAGACCTGAACTCGTCCCGCTGCCCGACAGGGCAGAGGCGGCCGCTCCGCCGCTGGCACCCTGCGGGGAAGAGTCCGGCTGCGGCACCGGGCTGGGGGACTGGGGGTGTCGTATCCACCCCCGGAGGAGCTCAGTAAAAAGGCCTGCTCCCTCCTCCTGGGCCCAAGCAGGGAGGGAGAAAAGTGCACGCCAGAAAGTCACCCATTGTAGCATTTAAATGCTTCACCGCTCAAACCGCCTTTGACACGCCTTGGCTGGGCTCCCGAAGGCATCCCTAGCCATTCGATAGCACTTCAGAAGAGGCCTTTCTGTCAGCCCCGCTCTGGGCAGGCTGGAAATGGCCAGCGGCGGCGGTGGCAGCGCACCCACCGCACATGAGCAGCGCACCCATCGCACAGGTGCAGCGCAGCTCGCGGAGCCGCGCTCCCATCCATTCCCGGGGGTGCAGCAGCTCTGGAAAACGTCCTTAGAGAGAGTCCGCCTGAAGTTAACGTGGGGTGGCGGCAGGGCAGCACGTGGCTTTCCGAGGCCCCAGCCCAGCTTCGGAAGGGCAGCCGGTCGTGCGCCCCAGCCCCGACCCCGGCGGACACACAGCCCCGAGCAAAGCCCCTTGCGCGTTGCAAGGACTTGGCCAGGGGCGGAAAACTTGTCCCCTGGGTGCGCCGGCAGCTCCTCGCTCCAGCCTGGCTTGCCCGCGGAGAGGATGCTCCCCACGCGAGGCCTGCAGGGCCCATGCCTATGCACAAGCCGATCCCTCGCCACTTCAGCTAACGCTGAAGTTTTTTTCTCCCCCGGACAGGCACGTCATTTTGGCGCATGCGACGGTGGGTGACCAGACACAAGGTCGGCTCCTGCCGCGTATAGGCACTGGTGCCCTTGGGTGGCAGTGTCAGAGGTGCGGCCACGGGAGTCGGGCACACAGAGAAACACAAGCCGGGAGGTGCCCCTCGCGGGGACAGGGCTGTGGGGCGCAAAGTTGCCGGGGCGCTTCCCTCTGCTCCTGCACGGAGCGGGGGATTTCTGCGTGTCTCCATCGGTGCTGCAGCGGCTCGGACCCCTGCGAGCGAGTGCACGTGTGTACATGCGGCCACGCGTGTGCACGCCCGTGCGTGCTGGCCTCGGCGTCGGCTCGCCCATCCCTCTGTGGGCGCCTGCCTCTCCGCACTGTCGGAGCAGACACGCTGGGCCGTTCCTGCGTATCTTTTTCTCCTCCTTTGTCTCCCTTTCTTTGGCTTTGACTCTTTCAGGTGCCCCGGCGGTGCCCTCGCGTGCTGCTGGTTGCTGGGAGGTGGCGTGGCTGCCACTGCGCTGCTGTTGTGCGAGAGGAGGGAGGGAAGGGGGCTTGAATGCTGGCTGTTGTGCTCGGCTGGGGTGGGGGGCCGCCGAGGAGGAGGAGGCCGATGATGATGATGATGGAGGGGCGGGGGTGAAGATGGAGCTCACCGCGGTCGCCCAGCTCCCTGGGGAGCCGCCTGAAAGGCCGCTGCGCTCACCAGCTGACAACGCGTGCTCCGCTCCAGACACGGCGCACCGCGGCCGGGAGCGAGGCCAGACCCCCCCTCCGCCCTCCAGCCCCCCTGTTCCCCCCATTGTCCGCCCCAAAGCATTGTCCGCCCCGCTCTAATTAAGAAACACTGGCCCTATGGCCAACTCCCCTTCTAACTCCCCCGACCCCCCCGTGGTCCCTGCGCTTTTCTGGTCTCCCTTCGCTGAGTTTAACCCTTTCTCCCCCTTCCCTTCCTCCTCCCTCCCCGAGGCCAGAGGTTGAGCAAACAGCAGCCGGAGAGCTGCAGGGCAGATATGCGCCTCGGCCGCCCCGCCTCGCCCGGCTCCGTGCCCCCGAAATCCCCGCCGCCGGGATGGCCGGGCAGAGCCCCGCAGCGGAGTCCGCCGCCGCGCTTCGTCCGGCGACCCAGGCTCAAAAGTCAACGGAGCCGCCGTGCGCCTCGCACAAAGAAGACCGCCTCCCCAAGCCCCCCCAGCCCCCGCGGTCGTTTCGCACACCCCGGAGGACAGTCAGCGTTCAGCCAAAATTTAACGCTCGGATAGTGCGCTTCTGACTCGCCCTTTTCAAATAAAAGCCCGTTTAGGATGATAAAACCCCACGAAGCAAACAGGGCGAGACTGCTTCCAGGGGCTGGTGCGCGTCCTCGCTCTTGTTAAAAAACTTTGCGGTAGTCTATACAAAACAAACACTGTCGCAAGCTCAATAAAGCGATTTATCCATCTTCATTACTTAAAGAAATGTTGTCTCTTTGTTTGTTTGGGAGATATTAAGCATGCTTAGCTTGCAACACATAGTTGATTCCTTTGCTAGTATCTTGGATACTTGGATCTGACTTTGGAAGGTAGGAGCTAATTGCTAATAATGGAGAGAAAGGAACCAGCCAGCATAGCGGGAGTGGCCTGGCATATGGGGAATGAGCGGTCTGAAATACTCAATATTCAAGTTTCCAAAATATTAATGAGATTATAGCAACCTGCAGCTATACGTTACAGCTTGTTAACGGAGTGCAAGAGAGGGGGGCTGCCAAGCGGTTGTTATGCAAACTCTATAGCTGAACCTTAAAATGGGAATGCGGCTGGGTATCTCTTTCAAAGAAGCATCAAAAAAAAAAAAAAAAAAAAAAAAAAAAAAGCTCCTCAGACGGCGAGGATGGCGAGTGCTGCGCAGCGGCTGCGAACACCAGCCGCGCCATGCCATGCGCTCGTCTGTCGCGGGAAGGGACCCAACCGAGGGAGCGAGGAGGATTTTGACGCGCTCTTTTCCATCACCTCGCGTGTTCGCACCCGCAGAGGCAGAGCCCGGGACGGCGGAGCGGAGAGAGGCTGCACGCACTCCTTCAACCCCCGGCCGGCACCCCTCCGCGACTGCTGCCCCTCAGTCACGGCAGCAGCCGCCGCTTTCCCCGCGCCGGGTACATCCCCAAACTAAACCAAATAAACAAACCAACACCCCCAAAGTTGGTGGTTTTTTGCTCCGCCGCATCACTCCCGTGATGGGACCCCTCGCGTGCCCCTCAAGGTGCGAGATCGGCTTCCACAGCACAGAAATCAGTGTCGATAACCAAAGCTGACCTACCCCGACAAAGCAGGCGTTTTATTAGGAGGGGAAATGACCCTCTCGATAAACTTTCCACCCTGCGGGACCGTACCCCGCTTCGGCAGGTACGGGTGGCGGCCGCGGTTACTGCCGGCGGGCAGGTCGACAGCGCGGGGTTACCGGGGGGGCAGGTAGAGGAAAGCGACACCCTCACGGGCTTCGCTGCCGCGGGGGCCTCTCCCCCGGCAGCGCCTGGTTAACTGATCACCTCTCCGACACCCCCCTCCCAGTGTCACCTGCTGAACCCAGCGGGACCCCGGCACGGACGCGGCTCCGTTTTAGCCCCGGGTCAGGTGTCACGGGCGGGCTGGGCTAAGCATCAGCCAATTCCCCACTCCCGTCCGGGTTTAACCCGAGCCCAGGGGCCACATCCTGATCCCCCGGCCACCCGCCGCGCTGCCCGCGTGTCCCACAAACCCCGCCAGCTTCCCCGCCCGCTCCCAGACCTTTCTTCTCGGCTTATACCGAGGACGCTCCGCTGGTGGGGAGATCCGCTCGTGTCCCCGAGAAGGGGAGGAGTGGGGAAGAAGGAAATTATGTGACTCGAGCGGCGGTGCGGGGACAGGCGCTACAGAACAGCGACAAGCTCCTTACCCTGCACTTGTTGCAATTATCCCGGTTCCGCTGGGAACTGCGGGACGGAAACGGGACACGGTCCCGGCGGAGCAGGGAGCGGAGGTAGTGCTGCTCCACGCGGGGCAGACCCCGCCCCGGCTCCCGGCCCTGGGGTCCGCCAGTCCCTCTGCGGGTAGCCGGGGCGGCCCATCGGCTCCCGGCAGCGTCGCCCCCGGCTCTGTTCCTCTCACCCCCGCCGCGGAGTTTGACACCACCTGGGCTCGGGGAGGGCGAGGGGAGAAGTTTAACCCGACCACGCTGTGAGGCTGATTTTGTTTTGGTTGTTTTTGTTTGTTTGTTTTTTTCCACGTTTATTTAATCTCAAAAAAATTTAAAATTAAAATACATAAAACAATGGCAGCTGGCATTGCTAAAATGAAAATAAACGATTTTCGTCGTAGAAAAGATTTTTTTTTAAAAAGAAAGAAGCAGAAATAATTGCAAACACTGCATAATAAATACATTTCCTATTACCACAAAAGGAAAATAAAACTGACATAAAAGTTTGACACGACAAAACCATTTTCGTTTTTCAGAGAGCGTTAGGATTAAGTGGCTTAATTAAATATTGGTCTCCAATTGGCAGTTAGTAGTTTTTCTCTTGGAACTGCATCTCCAGCCGCTGATAAAGTGCTTGCGCCAAGTTTCCCCCCAAAAGACGGCGACATGGTGCTCTAAGGAAAATCCAAATTTTCTCCGCTATTTACAGGTTAAGATGGTGCGTTATTGACTTTTTGTGTGTGTGTGTGTGTCTATGTTTCCACAGCAATGCGACCCACGGCAGGATGGGTGTCCTGGAAGACGGGGGTGTCAGGGCGGGTTCACGGCCGGGTGGGGATGGATGGCGCCGGCGGCACCCCCGGCAGCGGGGCCAGGCTTTTTCCCTGCGCATCACCTGCTCGCCGACGGGGCGAGCCGGGCTCCGCGCTGCGAGGTGGGATGTTGGCAGGAGGGAACAGCAACGACTTCTAGGCGAAAGAAACTTTCGAAGTGTAAACTAATAATGAAAACAAACCAACCAACCCTGACAGACAGGGAGGGTACAGTCACTCGCTAATAGCCATCCCCCCTGGACAAACCAGGGGCTGCATGGGGTGGGAGACGAGCGGGCGGATTTCAAAGCGACCGAGGGGAGCCGACGCCATCCGTGGCGGCACCGCGTCCGGCTGCTCACCCCACGCGAGAGTCTGTGCTTCGAGGGGCGGCCTTGCGGGGGTGCCGGGGACGACGCCCCTGCCTTAGCTGGCCTCGTCCGAATCGCTGTAGTGCGAGCGGGGCGAGAACTCCCCGTCGCTCCTGTGGGACCGGGGCGACGTCTTGCTCCTCTCCTGCGGCGGCTGCCCGGGCTGCGGCATGAGGAGGGCGGGGGAAGGAGCTCTTTGTCCCATCAGGGCGCCCTCCGCAAAGGAGGAGAAGTGCAGCGGGTCGAGCTGCACCGAGTAGCCCCCCGCGGCCGGCGGCGGGGGGAAGCGAGTCCTGCCGTGCCCGGGGGGCGACGCTCTGGGCGGCCCCGGCGGCGGCGCCGGCGGCCCCGGCGGAGCTCCGGCCCCGGCGGCGGCGCAGGACGGCTCGAAGGGGGCTCCGCGGTGTTCGGCCTTGCCGGGGGCGTCGGGAGGGGCGGCGGGGCCGTGCAGCAGTTCGGCCAGGGCGCTGATGTAGATCTGCGCCATCTGCAGCGTCTCGTACTTGGAGAGCTTCTTGTCGTTGTTGAAGGAGGGGATGACATTGCGCAGCTGGTCGAAGGCGTGGTTCAGCCCGTGCATCCGCCGCCGCTCCCGCGCGTTGGCCGCCAGCCGCCGCTGCTTCTGCACGCCGCTCACCTGCGCCCGCAGCCCGGGGCCGCCGCCGCCGCCCCGCGGCCGCCCG
>WAAE01026604.1:294412-409854 GCA_013400495.1 Nicator chloris
CGCGCCGGGCGGCCTCCCCGCGCGCGGCGGGGCGGAACGGGGTGGGGGTGCCGGGGAGCGCCCCGACGGCGCGTCCGCCCCACGCCGGGCAGCGGCGGGCAGTCTGCTGACAGAGGGAACCGACACCCGGTGGCGCCGGGCCCTCCCCGCCGCTTGCGTTCTCTGAGGACGCTCCGTCGCGCCCGCCTGGGGAAACATCCTTTTTCTTATAGCCGCCGCTGGCCAAATTCAGAGGCTCCGCTAAATGCCCGCCTTGGCGTCCCCACGCGTGGCGGGAGTAGCCGTCGGTCGGCTCGGCTCTCGCTGCGGTCGCAGCGACCCTGCCCGAGGTGACGGTGCGGAGCGCTGCCCGCCCGGGACAGTGCGGACGGCGGCACAGGGACGCGGCGCTGCCGTGCGGAGGTTCGGCCGCGAAGCCGCCGAGGGAATGCCCTCGGTTTTAAAGCTGTAATTCCGGGGACTCGCGGGAAGCCCACGCGGGACCCGGTAGGTGAGAAGCGGTAGCGTTTGCAGCCAGGAGAGCACATTGCCCTCAGAGCTGCCACGTTTTCGGCAGGGTCCCGATCCCCCGCGAGCGAGTCCTTTTGTGGGGCCAACAATAGCTGGCCAAAGGTGGTGGAGAGGGAAATAGCTCCGTGCACGCATCTTAACTTCCCTTCCGCGCTGCCTCCCCTCCCGCCAGCGCCGCCGGCTTGGAGAGGAGAAGTGGAGGTTTGCCCGCGTGAATAGGCGTGTGGAGAACAAAGTGATGGGCACAGTATGAGGTAGATATGTTTTTTCAAAAGTGAATAACTCGCAAGCCAGGGAGGGAGCGAGGGAGCCCAGCAGCTCAAAGCCGACTGGCAGTGAAATGGAATGAACAGCCTCACTAGTTTAGGAAGCTAGCTGGGCACACTTGGCGCATGGCAGGTGCCTGGGGCCCACCTTCCACAAACAACTGGATGATATTGAGAAAGTGTAATGCTGATGGTTTGCTTTCTTTAAAAACAAACTGAAGCAAACCTTTGCCTTTTTTTTTTTCTTCTTTATTTTTTTTTCCCCTGGCAACTGTGCTTCAAAGGCAAAACTGCTGGATCACCCCAAATCAAGTTGTCAGTTTCTGACCAAAATGGAAGTGTTTACTCGGTAAGAAAGCAGAAGTCAATACCTTGTTTCTGTATAGTATCCATAAAGTTGCCAGACCATCTATTGTATCTATCAAAATCTTTTATACTGTCCTGTAGTCTACCTTCCCCCCGCCCCCCGCCTTCAATAAATACCTCTATCATTACAGGAGAAAAAGTCTTCAGCACTGTGCTGCATGGTGCTGTTTACTGGCTAAAGTCCAAGCTCCCCCAGCTTCTCTTTCAGTCTGCAGGCACCACGTGTCTGGGTGCCCATGGCACAGGTGTGCTTTGCCAGCAGCCCTACTGTGCTCTCCTCTCCTCCCCAGGGTTAAGCCTGCGTGTTCCCCATTTGGGCACCGGGTGCCATGGCTGTCCAAGGACTGCGGGCCAAACCTTGGAAATGAGCAGGAGCTTTGCTAAGCAGTAGCCACTGACACCCGTTTTCAGAAGCCTATCAAGCTCCCAGCATGGGGAGAGCCAGGCTGGTGCAGTGTTGAAGTCTTAAACACCTCCCTCCAGGCTGGTGGGCTGTGTGGCTGTTGGGCCTCCTTGACAGCAAGCCCCATCCTCCATCGTCCACAAACCATCCACTGGACTCTGGGCACAGAGGGAAGCAGCATCCCAGTAGCCACTCATGTGGATGCAAGGTTGATGCCCCAGAACGACCCTGGTCTCTGGATAGCCCAGAGCTGCTCTCAGGTGCTGGGGACTTCCCTTAGCAGCACCTCAGTGACAGTATGGAGCACTGGGGAGATCAGCCAAACACCTCAGCATGCTCCTGGGATGGGAAAACTTCCTGGCTTGGAAACACTAACAGCTGCTTATTTTTCAAGCGTGTGTTTTGTGAGCGCATGCACACTTTGAAACTGGAGGCATCCGAGACTCACTGCACAGTTTGCCTTTGAAAGGACACACACAAAAAGCCATTTTCCCCACCAACACCAGGGCGAAAAAGTTTCACTGAAATCCAGTGGTCTCTGTATGCCTGTATCTGCTGTGTGTGCACACACTCAGAGTCAAAGTCAAAGGCAAAGGGTGGTTTATGTCAGCACTGGGTTTAGCTCTGCTCTCCCAGAATAAGATAAATGTAAGTGATGAAGAACTCCTGGGGCTGGCTGAACTCATTTTGTATTCAACACTGCCCGGCCCTTTTCAGTTTCCTTTCTCCCTCTCTTTGTATGTTCAAGCCTACTTGAGTTTCTTTTTTTCTTTTGTAGAAGTTGGTTCTTTTGAAGCGGTTCGAGGCACGCCCTGCTGCAAAGGGGACTTCACGGGAGTCGGAAACACAGGCACACCGGTCTGAAACACTTACTGTACAATAGCAGGAATGTAGGAAGCCTTGAAAATGAATCTGCTCTAAGCAAGTGTCAAAGCTTTCAGAGGAAAACAAACCGAACTTATCCCCGTATCTTTATGCATATTTTCCCCCCAATCCTCCTTTCCTCCCTTCCCCCCCCTCCACCCTGTTCAAGGGCCCAGGCAGCAAGTCGGGGTCAGGAATGTACTAGTGTTACAGAAAAATGGGTTACAAAAGGGGGGACAGCAGACTTGCAAAAAGCCTCCTCTATCATTACAGCCAGAGACATTTTGTAAGCACAGAAAGCACATGGGTCAGTCCTCAGTTTGTACTCAATAGTCTAATTGCTCATTCAGTCCCATTTAAAGATCAGCCAGCTTCCCGGCAGGCATCACCACTGGTCAGAAAGTATTTTATTCCTTCTATTCCCTTTTCCCACTTTCACCACGTGTTCTCCCATTTCCTCCTTTCCTTTTGAAAAGGACGTGGGGGGGACACACAGCCCACTTCGTACTTCTGGTCTTCAGGCAGTAAAACCCACAAAGTGTGGATAGAGACCAAGGTGTGTGTCTTGCTAACTGAGATCAGGTAATCCTCGCTGAATCTCAACTGCAACCTGCCCAGGCGTCCTGCCGGAGGAGGGGAGGGGGATTCCTGCCCTCCCAGTGGCTGGCCTGCTGCCTGGGATGGCAAACCCCATCTAGGAGGTACGACAAACACAAAAAGCAATGTACAGCTGAATTATTTTCAGTCTCATGCTCTGCATCATCAGAATATTCACCCAAATAAACTGTTCAGAGCAAGACTGCTTAAAGCAGAAAAGGGTCCAGCAGCAAATATTTCTTAGGCTCCTCCTATGACCAGTGTCTTATACTTTACTGTCAAATGTGTTTTAAATACACATTAGAAGTGATGACTGCAAGGAAAGCAAAAGCCCAGGTACCTGGAAATCACATTTCTGAACCATGCCCCTTTCCACTCAGGACAACCAGGACCATGCTGCTGCCGAAGCAGATGTGCCCTCACTTCTGCAGAGCAATCTTCCTGGGCAGATCGTTACACTTACCCAATGCCATTTGCTTCAGCTCTTGGAGGGTTTGTAAAATGAACGCCCATTTCTCGGTGACATTTACCTCCATAAATATCTATGCTCTGGGGCTAACCCTGTGGACGCTTGCAGTTGTGTACAGTTAATTCTAATGCAGGTACCTCCACTGCCTCCAAGAGAAATGCAAAGCATTGCTATAACAATACTTGCCTACCTCCTGGGGCCATTGTCAGGCATAATGAATTCAGCCTGGTGATACAGTTGGAAATCTTATCCATGGAATTTGTACCTACAAACATTTTGCCCATTTATTTAAATTTATTTTAAAAGCTTCATATTCAAGGAAGCATCACTCATAATGATTTTCCTTTGCTCATTTTGTTTTAAAACCTTTTTTGTTTTGCACTCAGCTTGGCAAGGAGGTTCCACTCAAATTGCTAAATGCCTTCAGTCCCACCCGAGTCTTGGACAGCTGAGGCACTTCTCAGCTGTGGAACACTTTGAACAACGATGTTATTCCAGGTGTAGCTTGTTCACCCTTTGCAGCAGGAACAGTTCTGCAGGGCCCGTGCATGCTCACAGGCACCACCCACAGGTCCATCGTTTTCCTTACTCTAGAAATGAGCAGTAAGAGAACACTAATGACTGCTTTATGAACAAGTGCTTTCTAACATGCTTTCATTAGGCTGCTAGTTGATATGCTTTACTAGCATAAATCACTTAAGCAACAAAATTACCACTGTGATCAACAGTTTTACAGTAAATGATCAATACTTCATTTAGTTTAAGATCAGAGAATTAACATCAATTCCTCCACAGAAACAATATATTTCCTTCAAATCACATCTGGTCATTTCCTCTTGCTCTCAAGGTCTCTTGGACAAGAGCCCATAGAGTGTAAGTACTTCAGAATTGCTGGCACTAGATTTTTTTTTTTAACTGATCCCCTCAGCATTCCCTTTTTCACTGTCACTTTAGCCACTGCACAAAGTACAGTTATAAAGGTTTGCTCTGGGAAAAAATTCTAGTCATAGCTTGAGGTAGAAACAAAAAAATATAGCTTGCACTGTGGCATAGTAGTAACATATAAGTGAACATGGGAGAGAAAAAATAACGGTATGTAAGCAAGAGAAAAAAAAAAGAAAAAAGAAATCAACATTTGAAACTGTCTGCCTTGCCTCTCAACAGGAGCATTAGTTGAGCTGTAACCTGGGAGCATAGGGGGCTGCTTCAATTGTACTGGGCCTTCGATCTGCTGTTCTCACATCCATCACCCACAAAGCTCTTGGCAATCAGGCAGCCCAGTCTCTAAAGGAGGTTTCTTAGCTGTGGAAATGCCAGCCTGGAATCTGGACCCTTGCGCGTCTCCTGAGGAGGGAAGGTCTCTAAAATATGAAGAGTAAATATTTACAGTCACAGAAGCTAAAACAATGTGGAGAACAATGGTCCTTCAAAGGGGAGAAAATCACGTGAATGGACCCAGTTTGGTGCTGATCAGCATCTCACATTGATCCCTATGAGCTGAGTATTTACTCAAGAAAACCTTGTCAGCCAAGAAAAAAATACTACCTTGCCGTTCATGGGAAATCCTCTCATTTAATTCCTGAGAGCAAAGAGCACAGGGCTTCTAGGAACAATCCATTTCCAACACAACACAGCACCAACAGAGCTTTCAGGAACTACCCCTGTGAAAGGCTGTGAAAAGAAACCTTTCTGAAGACATCTTCAGCTGGTCCACTACGTTGTAAATTAGGATGTCTGAAGAATTTCCTCTTGTTAAAAAAGCAGAACCATTCCTTTTTTTTTTCCCCCTTCATGGGGTTAAGACAGAAGGACATACTCAAAAATTAAGCATTAAAGATGATTAAGTTTTAGGGGCACCTCAAAATTCCAAGCCATGCAGAAGACTCTTCCCAGTCTATCAGACATCAGCTTCAGCAGAGCGTTGCTTGCAGTGCCTGTGACAGTGTCCTCATGGGTTTTGTTCAAGCAGCAATGCTCAGTTGCAGTCCTGTAGCTCTTGGGAAGCAGTTCTCCTGTGTCAGGAGAACTTGCAAAACCTCAGGGCTTGCAAAACCCTGACTGCAGCAAGACCTGTACCTCTGGCACAGCCCTGAGCTGCAGAGCTGATTGGTCTGCAGAGGGAGGGAGACTTACAGACCATTTCTATTTTTCAGGCATGCAGGATGATTCGACCTCCATAAAAGTTTTAGAAATTCCCAAAGGGTGAAGCCTAGTGTTCATCTGCAGTGAGCAGGAGCTCTCTCTCTCTCTTCTAGCTCTTTGCAGAAGGCAAAGCTAGACACAGCTGATGGCCTGCTGAGCCCAGGCACTTGACAGCTTTCATCAGGAACCTGCAGTTTGCAGTAGCCTGTGTCCATGGCTCTCATGTCACAGGGGTCAGAGATGAGCTCAGTGAGAGCCTGAGTGGCTCAGTTTTGGAGGGAGGGATGGCAGGAGTAGCCAGCATCCCGCCCTGCCTGGTTCATGAAGTAGAAAACCCCACCTCTTGCTTCAGCACAGGTGTTGCACCCACGCTAGGAGGAATTATCTGTGCCCTAGGCCTCTGTCCCTTCCCAACCGGGTGAGAGCATGAGGTGACATCCATGCGAAAGCAGCACACAAGCAATGTCCAGCCAAAGCTGTTATGCTGAACAAATCCCTGGTGCCTCCAGGGGTCCTTGAGTGCCCTGCCACAGCCGCCTGGGATGGACACACGGGCATTTCTCTCCCACCTGTCCCAGCGAGGCAGGTCCCAAGGGCTCCTGTTCTGGTGGTGCTCGGTGGGCACCGCTGGCCAGCCGGGCTGGCCGAGCCCACACCACGGCACTGAAGGTGCCCCCAAAGCCTCGCCCTGGTGGGACGGCGGTGAGGCCACCACCCGGTCCCCTCGGGTGGGGTGTGCGCCCCGGGGCTGCCCCGCTGCCGGCAGCAGGTTGAATATTGTAGGTGTGGGCGATTAAAGTGTCGCCGGCACAATGGCGGTCTGTGTCCCATTCGCCACGCCCGGGCTCCTCTTTGGAAAGCGCACACAAGAAGTGACAGGGCGCTGGCCCCCGCCATTATGCCGGCGGCATAGCGCCGCGGCCCGCCCCGTTTCCCGGGAAATGGCGCTCCCCGGCCGCCGCGGGACCACCGCGGCCGCGCACGGCTCGGCGCTCCCCCCTACCCTGCCCGGAACGGCGGCCTCGTGAGGGGGGATGGCGAGCGCCTGGCGAGGGGGAGCCGCAAGGCCACTGCCGGCGCGCCGGGGCACTTTTCGGGGACAAGAGCCGCCCGTCCCGTCGGGGCACCAGCGGCACCGAGCGCGGCCCGGCCGCCGCCGCCGTGAGGGAGCCGGAGGCGGTGCCGCAGCGCCACCGCCCGGGCGGCGCCGGCCAGGGCAGGCCCGCCGCTAAACCCGCCCGGCACCGCCGCTCCTTCGGCGCAGCTCCTCTGCTCTTCTAACCAGTGACAACAGTCCTTTAGCCCCATATTTCCCTTCTTTTCCCGTTTGTTTGTGTTTGTTGTTGTTTTGTTTTTGTTTTTTTGCAAGTGCCCACCATTAACTCAGGAAGATGAAGTGCGTGGCAATGTATGGAGATCTGCACGCAAATGCACCACACCTGCCACTTCCTCAAGTAGCTTCACCCCGTAAAATAGAAATCCGCGTCTCTGCTCCGGGTTGACTTCTATTTATACACTCCAACGAATTACTGTATGCCGTGAATAATAAATCCTCTGTCTGTAATGCCATGAATAATAATTCACCGGCTGTTAAGTTTTGGAAAGAAAAGCTGCTTCTTCTGTGTGTCAATACTTATGGAAAAAAATGTTTAGAATTATTTATGGATATGTTTTTTCAGTCAACTCATGTAAGACACAGCAGACTTAACACACATATGGATAGACTTACATTTGTCAGATGATGTAGAAAGTCTTAAAAAGGGAAGACCGCAGTGATCTTTATTGAAGACAATAAATGTGTCTTTCAAAAGTCTGATTTGCAGATGTATCCCCTCTACTTCTACCTATTTTTATCATGATATAAGAAAAACAAAGCTCCCTGTGTCCCATGTCAGCTCTACTTTCTGTATTGTATAGATGGGCTGACAGGATAATTTTTGAATAATATAAAGGGGCTTATGGAATTCTGTTTTGTTGGCAGGGAGGAGGTAAAAAAACTTCATCTGCAGTCTCCTAAACCTGGGGAGACATAAAACCAATCCAAGCAACAGCAGATATGATTCAGAAAGGTCTGTCAAAGTTAGAGCAAGACAAACCATTCCAGTGTTGCCTGAGCACTATTTCATAAAGCAACTTGCTTTCCTGTTACACTGCATCAATTTCTTGCTGTGTTTGCTGTCATGCCACAGAGACCATTCCTTAAAAATCTGTCAGATAGAAGGAGTAGCAAGTAACCACATTATCAGCTTTGTTCACAGTATTTGCTTGCTTTCTCCCATTCCTCCGTGTGTAAGCAAAAGAATTAATTAGTAACAACATGGGTCAGCTGTGATTACTCTTACTGTGGTCCACAGTGAATATTCATATCCAGGGAATACTGAAAACC
Source organism: Nicator chloris (assembly GCA_013400495.1). Lineage (NCBI taxonomy): Eukaryota > Metazoa > Chordata > Aves > Passeriformes > Pycnonotidae > Nicator > Nicator chloris. The sequence goes on from WAAE01026604.1 coordinate 302,416, forward strand.
AAACAAGACCTCCCCACTGTGTGTGTGAAGAAGCATGTCCCTCACCAGTGGGGGAGAAAGGCAAGCTTACCAGCGGTGGCAGGGCTACAATGCACTCACAGAGCTGCCCGCTCCTCCTTTTTTTTTCTTCCTGGCATTTGACAGGGACATGAGCAAGACTGGCAGAGTGCAGCAAATACAACACACAACCCACAAAGAAAGTGTGTGGGGTTTTTTGTTTGTTTTTGTTTTGTGGGTTTTTTGGTTGTTGTTGTTTGTTGTTTGTTTTTCTTTCCAGCCATGCTTTTCAGTTTTTAGCAGTTGTATAATATTTACTGCCTTCTCATTCCCAGTAAAAATACTTGTATCAGGATCTTGTGTCAAGGCTGCTTCAGGCTGTGCCAAGTGGGAAAAGAGGGTTCCTCTGCAATCCAGGGGAGTAAGTGGCACCTCTGAGTCTTTGAGTAGCAATAAAAATTAGACTCATGTGGAGCATTTTCCTATATGTTGAAGGAGGGTATGATATTTCCAGTCCAGTAGTACCAGTGTGGTGGACCGGGATACTGCACCCTGTGTATCAAAGCTGCTGCTGCAGCCCCACAAGAAGGGAAAAGTCAGGCAAAGCTCAGCTGACTTATTGGGCAACCAGGTGTGAACCCTCAAATTAGGCGTGTGTCTTGAGAGATTTTTGCCCCGAAATAAGTCCTTGTTTTCTTTCTCCTGTTCTCCATAGCCCAGCATGGCTCTGGTGCTGGGATCCCAATGGAGGTGGAGGGCAGTGCACACAAACAGCTGAAGCAGGGAGAGCAGTGCCTGAGAGCCTGGCACTGAGCGCTCACCTGGGGAGCTGTAACACGAGGCACTCGTGGGGCTGTGTAAGCAAACCTGCCTGCTGCACCTCAGCTGTACCTGGCTGGGTGCCAGCTGCCCACCAAGGCTGCTCCATCCCTCCCCTTCCTCAGCTGGACAGGGAAGAGAAAATATAATGAAAGGCTTAGGGGCTGGGATAAAGAAAGGGAAAATTGTTCACCCATTACCATTGTTGGCAAAACAGACGACTCAGGGGATAAATATAATTTATGTCCAAACAGATCAAAGTAGAGTAATGAAAAGTAAACCCAGATCTTCAAATGTCTTTCCTCCACCCCTCCTTTATTCCTGGGCTTAACTTTACTCCTGATTTTCTCTACCTTTCTGCCCCTCCGTAGCCCAGAGGAACCAGGAATAGGGGCTGGGGTCAGTTCATGACACACTGTCTCTGCTGCTCCTTCCTCCTCAGGAGAGGACTCCTCAGACTCTTCCTGTTCTCCAGTGTAGTGTCCCTCCCACAAGGGACAGTTCTTCATGAACTCCTCCAGCATGTGTCCCTTCCACAGTGTGCAGTCCCCCAGGAACAGACTGCTCCAGTGTGGGTCCCCCACAGTGTCACAAATCCAGCCAGCAAACCTGCTCCAGCATGGGCTCCTCTCTCCATGGCTCCTTTCTCCTGACAGAACCTGCCAGGAGTCTGCTCCAACGTGTTCTTCCCACAGCATTCCTTTGGGCATTCATCTGCTCTGCTGTGCTGTTGTCCACGGGCTGCAGGTGGATCTCTGCTCCACCTTGGAGCTCCATGGGCTGCAGGGGCACAGCTGCCTCACCATGGGCTTCACCATGGCCTGCAGGGGAATCTCTGCTCCAGTGGCTGAGCAGCTCCTCCCACTTTTTCTGCCTGACTGGGGGGCTGCAGGGCTGTTTCTCTCACCCGTTCTCACCCTCTCTCCCAGTGGCAATTGCTCCTGGACAGTAACATTAACTCTGTTATCCCTGAGGCACTAACACCATTAGTTGTTCTGTGCAGCGGCAGGTCCCTTTTGGAACTGGCTGTCATGGGGTCTCTCGGCCATGGAGGAAGCTTTGGGCAGCTTCTCACAAAAACCATCCTTGTAGCTCTCCCCCCACTGCCAAAATCTGGCCACACAAACCCCAAACAGCTCTCATTTACTTTACTGCCACACCAGATGCTCAGGGTCAGGACAGCAACCTAGGGGAGCACCTGCAGCTGGGTTGTTACTTCAGGAGCTTGATGACTTTCTCATGCACCCCCAAAACATTTCACTCATTAATGGGCTTGCCTTTTAGCTCTTTATTTTGATTTGGAGGATCAGTCTTTTAATGGATGATTGCTGGATTTGCAAATAAAGCTGCTGTTAACTTTTGTTTTGGGACTGTCCAGCACTCCCTTATCCCATCTTGTGTTGGTGCATCATCCCCTTAGAACAAAGAATGGGACACAAGTGTTTACTTTTTTTTAAGAAAGGGGAAAAAATATCATGCACTGAAAGAAATGTTGGCCTTATTAGTGCTAATGGGAATAATTAGGTATAGAAGCACTGAGCTGTGATGTCATGGTGGAGGAGTGTCCTGTGCTTGCTGGGCTGCAGGTAGCTTTTTCCACTGGTATGGCAGTTATTGATCCCAGAAATATTTGTTTTTCCCCTTACAGCAGTGAACTGGTCCTGAGATGCTGAATTCTTCCTTCTGCACCAAGTGTGCTGCGTGACCCAGAGTACAGTAGTTCATGACTTGACAGTTTAGTTTTCCAGCTGTGATTTTTTGTTTTCTTTTGACAAATGTTGCAGAAATAGATTCTGTAGTACACACAAAGTATTACACCACTGTGATGAATGGGACTGGGGGGCACAGATTTTATAAGTCTTGACAGGTAGCACTTTTATAACTACACCTCTGGAAAAGTATTTTCTTTCTAAATTAAGCTCTTGGTTCCTGCAATTTTGAGGCATTGGTAAAATGTTTATGTTTAGGAGTTTGTTAAACTATGAATCACTTCCCCTGCCCTGATCTTCTTTTGGCGGTTTCTATTTCTGACCTCATGAATGATGCCTTGGGTGAGATATAATATGCTGATAGATTGTGATGATGTCTTCACAGTTGCCCACTGCTGTTGATGTGACATGTGGATGCATGTGTTCATGTCCCAGTGTTTATCAAAAATTTTGTCTGTGACTAAGATGAAGGGGGAGAGACTTGGTTTTGACATTTATTTCAAAACAGCTCTGCAGAGTGAAGAGGAAACATTAATTAGAACTGAGAGAAAAATTATTGAATCAGGGCTATGTTGGTGTGATGCCTTTGTTGTTTTGGAGACTATTTTTTTGTTAGCTACAGCCACGAGCTTGCACAAAGGAAGGTGTTTTACTTTTCATGTCATCAGCTTTGAGCAGAGTTAAGAAATTAAACTTTTTGAGGGCATTAACCTCCAATAAGCTGCAATGACCCAGCGAGTGTTCACAGAAAGGATGTTCTCATCACTTCATAGCATCCTACGTAAGTAGGAACGAAAGAGAAAAAGATACTCTGAAAAATTGGATTTGTTCAGAAAAACAATCCTAGCACTTTTTTTGGTGAAGTCAAGAGGGAGATACAAGGGACTTTGGCACTGGTCATGCTGCAGCTGTATACCTCAAGGCTGCAATCATTCACTTGGTTAGCTCAGCAGAACTATTTATCTCCAGGTATTCACTGAGATAGAATAGAATGGAAACTATAGAAACGTCTTTCTAGGTGATTCTTTGAAATCAGATAAATGTGCTTTCTTCCACTGCTCACTTTTTGTTTGTAGCTGGTATCTCAAAAAGGTCGTATAACTGCAGATACCATGCAAACACAACTCATCTTTATAAACAGCTGGCTTGTAACTCCGGTGGAGCTACTGCAGCAGAAACACTTGGCAGTAACACTATTACTTCCCTGGAATTTGTTGTAAAGAAAGGGACGTGTCACCTAGGGTTCACCATGATGTAGCCCATTATAGAGAGTACATCTGTCACATCTGTAAAACTACCCGGTTCTAGAGAGGTGTGTCTGTGACTGTGAAAGGGACACAGTGCCTCTATTTAGGTGAATGATTCCCTGAACGCCTCCTAAGCTTAATAGAAAACTGTAACAGGTCAGGAATATTATTTAAGTGAATAAAATATTCTGAATGTAAAAAGCCAGGAGACAAACTTTGGATGCTGCAAGTTAAATTGTCATGGCCGATGTTATTGCAGCACAGCTTGCTAATGACTAGGTCATTAGTTTAAAATGTTAATGAAACTTAAAGATTGAGAAGGCCACCATGAATGAAATATGGGCTACCTTCTCTCACACTTAAACTTTTGTTTTAGGCAATGTATGTCCACTGTCAGAGAAAATTAACTTCTGTGCAAATAAAGATGCCAAAAAGTGACTCTATAAAAATAAAGGCCGTGCTCCAAGAAAATTCCTACATTATACTAAAACAGATGAAGGCAGGTTGCAGTATTTCTAAAAATGACGTCCCATACATGTCAGTGCTAAGGAACTCTTAACTTATTCTCCAAAATGCTGTTTGTAAATGTTCTCTGAAATCTAAGCCAGACATTGATAAACATGATAAACCTTGGTGTTTTCCATAGATGCTCTTCACTGAGCTGACTCACAGAAGCCTGAGGAGCTCATACCATCTCAATGGGCTAAAACCCTTCAGCAGCAGTGCAGCAAATCCATGAGTATATCACCTTGCCACAGGCTGAAAATCCCACAGCACTCAGCAATTGAACAGAAGAAAACGCAAGTTTAGAAAACAATTTTATTAGACAAATTATTTAGACAAATTATACACAGAAAGCTCTGCCACTTGTAACTGAGGCCTCCAAAAAGTGTTTTGTGTATCTGTATAATAGGCAACACATCAAAATAGGCCTATTTTAAATATTGTACATGGTTAACAGATTTTTTAATAGCTAAAATCACTGCAACATCTGGTATGTCCCCTACGTAGCTTGTTGGAAAGAAATTTTCTTTTTTTTTTCTTTTTTTTTTTTTCTTTTGTTTTTTTTCTTTTACTCAGAAGTGTGGATGAGTTCATGAATGTTACAAGGGGGAAGCAAGTTGTGCATGCTTTTAGACACTTGCTACCCTGGAAACAAAATGGCCTTTTGCACGATAAGAATTCGTTCTGCCTTACACAGTAGACAATATTTGAAGATTTAGTACAAAAAACAGTGACAGTACAAGATGCTCCCCCAGAACAGAATTAGCATCAAAATAGAATAGATCTGAAGAATATACCTTTTAATTTATCCTAAAGCAAATCACATAGGCTGATTCCTATTAATCTTAGCCAAAGAATGAGTTAGATTAAAATAAGTGTATGGTTGCATTAAAAAGAAAACCAAACCGAAAAACTCACAGGATAAACTGCTTGCCTTCTACTTAACCGCATTTTTAGTTTAAGGATTACAAATTGAAAGCTCTTCCTACATTTCTAACAGGTAACAGTGTTACTTGAAAAAGCTGGTGCCAAACTGGGCACCGGTTTTGCTCTCACTGCTGTTCTTTTTCTTGCTTTATACAGTTGGCACTAATGTAAAAAATACATAGCTCCTCTAAATCTAACTTAACACAGAAAGGATTAAATTGCGTGCCTGTTCATGGTTTTTTTCCCCTTAGAACAATATGTGATTATAATTAAGGCCACATCTGTGTATCTTGAGGGCTTTTTTTTTTTTTTTTCTCCACTAATGCCATTATTGTATTGATCAACTGTGTTGATTTGGAAAAGGATTTATTGACCTTTGATCCATGTTTAACCGCTCTAGACCTATATCAGTTGCTCATGAACATGGTATACCTAAGAGAGAGTTCCATTTGTTTAATTAATTAAAAGGAAAATTATCGAGATTAGCCTTATAGAATGCTCCAAAGCCAATGCAAAACCTAACCAAAGGAGTTACATCTAGGTACAAATGTTAAATTGCCCTGGATGCTCCAATAGAAAAGTATAAAATATGTTTGTTGGCAAACGATGCAAGTCAGAATAACGTTAAAGCAACCTGTCTTTTCTAAATGAAAAGACACCCTGCACTGTACATCTCTCCTGTATACAACACATTTTTACTAAAGCTTTATTAAATGAATTGCAATAGCAACGGCTGCCATTTTATAGCTATATATACATGTATATATATATACACATACCTGTGCGTATATATGTATATATATATATAATATGTATGAGATATTAATTTATTTAACACAACAGAGGCTTCTGCCATATGATACAGTTTACTGTACATAAGAAAAACTTTTAACACTGTACAATCACATAAAGGTCATATGCACTGTTGCAGTGCAAAAGTAGATTTAACTGTAGTCTTTACTGGCATAGTAATGGCTTTTTGTAATCCTACAAAATTGCATTCTTATATTATGGGGCCTGAATGATCTTTGAACTTAATTTGTTTTCCTTTTTTTTTTTTCCTGTGTTTTTGTCTTTTTGCCTTTTTTTTTTTAAATTTTCCATTTTTTAAACTGCAGGGTTTGCCTTTGGTCCACAGTTAAAAGGACACACAGCAGTGGAGCGCTGACTGGATGCAGCAGAGTACATGAAAAATACTTCAGTTATTGCAAGTATAGTAAAAAAAGGCGGTGGGGGAGGAGGAGCGAATGCCCTTCTGTAAAGTAATCCTCAGGGTTTTCCTATGCATGAATCACTGCTCGTTTCCTATATTTAAAGTATATGAAAAGTCTGAAGTAACCAAAACCTAACATGGTGATAAACTGAAGAATAAGTGGTTCAAGTAGTACAGAGAATAAGAGGAGGCAGAAGAGACCAGACTGAGAAAGCAGAGAAGAGGAGGAGGAAGAGTTGCTACTAATAATTCTGATTCTTAAATAAAATAAAGAAAAAAACACCCCAAAACAGCCCCTGAACAGAAAATAACGCCCAAACAAATAAAAAAAAAAAACCCACCCCAAACCCAAACCACAACCCTCAAAACCAAAAAATAAGGAAAAGAAGAAAGGTTACATCCATGTTAGTCCCACAATATTACAGCTGCTCCTTGCAAAGGGAGTCCTAAATAAGAAACAGTGAAGAAACTTGTTCTGATGCTCAGATGGAGGTGCCTCGGTCTGGGTCACTACCGATATTCAGGCCCAGGGTAGGGGTTGGTTGGTAAGGGATAGATGACATTGTTTTGATGGGGCTTCTGAAAAAGCCCCCGTTGGGTGCCCTGTGCCTGAAAGGGCCAGTTCGGTGCTCGGGCACGCTGCCGAAGGAGAATCCCGAGGCAGCTTTAGCAGACAGCGTGCGGCTCAGAGTCTGGATCTGCTCTGGTATGAAGGTGGTTGTGGTGATGTGAGTGTTCCTGAAGTCACTGATTTGCTCCAGTGCCTGACGTGTGGGTAAAGTGTCAATGTCCAGCGGGGTCAAGTCAATCGATGAGGTGGAGAACTGTTTATGGGGACTATCGTCGTCTGTGCAGAGGCTGTTCACGCGCCTGTGGAGATGCTCCAGATCAATCTCCTTGTCATCCTGGGGAATGAGAAAAACAAGAGGCACCACTCACCATCGCCATTTGTGCTGGGCTGAAGTTTCACAGGGTGATCAGCATTGCTCGGGGAGCACAAGGCACAATTAACTAGAGCTGGCTCTTGGCTGACGGTGTCCTGAATGTCACCAGCGAACTCCCCCACCGCCTGAAGCCAGGTGGGCAAAGCCAAACTGAGGCAGACCCTTACACCACAGCTACCTTCAAACCCTGGATCCAAACAACAAAACTCAAAGCACCACTGGTAGATTTTCAGGAAAAGGCAAGCTCGGCGCTAGGTGGGTTAGACTAGCAACAGCTGAATAAAAGTAAACTGCATAATCTCAAATGCCTGGAATGATGCCAGTTCTTCAACTCTGCAATGAGAACTAAATTTGGATGTCAACATGGGAGGCTCTGAAGGATCAGGTTGCCATCTTTGTCATCCTCTCAGGGTTTAGGGAAGGGCTAGAAACTTCTCAGGTTCCTTTTTGCCTTTATAATGTAAATTGTGGTACAGAAAAGCTGAACATACAGAGAAAAAACCCCAAGCACTGGTGACTCACTGACATCGCACAGAAAGGAGTACACCAGGCAATTTTAAATTACAGTGCCAACAGAGGGATTAATTATCTCCTTACCTACAAAGAAGCAATTCCATCTATTCTGATGGAATTATACTTTTGTGGGTGAGAAGAGAAGGCAGCCTGACATATTTATCATAATATATCATCGCTTCTCTTACCTCTGTCCCTTTTCCTTCTTAAATCTGTCTTCCCAGAGAATGCAATTAAACAGGTTTGTTGGTTATAATTGAGAATTTAAATGCATAGAAGTTAAAAAAGAGGAGAAAAGCCCTAGGTGACCCAATAAATCACTTGTGTTGTACATACATATTTCTGCTGAACTGCAAAGCTTAATTCAAAGCAGCATTAAGTACACACGTACAGGGATATTCCCTCAGTCTAAGTAGTGCAGCTCATTCACAACAAAAATCAATTTCAACTAACCTTAAAATTTACCTTAATCTCTGTGAAATTTACTGGCTCTTCCAGGCCACTAGAAATATCTCACACTCTAGGACCTCACAGAGGATAATTAGGCAGCCGATAGATGTGCACTGATGACTTCCAGCCTTGATTACTGAAATTCATTGACTGGCTTGATCCAGAGCTCCCTGAATCAATGGCAAAACTCCTAGTATAGCAAATGGGCTTGAGATCCCTCCTTCCTCTAGGAATGAAGTCAAGCACTCTGAAAAAGTCCACACCTAGAACAAACTGCAGGAGTTCATCTACTTAGCAGAATGGATCACTGAACATTTGTGCTGGCACCACGCCGAAAAACAGACCTGGACTGGAAGGAGACTGAGAGGCCAGCTTCCCTCCAGGACTGCACCCTCCGAGGGCACGGACAGGGAGACAAACCAGGGAAAAAGGGTAAGGGAACAGGGCATCAGGGATCTCCCAGGGACTGGATGATCACTGACCACAAGGGCTTTGGTTTGAGCTCATCACGGGAAGGAAAAAATGCAGTGCTCATTTCTCGGACTTAGCTTTCTGTCTATCGTTTATTCACAGGTGGACATAGACATGGATGCACATAACAACCACACAGGTGACATCAAATCCAAACGCATTCACCAAACGCTATCTCCTAAAAACGTTTTGGAGCTGCATATGGATGCAGGAGAACTGAGGCCGCATCAGAAGCTAAAGAAATATACAGAGGCTCGATTAGCGTGTGCAAGTCATGACTATGTCTCTGAGGGACAGTCCTAAATATTTTCCTTTTTTTTTTCTCTCTCCTGTTTTTGTTTGTTTTTCATTTTGGAAAAAACAAACATACAAATACTTTGTAATTTAAAATGCCAATTGGGAAAAGATTGGAATTTCGTAGTCTCTGAGCCTCTAAGAGTAACTCAAAATAGTCCTCTTTCTTTTACAGAGATGCATTTGGGGCTAGGGTCAGACCAGTGAAAATATATAAGCGGTGATAATCTCCCATGCTTAGCCCACAACCCAATCTCCACCCAATCGATACACCAAAATGAGACCCACTCACAGTAAGATTGTGCATATCTCCATAATATGATCTTTCCTCTTCTCTCTTGTGTGATCAGTAGTGAAATATTCAGCAGTTTTCACATTTAAATTATCATCAGGCTTCAGAGTCAACATCCCATTGAGATTACTGGGGCGGTTCATACTTCTCTCAGAGCTACTGTTTAAGGCTGTCTGCAGACTCAGGCAGACATCAGTGAATGGGTTACTTCTGGCACGCGACCGAAATGTTATCTTCGCAACCATTAGACAATTTGTTTCAGTATAAATGCTTGCATTCTGGAGCACAAGATGGCAGCCACCAGGAAAAAGGGTTGGCTTGCTGACCACAAACTGGCCCAATCTGACCCCCGATTCTGGACTAGTGGCCTGGAAGAGCCAATGGATTTCATGGAAGCTAAAATGAATTTTAAGAAAGTTAGTTAAGATGTATTTCTTTGCTGAATGACCCCCACATCCAGGATAATGGGGACATTCAGCACATACGTCCATGTTAAACTCCGTTTTGAGCCAAGCTTTTCAATTTAACATTGAGATGAGTGTTTAAGTGCTAAGCTAATGGCCATATAGTAAAGATCAAGGAGGCCAAATTATACCATTTGTGGAAAGTACACACTTGAATTTCTCAGCATTTGAAAATTGAAATAGAAAATTTTACACTTGTGTAAAAAAATCTGCGTTGGCTTTTTTTTCTTTTCCTTTGTTATTGATTTTCATGTTTTACATCAGATAAAGTATGAAGTTCTGAAACTTTGGGTAAACAACAATCAAGTAAATTTTAGGGTTTTAAAATAATTTACCAGATGAAACTACATGGTTTCCATTCCTGAGAAACCTAATTTAAAGACTAGAGATTCCTTTTTTTTTTTCCTTTTAATAATGGTCCGGTCCAGATCTTGAACAAAAAAGAAAAAAAGAAAAAAAGAAAAAAAAAAAGCTTGAAGCTTAAAACAGGCAAGAAAAGATTAAATGTATTTTAACATCAGTGCCAATGTTGTCTAATAAGGTGGTGTAATGGATCCTGCCTGATTAGACAGCATTAGATTAGCAGGAATAAACACAATGGAGAAACTGCAGAGAAGGCAAGACCACTGCACACAAATTAACAGCAATACCCCACAAGCTACACAGATGTGCCTAAGCTACACAGACAGAAAAGCTGTATTTGATAGTGCTACATTAAAGCTCATATTTAGGTTCAGCTTTGGGTGTTGCTTCCATGGATATTTTAATAAATCATTTTGTCCCTAATTTTTTCAGCATTTTGTAGAGGTAAAAACTTAATTATGAATGTAAGAAATTTGGTGCAAAGTTGCACAAGGCTCAGATGGCTGGTAGAGGGACAGGTAGATTACCACAGGAAGGAAACCATTACACATGCATGTGCAGAAGCAAACTCATCTCAGGTGTAAAATAACACATTTCTCTGTGGCATCTGTACAAGATTTTCTGAAACAAGCCTGTAGCAGGTTTCAGAAATGAGTCTGGCCTGAACCTGAAAAATCTAATGTAGTCTTGCTTCCCTGGACTTCAGATGAAATAACAAGAACTGAAGTTCATGGAAGTCTCAAGAGCTTAATGTTTCTGAAAATGGGGACAAGCTTACTCAAGAAGCTAACAGCTGATTAAAAGGGTAAATTTTGCAAATGTATTTTAAAAGACTCAGCCACTGAGCTTAGGGGATGTATTTTCCAAGAAGAAGCCAAGATACCTAGTGAGAATTAGCTGTCATCAACGGGAACAATGAACTAAATATTGATGTATTAATAATGTACTATTCTACAAGTAACAATTGTGTTTTGCTCAGAATAGTTGCATATTTATACATCATCAGTATACATTTATTTTTATTCAAGCTTTTCTAGAAAGAATAGCTACTAAGATTTTGAGGAACATCATTTACCTTAAAAAATTAGAAAGTTAATGAAGTATCTCTGAATTTGATTCCCCACCCTCTCTAGTGCTATAAAGTCAAGGCAGCAATCTTTAGGGTGCATGAAAATTCCCCAGGAGAAATGGAGGATCTAATACCTCTTTTGATGGAACCCGGGAGCCTTTCCTTTTATTCCACCACGTTTCCAACATTGCAATGAAACAGGATAGGACAATCCCTGCAGCGAGGATGCAGAAAACACCTGCAAAACTTTTTATGTCCAGGGCACCTCCTTTCTGTTTGGTATCCACAGATGAGTAAAGATCACACTGACCGTTCTTCGGCCACCACTTATGCTTCAGTACGTCCATGTCACCATTCTGCTGCAGCTCCAAAATCCTTGGGGAGAAAGCACAGAGTCAGGGGTTACAGTGGGGCAGAGGCACCTGAGAGCATGAGGGTGTGAATCTGACTGCCTGCAACCTTCCCACGTGTCTTGGAAAGCCAAGTAGCAGATGAACCTGCACAGACTGATTTAGGCAGAAAAGAAAGTTTGGGTATGGGCTTGCCTGTTAGACTGAGCATATGGATATCTGTGTTCCACTCCAGATACAGCAAAGCACACGCAAATCTCTCCTTCTTTTAACAACCTCAGTGAAAATGCTTTACTACATATACTATATTTTCTCAATCAGCTTTTACTAGTTTAGGTCAACTGACTTTCACAGTCCATTAGATATCTGACAATATTTTGCATTCTAATCATTGGAGAAGAGACATTTCAATTAAAAAAAATTAGAAGGAATATACATTTCAGATTTACCACGTTACACATGATGTTGTTGTAAACTGATCTTTATTGGGTTACTTACATTTGCTGCTTTGGAGAGAGAGCAAAGCCATCTTATTGCAGTCAGTGATAACTTAAACCAGTCTTGCTGAATGTCAGAATGCAACCTCATGATAAGTGATTCCACAGGAAGGTTCCTTGCTGTGGAATTCACTTGTCCTTGGACCTACATACCCAGCCTGTGGGATGAAATATTTACTGGGCAGCTTGCAAGGACAACATATTTAACTAGACTTCCTGTGGGATGAAATGTTTGAATTTCAAAATTAGAATTTTGTTTGGAAGAATATTTTCCTATTTACTCCATTTATTTCTGAGGAGAGTGTTTTTGGTTTTTTTTTAAGCATCCAGAAATGACTAGAGTAACAGCTGGGTGCCTCCGGTTATCCAAGATAAAAAACTCAATGATTACACCTAAAAAGAATAAAACAACGGAAAAATTTCCTGTCATGTAATAAATTTACTTTTCATTTCAGTGTTGGAAGGCAAACAATTACTACTGCAATCATTTGACATGACAGCATGCAGAAAAGTCCAAGTGCACACAAGCCAGCAGAGGTCTGGGATGTTGCTACCAGAGAGACTGCAGAGTACTGCAGGAGGAAGGAAAGCTGTCCCACTGTCTCAGGGCTACCACAACAGCTCAGTGCAGTGGTCCACATCAGCCTCAAAAGGGAGCTGGAATGCACCTGAGGACCACAGGGCAGCTGCTGGGTACAGAGGTGACTCAGCTCTGATGCTGCTTCAACAGGTACTTGTGTCCACAAGGCTACTTAATTTGCTATGGCACATCCAAATGACCACATATTTGTGCTGTGCTCTTGCCAGGAATGGGAGGCTTGACATAGCCACCAGTGGCTGAAATCCCAGCACAGGTCTCGAGGGAGCTCCCCCTTTCCACCTAGTGCTGTGATCACGTCTGGTGGCTGGGATCATGAACTGTTCAGAGGGGAACAGCTTGTTCACCCCTGTGCTGTCCCAGAGGGAACAGTGCCCTAAAGGAACGGATCACAAGTGGTACACGTGTCCTTAGAGATGCCAGAATCACCTTGTTCACGTAGCTTTGTGTTTGTAAGAAGTGGGACAAATTCTGTGCAGTGCCTGCTGACGGTACATTGCTCAAGGTACCACTCTGGAGAAAGCTATTCAAGGTCAGAGTTGCCTGGACTACATTTTGACTTCTGCCAAACTCAGAGACAACTAAGGGAAGGCTCATCCTGAAGCTTTCTGATGGAGCAGGGATATCTAAAGGGTGGGAGTATTTTCTGTTTTGTTGCAAGAGACTGAAGACCTGTATGAGCCACCCATGTCCAGATGAGCTTTGGAGGGACAGGAACATAGGCAGGACTGCAGCCATTGGTGCCTGCAGCCGCCTGCTGAGAGTATGTAGAGAAGCTCGGGTTAGACCCAGTGACAGGAGGAGATGCAACTGGGGTAAACTGGTAGATAAGAAATTCCAACCAGATAAGAGGAGAATTGGAGAGGTCAAACATTGGAACAGAGAATTTATGGCATCACCACCCCTGGTGAAATTCAAACACCCAGTGGGAAAGACCCAGAGCAAATTGACCCGCTCTAAACAAAGGGCTGAACTGGAGACCAGATTACTCCTGTTTGCAACTGCAAACAGGGTCCATACACTTCCCTCGATCATGGCATACCGCCCTTATGGAAAGAACTTGCCATAATTCTGGTTCTCACTGCCCTGGAATCCTGTACTAGAATTTAGGCAAGTATTTTGGCCCAAATATTCCATTCTGAGAGGTAAGCAGGAGCAGACAGCCAGCATAAACAGAACCCTTTTGTATAAGTTCTTTTGGAGCAATAGTCAATTAATTTTCACTGCCTAATCCAAGCATATGTGTTTTTATATTTAGGAATTACTGTACTATCTACCCAAGGCAGTAACAGAACAACATAAATGGGGTTTATTTCTTCCAGCAGCAGCTCTAATCCCTGAGCAGGGCTATTTTCTCTCTTTTATTCAGTCAGGAATAGAAGGAACCATCCAAATGATCGCTCTATTCTCATTAATTAAATGATTCTTCACTTGTCAGTATAATTCCTGATTACACAAGACATCTTTTTAACAAAAGGCATTTGCATAAAGACACTGAGCTTTGGCTTGTTCCTTAACGGAGATTTGTTCCTAATTGTACCCCAGGTAATTATTGGCAATTTTCTTTATGGATGTAACATATAAGTTCAATTTTCTTCACAGGAAAACATAAAAAATGGAAGAAGAAATTGGGGATAGTAATGGTATCATTACGTGGGAGAGCTCAAGAAGTGGAAAGCTTATAATGAAGCCTTGTGAAACTGCAGCTGCAAACAGATGTTGAGGGATAAAATATATATTGAGAGAAATGAGAAGAGCACTAATATCTAACTATATTAATGGCACGCAGAGAAAGAGAGAGATCTTGCTTCGGTCAGGCTTCAGAAACAGTTTCAGAATTCACCTGTTTGTGGAATCAAAAGAAGAGTTAACATAATAAAGAGATTTAACACTTCTAACCCGTTCCTAATTATAAAAGTTCCTATCTTTGTAGCTCATTTTCAGAAACGAAAATCGCACTTTCATGGAAATTCCAGGAAAAACGAAGGAGGAAGGGAGGTTCCTTGCAAGCAGGCACGCCGCCACACGGGCACCGCTATCCCTGCGTGCTGCAAGGAGGCTCCCACACGATGGCACTCTTTCCATAAAAATACGTGGGTTTGCCGCAGCTCCTGGTGGGTTCCCCGATACGCTAATCAGACGTACCTGTTGGGTGGCAGACACTACAATCAGCTTGTTATTTGATTTTCAAATTTAATAAATGGCTAAAGTAATAAGGCATTAACTAAATGCTCTGAATGATAATGTTGTTCTAATGCTGTAATTCCAGCAAGTGCCTCTCCTTCCTAGTCCCAGATTTTTACAACTGAACTTCCTCCGTGGCCTTGGCTCTTTTGAACCTGCTTATTAGTACAGAGTAGTACTGCGAGACATAAGCCAGTGGAAATTAATAAGTAGGGTGCATGAGTTCCTGATGTTTTGAAATACCATAGTCTCAAAAAGCTTACAAAAAAAGCCTATATATTGAAATAATCTGATTTGTCCAAAAAACATGACCTTTAAAACTTGTTTATGGATGGAGTGCAGGTCTTAAATATATTTTTTTTTAGCAAGCAAAGTGTTAGAGTTACATTTTTCAAGGCAATGACGTAAATTTATTGAGCTGCTAAAAAGAAAATGTCTGTGTGCATTTTAACTTATTTGGCTCTGAATTCACAGTGCCAAGTGATGTCTTGTGGATATAAACACAGAACACTAAGCTGCCTGTGGTTTCCAAATCTAACAGGGATGTGAACAAATCCTAATGAAGCCATGGGAATAGGGCTGGATTCCACTTGGTAAGGACATACTTTGCTGCTGGCAAAACAGAATTACTCCTCCAAAACACCTACAGATAAAAAACCCCAACTTAATATGATAGCAAGGTGTCACAAATGCTCTGAAATTGAGACCTCTGTGACAATACCTTTTTTTTGATCTAATCTCATTCTCAGCTATCAACAGTGAGCACGAGATATGAGAGGCCATTTACAATGATACTGGAAATGCCAGTGCATGTTCTGGGATGTCAAAGGTCACTGAATATCAGCTTCCTGCACCAGGAACATGTTGTCCAGAGGGATAACTTCCCTATTGGCACTGATAAGGAAGAGGATGTGATGAGGTGCGTCGTTCTAGTCAGCAGATCAGACTGCTGCAGAGAGCAGATTTGCAGAGCCAATATAATGAATGCCCACTGTTGAAGGGGGGGAAAAATTGTAAATAATAAAAATAAAAATGCTATAGTTGTGTGCCTTGGTGGGCTCTGCCTCGGGAGCCTGAGCCAAGGTCCCAGCCCTTGTGCTGCCTCCCAGGGGGCTCACATGGGTCGCCTTTGGGAGCACTCGGTGCTTGCAGAGGGGGTCAGGCACTGACAAGACCTCTGCTAAGTTCTGCAGTGGCTAGCCAAAAATCATTCCTCAGGCAAAACCTGCTCTCTGGAGCTTTTCTATCAAAAGTCTGGTACGAAGTCTGCAGAACTTGGTTCTCCTCTTCAAGCAAGATATAAAACTAAGCTGATTTGTAAGCATCCTTCAATTATCAGACAGGTATGGACCCACAAGGAGCATTTGTGGTTTTTTATTTCAGTGAAGCAACTGCCTAAATCTTTCCTATTCACTGCAATAATTGGAGTGATGCCAGCTCCTGTTGCATCTCCCTGAGCAAGCTTTAGGTTTTGGCAAAGCAGGCTCCTCTCTCGGCAGCAGAGCAGCTTTCCCTGGTGCCACCTGGAAGGTTGGCTCGGGACTGTGGTGCCAGAGAGGGACGGCTGCTGCCTAGCCTGGCTTGCTTCCTCATGGGGAAGGAAGCAGGAAATAAAAATGGAGAGAGGCAAGTAGGAGACACTTAGAGTTCTTTTCATCTCCTCTCCCACCAGTGGCACCTCACGGTCTCACTGACACCTGATGGGTTTTCATATTTTCCCCTCATCCTTGAGGACTGGCAGGAGACACACACTGATGCTCAAAGCCTTGACTTTAATGCCATAAATCATATTTATAAGACTTATAGCATCATAAAAAGGACGTGTGGGAAGGTGTAGGGCAGAAGTTATTGAGGTGAAAGAAAGAGGGGAGCACTGCCACTGCCTCCTCCTGCGTGGATGAAGGGATGTTGGGAGAGCTTGCAAAATGAGCAAAGCACCTGGGAGTAGAGATCATTACATCTATAGATATACCAGCCCTTCCTTCGACTACAGATCTTGATATCTGTGAGAATTTTTGGTTCTGAAGAGACTGTTTTCTGTTTGTCTGTGTGGATATTTTTTCCAAGCCAGCTTTTTAATGAGCTGCCAATCATGGGCTCCATGAGAGGAAATTTTGTGTGCCAGCCAAATGCTGCCGGATTAGACGAAGCAGTGCTCCCTTCGCACCCATTCCCACCACTTAACCCAGCAAAAGAGTGCCCGTGGGTCCAGCTGCAAAGCCTGTTTTATGGCAGGGACTCCAAGCAGACTTAAGCACAGCTAACTGGAGGCCCACAGGGGCAGGCAGGAGGCCACATTCTGCTGTGCCCTTCAGCAGTGCTCGGCACCACACTGCTGTCAGCAGGAAGGCAGTGCACAGAAACAAGGATAAGCACCTTGCCTTCTAGAGATGACAGAAGAAGCAGCAGTAAATCAGAGCTGCAGTTCAGCATTAAGGATTTGCATATCAAACAATATTAAAAGAGGGGAAGCAGCTGACCTTCTATTTTGTTCAGCAACAAACCATTACCTTCTAAAGATGTAGCAACCATCACCTGGATCCCATAAATTAGTATCACTTTGTTCAATTTAGAGAACTTCCTTTTACTTAAATCTGTTGAACTTACATGGATACTCTCTTTCAAATGCAGAAGGTTAACCTTAAATGAAATGGCATCTGCAGTAAAATGAAATATTAACTCTATTTATTATATGACTGGTGGAATTTGATAAGGACGGCTCTACAATAGTTTTGTTCAAGCTGAACAGCTTTGCTAAGTACATACTAACAATTCAAAAACCTACATGAAAATAAAAATCAAGTTATTAAAGATCTTCTGCTTACTTTTTATATAGAAAAATAGAAGTGAACTTTAATGGCCTTTCACTGTGAAGAACTTTCCTGCTCAGGAGAAAGCGGTGATAAAAGTATTAGTACCTATTTATAAATCCCAAATGACAAGAGAACATCTACAGACACTTGCATAAATATGATGAGTTCATTAAGCTCAGTGCTGTTATGGTAAACACCAAATTAATTCATTATGGTGAGTCACGGTACACCGCCAGCCTTATTAAAACAAAGAAATGTACTTTGAAGGTACGTTGGTTCCTGTGCACTCCCCACATTTCAGCCCTCTTTTAGAAAATTACTTGAAAAATGACAGTTACTAAGCTTTATAAAAAATTCAGCACTTCATGGCCACATGAACACCCTGGACTTAATTTTCCTCTTGCTTTCATTACCATACGACAAAAGCAAGAGCAGGAACAGCTTTGTGGAGTCTGCAGAAGAACTGAGCAGGCTTTGACGTGCTCCCCCTCCACTGGTACAGCTCTGCCCTCCCCGTCCTCGGTTTGCCCTGGGAGATGTGTCTTTCTAAGTGCCCATGCTTCCAAAGTTGCCTCCAATATCCATAGCTGTGATGCACGGGACTGCCGTAGGATGGAGAGACAGTACTCCTTCCTAAATTTACACTTTGTTCACAACACTGGAGGCACTCAGAAGTGATATTGTGGCTTTACGAGCAGAATTTATGATTAAATGCGTACCACTCGAGGACTTGAGTTGCAAGTCCCAAGCAGTATGTAAGTAAATCAGGAGCTCCTCTCTTATCTGAAATTAACCAGTAATTTCACACAAAATCAGGAAACCCCAATGTCCAAAGTCAGCAGGAGTTTCATCATTAACTTTCAGACAGCAGAGCCCAACATAGAGCACACCTGGGAGCCTCAACCCTTCTGGATAGGCTGCGACCAAAGTGGCATTTTTCTTAATCAGCACAGGATACCTCGATTAACCAAAAATGGAAAGCTTGGAACATGCCCTTTCAGCCACTGCATACTTCTTAGATGTCTTCTCCCTCAACTCTCACCTCACTGAACATTTCCCCCAGTGTCACTTGGCAGCTGACCCCTGCCTGAGAAGCCCTGTGGTTAACAAGCCATGTAAATAACCGTTCTCCTGCTTAGCAGGAGAAAGAAAACAATTCAAACAAACACTTTAGTTTGACTTTGATACTGTTTTTCTTCCAAGACTGAGATGCAAACCATTATTAGGTGCAATTACTATCTCAAAGTGCATTCTCAGACTTTTTGGACACAAAGCAATACGTCAAACATCAAAAGTTTGCATTAGAAAACACCAAAATGAAATATTAAAGTGTTTGTCTTTTAAGGAATTATTTTTAAATTAGATCGTAAGGGACAGCTTTAACTAATCTGTTTAGACCCTCTGCTGATGTACTGTGAGAAGGATAAATAAACTAGTTCACTGAACCCGACCTAGCACTGGATGAACACAAAAGCCTTGTCTTCAACTAAGGGGCAACTACATTAAAAATCAAATTATTAACATCTTAAGAATTGTGGTGACTAGTGAACTTCAATTTTTCTATATTGTATATGTTTAGGCTGCCTTTAAAAGTCAAGCACTTACTCCAGCTGTGACAATATGCTCATACCAAAACTGGACTCGACAAGAGGCAGAATGAAAGCAAACGCAAGAGACACAAGAGAGCTGGAAAGGAAAAGACAGGGAGTCCCACGGAGACCCAGAGCATATCTGCAGTCAGAAAGACAACACCTTGGGTGGTCTTTGAAAATGTCAGCAGCATCCTTAAGCACATTGTGATATTTGGGTTATTGGGTGCTGGAAAAGATCTTTCATTTCAGTGTAAGAACCTGGAAATGATGATGTTTGCTCGGAGTCATGCTTTGGGCAGTACAAAGCCTCATTCTTATCCAAACTACCTGCATCTATATTTTGAGAAACAGAAGACACATCAGCTACACTAAGTCCCTTGAAGTGACAATCTAGAACAGCTCTTTTTAAAAGTAAGAGATCTGGGTGGCCCTTGCATATTTGACATTTATCTGCTATTTACCTAAGCAAATATGACAAAGACATTTGGCTGATGATTCTGTCATGTTTTAAACTGTTTGTACAGTGCTTTTTTTAAGCCCTTAAAAATTAAGAACAAAATATTCAAAATATCCTTTTTGATAGTGCTTAAATGAATGATTTACATACCTTGACTTAAATATTATAATTTGGATTTTAGAGACCCTGAATCAATAGCTTATAGCTATCTCCAAGGTGAACAGTGTTGTTGATAGAACAGGAGAGGCTAGGCAGATAAATACAGAGTCTGAAGATCGAGTCACAGTAATACACTTTGTGTCTGAAATCTGACATTTAAAAATACCTCAAATGCTTTTATCTTCTCGCTGCTTGGTTACAGTAGTGAAAGCTTCCCGGATTCATTCCCAAACAGGGTTTTTAAACACACTGAGGTTTGAAACCACTACTGTACATGAACACTGCAATAACCAACCTTATGCATTTGGACATATGCTGAGGAGAACCCTCTCCAGACAATCCTCTGGACAATGAAAGTAAAAATGTTTAGGATTACCGTAAAGGATATATTATTACTCCAAAATTGAATTAATCACTTTGATTTGTTCTCCCAAGCAGAAGCACTTCATAGAGGAACCATTACTAGAGATAGGCTGGAATACATTCCTTCTTTAAAGCTTTTCTCAGATCATACCAATGAATACTCTTCAAATATGCACAGCAGTATAGAGGCTATCCAGGGGAGCCTAAGGAAAAGCCACAATTCTGCCTAGAAATTGTAAGAGTCCCCACCGAATTTACCAGAGGCACTGAAGAGTGGATTGGACTACACTTAAAAAGAAAGGTATTTCTTATTCTGCACCTTGAGGTTTGAGAATTTCTACTTCTGCTGTTAAAGCTAAACATGTATCAAACCACACTTTTGACACAAGCCTGGCTCAGGTTACAAACAGATCTGCCTGAGATGGACACCCTGGAAATACTGCTTAGGGTAACTTGGCTGGTTTGGGGCTTGCTCTGCCTACTTTCCCTTCCAACCTGCAGTCAGGTAAGACTTCCTCAAAGACATGAGATCATAAATATCTCTACCTCCATGAGCATTCAGATCTTTTAACATCCCCCAAAGGAGGGTTTTAACCTCTCCTAAAAGATTATGAAAGACTAAGTAGTACAACTTTGCAAGCAAGAAGCTGCCTGAGTGCAGCGCTCTGCTCCATCTGTGTGCAGCACAAACCCATGGGCTGTGCTGCTGCTGCCTTTTGCAACCCTGCTGCTTTTATGGATGGGCAGATAAGGTAGGAAATTACTCTTCACCAGACTGAGTGGTTACTTTCAAGAAGGCATCAGCATGCCAGGCTCCCACCTCTGAGTCCAAATGTTTTCTGCCAATGGGAGAACTTCCTAGCGATCAAAATCCTTTTCCATGCTCTCCCAGGGCTACCAGCAATGTGAAGAGGTGAAAAAGCCTGGCACACAAACCTGCTAGCTGCTGGTGTTTAGGAAAGTTAAGAACTGATTTTTTTTGCCCACCTTCCACTGTGGTGTGTGTCCAGAGAGGCTGCAGGCGACTTTGCATGATAGGAATCAGGCTGTAAGCAGCACGGTGTTTGCTTGAAGGATCACACTACCTGAGAGTTCCATGTTATGAAGAAGTGTCTTGATAAGAACCAAGTGCCATTCAATCTGGATAACAATCTGCAGGAGGACAGAGTGTTTATTCTGCTAATAAAGGCATCTCCCTGGTTGTGCAGTTTTTCAGGAGCTTGGCTGTATTCTTGTCTCACAAAATTTGCCTAATCGGGTCCCCTGGTCCCCTCTGCATTTCAATAAGCAAGGGCTGTACCTGTTCATGTGTGTGTAATGTTAATTTTTTTTTTTTGCTCTGGATTTTAGTGCATTGGAACAATTCAGAACATTCAAGACCTACCATGACTTCTGTTGCTGGAGGAAGCAGAGCAGAAAGGAACTAGCAGGAAGATCTGAAGTTTTGCATTTCATCTCATACCTTTTCTCCCCTGAAATGTAGGCTCATATTATCCACACATTGATTAGTGATCTGAAGGTTATATTCTATTATATAGAATAGGAGAAAGGAAACACAAGCTTGCATAGCAATGACAGCACACATCGCTTGTATCCTAAAAGTATTCTACAGCTTGACCAACAAAATCTTCAATTACAGCAGATGCCTTGGAGCAAAAATCTTTCGTAGTCAGCCAGACCAGATAATGGGCTCACTTGCCCTCCATTATTGTACCTACAGTCATGTCTTTTATGGAATTATTAATCCTGCTTGTAGTTTTGCAATTTCTACCACACAAACCTCAGAGGAGGAATCTTGGAAGCAAACAAATGAACCTTTTCCTCCTTCTCCCTTTACTCCCTCTTCAGTAGACATAGCTCATGAAGCAGCTTCCCATGCAGCTTCTCAGAGGGGCCACTAAGCTGGGCTTGCTCACTGTCCTGAGACACCATGCCACAGCTGACTGGCATGGTTCACTGCTACTGAGAGAAGGCAATGCCAGGATTTCCTGTGTAACGTTACAAAGCACATCCCATCATTTTCCTGTACATTGTGCCAGATAAACTGTGGTCGAAAGATGTAACCCCAGAAATAAAATGCAACACATTCCCAGGTGTTATTCTATCATCTTCCCTGTGCAGAATGCCAATGGCTTTGTAGGAAATTTAACACTTTTATAGCACAGGTCAAAACCAAGAGACTTGGTGCTGAGATTCAATTTGGATAAGCCCATGAGCCTGCTCAGTTGATCTGTGCATCTTTTTCAAGATCAAGGGCATGAAGTCAAATTCTACAGCTCTTTTTGGTAGCATAGAGAAGTGAGCTCTTTTTGGCAGGCAGAGGCAGACCCGAGAGCTCCTGGGCAAGGGCTCCTTTCACTGCCACCCTGCATGTTGTGCAGCGCAGAGCATGGGGCAAGTTTGGTGACAAATTCATCAGTCTCCCTGGTAAGGGGAGTCAGACGTAGAGTAGATGCAGTCAGATGTAGGTTTGGAGGAGAGGCGAAAGAGGGGGATCTATATAAAAAAAGGTCACCCAATTTTAGAATAAGAATCAAGACTATCCTGACTTCTCTTGAGAAAGTTGTCTGGCAGGAGAGATGGAAACATGAATGCTAGGATATTTGCAACCCTAGTTTCCCAGTTCCAGAAAGTAAAAGTTTATTTGTGGGAGGGCAAAGGAGGATACTAACAGGCTTTCATTTTTACCCAGCCAGTTCACCTTTCTCTACCTCTGTGTCAGACTGAAAATCAGGATTCCACTGAATGTCCCTGTCGCCGTGGTGCAAATTCACAGCTGCAGAAGATGGCACACAATAAATCACTGTCCTCTCACTGAGAGCTGCCATAAATAATGCCACAGGAGTTCCCCCCTGCAAACAGCAGCTGCCTGCAACTGCTGGGAGCAAAGCTGTAATGCAGCCCCCAGGTAAGGAACAGAGAGAAGGTAAACCAGAACAGTCTGGAATATAAGATCCTGGCATTTATCATCACGTTAACTTGTAAGCCTCTCAAAATATTTGTCCATTTTCTTCCACAGGAGAATTTCTATATGAAGTTGTCATAACTTCTGACAAATTTCAGGAATGCCCTATGTTAATGCTCTAAAAGTATCTAGTCTTAAAAGTATTTTCATTAACAGCAAGTATTACCACTCTGCTTGTACAGAGCATAAAGCTGAGTCAGAGGCCATGAAGCAAGAATGGGAAGATCAAACCTCAGGTAAATGGTGAAAGCAGTGGCTGAACCCAGTTCCTGGTCTCTCTGTTCCTTTTTGAAGTTGGTATATTTGTTTGTTTTTCTGAAAGAAGTGTGGAGCAAAGAGAAGGCAAGGGAAAAGAGCAGTTTGGCAGACTACATGACAGCTGGAAAAGGCTGAAGATGTGGAAGTGTATTAGCCATGACTTCCCCAGCAAGCAGCTGGCTGACTCTATTGCTCAGTCTCTACATCACTGACAGCTTTGAAGGCTTGTGCTGCAGCACAGCCTCTCTCTTGCTGGCCACAGGCATTTCCCAAACACAGGCACTACCTTGGGGTTACCAGCAAGACCAAGCTGTAGGCAGGACTGGGCCAGAGGAACTCCAAAGCAATGATCCATAGGGGACTGGAAGGGACATGGCCCCATGGCAGCTGGGCAGTACCACAGCCCCTCTCCAGCTCCGGAGGGATTAGAGCAGCACCAGCAGCCAAGAACATAAGGGGGTGGTGGAAAAAAGAACTGAGATCCTTCTCTACATTGCTAGCAAAGCTGCAGCACTTCCCAGCCCTTTACAGCACCACTTGACACCTTGAGCTCTGTACCATTCACACCCTGCATAACAGCTGTCCTTAACTGCAACTTCTCCACCTAATTTGGGTCAGACAGCTCCAGAGGATACCTCTCTCCCTGGGAGGCTTGACTGAAGAGAGACATCAAGGATATGTATTGCACGCCTCATGGACAGCCTGCAGATGGGGCTTAAGAGAGAAAATCCTGAGGTAAGGTCAGATTCACTCCTCTCCTGCTTGGCAAAAAAAAGTAGGAGCAGAGGCTTCTTCCAGTTCTGTAAATACCTTTTTTTTTTTTTGATAAAGATGTATTCAAACTCTGACAATCGGTTTAAAAACCAAACAAACAAGCAAACAAGACAGTAGGAAAATTCAGATATAAAGATATGGCTGTGATTGATTGTGGAGGTTGTGATGGCAGAAGGAGCTTTACATGGAGACTGCTCTGTGGATATTTAAAGTTGGGCAGATTCCAGTGAGGTTTGTTTGGTTCTTCTTTTTTTTTTTAAGACCAATTTCGAATTTTGATTTAATGATAAACTAAGAAGATTAGTGTTTCTTTTCCTTCCAATCTTCTCTTTCTGGTTGGGTTTCAGATCAAACTGGATATTCTGACCACATTTTTCAGAGAGCAAGATGCACATACAGGATGTAGGCAGACTGGGCTCCTATCCCTCTAGCCCAGTTCAAAGTAAGGACTGAAAGTGAGATCTTCTTTATAACAGAGGTTATCAGGTATAGAAGTCATGCCAGAGACAGAGATAAGAGTCTCTTGCCCCTGCAAGTAAATCTTTACTTTAGGAAGCTACTGCAGGGGGCAGGAAAATCAGATATAGGAATCTGCCTGCATTAAGGAAAGCTGCAAACCTCTGGAAAAAATCAGATACTGAAGCTTAGGCTTCTTCTTATTTTTCCCCCCTTTGAAACAGAATGTTTGTTTTCCAGCCAGCTCTTTGAAAAACTGGAATTAAATCCCCAGCACAGCACTTCTCTGTTGGAGAGGGGCACCTTCAGCTGTAGTGCTGTTGGACCAGAGCCTGAATTAGCCACTCACCGCCCTCTCTGGCAAAGTTGGATGTGAAAAGCCAAAGCTCACCCACATTGCCTGCTCAAGAAAAGCTCTTTGTACCAGTTAAAAGATTCTGGAGGGCCAGCAGCAGCACTGCCTGCTTTGCAGAAGTCAGAGCAAACCCTCTGACCCTCACCTTCCCTCTGTGCCCATCCCTTCAGACGGGCTGAGGGCTGCAGCAGAGATCCCAAGCAGCCACGTGCTGAGCACAAGCCATGCTCACACTGGGAGTGACCCCACACCTGCTGCCCAAAGAGCCTCTAACCAGGGCCTGGGACTGAGATTGTGAGCTTCCCATTACAGGTGAGAGGCACCAAAGGAAATGGAGCCAGCTGCAGAACAGGGCCACAGAGTTTCCTCCCTTGCTGGAAAGCCAAGGCAGGCACTCCTGTAACAGCGATGTTACAGGATGTTTTGTTTTATTGGCACTGCTGGCAGAGAGGGAAGCCAGGCCAGGCAGCTCAGCACAGAACCAAAAGATAAGTTTTGCAGGCCAAAAGATAACTTATACTGGCTGATTTTCTTCTCCTACTTGTTTTACTTTAGGGCAGTAATGCTGACAAAACTGTTGGTTCTTTTCACATCTACAAGAGAAGTCAGGCTTTATGTCTTGTCCATGATAGATAAGCTCCTTAAGACTGTGCACATATTTGCAAATTGAATTAATATTTAACATTGTAAACTTGATTTTTCCAAGCTTATTTTTAGTGCAAGCATTGAATCTAACTAGGTTTTAAGTGAAACTCTTTAGAGTTAAGAATGAACTTCAAAATTCCTGCTTTCTTTTTAAATCTTTTTCTTAAATAGAGAAGAATAAATGCCATGTGAACACTCACAAGCTGCTGGAGTGGGTTCATTAGAAACAGAAATTCACATTTAATTTTAAAATAATTTTTAGGGCACTTTTAAGATTTCTCTTCTGTAATTTTCCTTCAGAAGACATGAACCTGTTTTATATTTATCTCTGTTACCTGTCTTCCCAGTCCTGTGCATGCCCCTGGGGCTAGGAAGAATGGAAAAGTGGCCACAATACAGTGGCTTCTGGGATACCTAAGCTTTGTTTACCTGCTTAGATTTTTAATCAAGGAGGAGGGCTCTGCTTTCAAGACAGAGATTAAGGTCACACAGTTGCTTGAGGTCTGATGTCCAGAAAACACATGGAGAAAACTCCATGCTCCTTGCACATGCTGATCTTTTGCATTGGCAACATTTCCACCTCTCCTAATGAAGTCTTTTCCCTAAAGTATGTGCTGAGGAAGGCCAGTGAAAATTTTAGGTTTGCATTTTTTAGCTGTTCTCTTCATTGCTCACAGTGTGCATTGCTGTGGGGTAGAATCCCAGAGTGTAACTCTAAGATGCTTGAAAACGAGAGAGGAAAATTAAAGATGCATTCCCTTTTGAATGTATCCCTTTTGAAAAGCTGATCTCTTGTTTTGGGGGCTCTGATCCACAACTTTAGGTTGTGCAGTACTTTGGACCATCACCATTTCTTTTCAGCCTGCAACCACGGGGATGTAATACACTCCTGTTTACCTCATAACACCAGTTGACTTCTGCTTTATGGATCAAAAGTTTAAGAGGAGGTAAAATAGATCACACACAAAGGCAAGAAAGGAGATAAAGGGTTATGAACTGAGGCCACAATGAGCAATTGTACACTAAGAAAAGGGAGGCAGAGATGGGACAAGAGTGGAGATGGGAAATCCCTGACAGGAAGCAGTGCAGCCCTTGTGATGTGATCAGGCTGGTAGAGATAATAGGGTGGCTGAGCTGAGACAGGATGTTTAAGCCATAACACAGGAGGAAAAGTCTCCCTCATCTGAGGGAGCTGTCTCTGGGTTGGTGGGTGCACTAAGACATGGTGCTGGTAGAGTCAACAGCAAAGCTTTCCCTAATTAGGGCACACGGCCCCACGGACATTTAGTGCCTAATTCTCTGTCAAGATTTTGACCTTCTGTGCCTTGCTGGAACTGCTCTCCTCAGCTAAAGGTTTAGTGGAGGGGATGGGGCTGTCAAGCTGATTGACCTCATTTGACTGGAGAGGGAACAGGGGCAGTATCGGTAAGTGGCTGAGGGAAGTTAACAGACTAATTTTAGTCTCCCTACCTTCTACCACAGTATATTCCAGATGGGATGCCAGGGGTTTTCTGACAGTCTGTTAAAAAAAATGAGTTACCTAGTAAGTGGCACTGGAGAGACAGGTGCTTATGTGCTCTGTAGAGACACGTAAAAATGGCACAAAACTTGCTAGTTACTGGGCCTTAAAACGTAGGTAGTTTAATTTCCTTTCATACTGACACACAGTGTGTAACAACAGTACATCATCTCCCAAGAAGAGAATTCCAGACAGTGTTTTCCAAAGCAGCTAAATAACATGAGCAGCTCAGGATTTTGCAAAAATACACCATAGGTGTGGAAAATTTTATCATTCTGGACACATTAAAAGGTGCACCCAATCCACCCCTAACCACTATAGAACAAGTGCTGCCTGTCACTGAATCCCTGACTATTTTGTACTTTTTTTTTTTTCAGCAATATCCCAGTGGAGTGGCAGCAGATTTGGGGATCATAAGCACTCAAAGGGAGTGCAATTCGACCACAAGGAGCACAACAGCACCTCTTGGGCAAGTGTTGTTTAAAGAGAGGTGAACATTTCCCGTATGAGAACTTTTTGCTCTGCTCTGAGATCTCAGCACTGAGAGCACCAGTCACAGGCACAGAGCCCTGTCAGAACAGAACAGCAGGCAAATCCCATCATCTTTATGGAGCATGCAATGACACACGTGGCAGCCAAGCAGCAAAGCTATTTTCCTCCTTGTAATTGCTTACAACATCACTTCTGAACCTGCACAGCACTGCCCCTGTCCACGCCCTACCCCACCGAAACGCTACGAGGTGTGAAGCTCTCACCTCAGGAGCCATCAAGTATGAGAAGGCACAAAAAGCTCTTAATTATGCTGCCGTGGTTTAGAGGAAGAATTTAACACACGTGAAGCTTTTGAGAGGCTGAGAGAGGTCCCTGTCTCGTGGTGCTCATACAACATGAGCTCCAGGACATTACTGATCCTGCCAGAAAACACAGAATGACTCCCCAGCTCCTCCTGGTTGCAAGGGGCAGGTGGGAAGAGCGGCCATGTGAAGCTGTACTGACAGCATCAGATTTTCCTCCAACACACAGGACTCACTGTGCAGAGATAAAAAGTAGCGTAGCCACAGGTACCTTGCCTAGCTGGTGCCTTTATGATTTGTATCTGATAAAAGCCTGGTTCAGAAAAGGTCTCCAGCACAGACACTTCATTAAGAATGGAGACCACGGCCTTTAAAAATGGAGTCTTTCTTATACACTGGATTATTATCTGTTCCTGCTGGGCCAAGTTAAGCAAAAACATCCCTCAGCTGGCTCATTTCAGCAGCCAACAGTCACTCAGTTTTTTCTTATTAGCAACTTCTAAGAGATTTCCCAAGTTAAAAAGCCCACAACTAGCTAGGAAAAAAAAAAAAGACATCCATTGAAAAAAATAATTATCTTAATTATACAGCAGCTTTGTCCTCCAAAGGGAAGGTAGTTTTTCCACAAGACAGCACTGTTCTCATGGAGGATGCACTTTAAATAGGACTATGGTTTGCATACTGCAGTGAACTTCTAACCCCTCACAACCTGTATTTACTGCATTTCAGAATTCTACTAGTGGATAAACACCACCCCCATGGAATTGCAGACCCATTTTGCCATTCTCCCCTATTCTGGAACTAAACATCCCATGATATTCCACAAAATAAATCAATAAAGTGATATTTTACTGAGTGGGTGTGTGGGGTTGTAGTTGGTTAGTTGTTTGTTTTGTTTTTTGCTATGGCTGGCATTTTTTGCTATGCTCTCTCATTACTCTGTCCCATCCCCTATTATTCTGTCCATCTCCAAGGTAAAGCTGAATGCACTGAATTACTGTGGGTGCCTGCTCCACAAGAGAATGCTGGAAAGGAGCTATTGGAAAATAACCTTTTTTTTCCTGTGATGGCTCTTTTGTCTTCTTGCCTCCAGCAAAACAGGAATAAAAAAGCCCCCTTATTGTAGGAAACCTTCCCTTTGCTAATACCGGGTATTGCACTGCACTCTCCTGTTGGCAACCAATCAAGATGTTAATTCTGAAAAATCACATCAGCTGGAGTCACAGAACTGAGAACAACGCTGTTGCTTTGCATGTTCAGAAATCCATTAAGGTCATCCTAACAAGCTGGATGGTGAAGTGTCTCTGGATAAGAAGGTCTCTAGCAGATTCTAAATATATAGTCCTATTTTACACAGCACATAACAGAAACAGCATTAAAAGCATTTGTCTGCTACATTTTTTTCCTGCAGTATTACAAAGACTCGAATTCTCTATCAGGGTTATCCTTTTAGAAGAAGAAGAAGAACCTGTCCTTTTCAGATTTTGCATGAAATGGGCTTCTCCTGGGTGGGAGTCAAGACTTGGAGAGCATCAGATTAATTCTGAGACTTCAGGTCATCTCACAAAGCTTACAGAGGAGATACAGGATGGAAGATTCGTGCAAGCCTTAAACTGAAGTCTTTACAGAGGAGGTGCTCGTGAACGGTACAAGATCAGTTTCTTTTATAAAGACTGGAGTGCACAACCACAGCTTTGAGGAACCCTGGTCAGTCAGGGGTGAGAAAACTCCCATTCATGACTAGAATGAGACATGACAGCTATGAAAATTCCTGAAAAAATGGAAATGACTTTAAAATAGGAAGCTACTTGAAGATTCCTAGCACTTCACAGGTTGGAAAAGCTATTCTGTTGCCAGCAGTTTGGTCTGGTAATCAATATAGCCAAAAAAGCTCTCAGCTTTCAGCACACTTCAGCTGGCACAGAACAATTTCTGTCTACTTGCTTGGATGTAGACGGGACAGAAAGGAACACGAGCACCAAAGTACAGTCCCACAACTTCCCAGGATTATCCCAGGAAGTTGGAGGACGGCACTCCTCCTTGCACCTGGGAAGCATTTCTTTATTTGCCCCAAGAGCTCCCAAAAACTGTCTGTCAAAATGAAGCGAGGGCTGAAGCACAGATCTGATGTTCTGGGGCTATGCTGGTGGGAGGATGCTGGATGGATTATCCCAACACTGGTGCCAAAAGCTATTGTCAAGAAAGAACTCTGGGACACTTGGGAACATCTTGGAAGATTTCAGACTTATGGAAGATCCGAGGCAGGGTCACCCAGCTCAGAGAAGCATTTCTCAACAGGAACACATGAAAGGCATGAGCATGGCACTGTTACGGGCAGAGATCCCATACCAAAATCTCAGGTCACTCATCTCTGGCAGACCCTCAGGAGACAACAGAAATGGGATTTCCACCTTCACCAGGCATAGACACAATTTGAAGAAGTGTTGAAAAAGTGCACCTCCCAAACCCAACAAGAAAAGTTAGGCCCAAAGGCTCTTTTCCAGTCAATTTCCATTAATTAGGTTTTTCTCTCAGTGGTCTACTTCGAGGTCACAAAACAACTTATGAAAAAGACACCTCCTTTTCTGTCAAGAATGCATCACCCACCATGGACACATTATTGATATGGACAAAGCATAATAGGATTTATTTTCAATCTTAAGCACCACTTGGGAAACTAGTTGCAATTTAATTTATCTACGTAAAAAACCCCTATTAAATAACCCGCTCAAAATCAGTTCAAGATTCTTTTTGATGAAAGCCATATGTAGTGCAAAATAAATAGGAAATCTAAATATTCCATGCAAATATCAAGACACTAAATATTGTGATCCTACACAATGCAGAGTGTCAACTGTGACACTGGAGGCAGGATTTACTGCTCATGGTCCAAATACACAAACCAACATTAATTCAAGTGCTGCCAGTAGCTGATCTACTTTAGAAAAATTACTCAAATGTGAGTCCAAATTTGAGCTATGCAAGCTGAACTTTTAAAAAATACTTGAAAGTTAAGTCTTGCATTGGTAAAATAAAAAAAAAGTACAAATATACCAATTGTCTTTTCAGCACCCAGTTTATATAATTGTCCATTTCCAAGAAGGGACTTTGGCTGAATTTTTGGTAATTTCAATGCAATATTCTATTCATCAGGGTGGCTTGTAGAACATTGCTTAAATGGGAATGCTCAGACTTGCAATTCCTTTTTTCATTCAAATAGAGGTGTTCATACTTGTAATTCCATTTTTCTTCATGCACTTCCAGTCATGGCTTTTTTGCAACATTTTTTTCTAGGGATAGTTGTAATATTTTTGAGCATTACCATCCATAGAAGAGCTGTCTCCTTGTTAAAGATTCCGAGGTAATAACCAACCAATACAGATTCAGTTTTTTTGGCAGGGAACAGCCACCCTCATATAGAGAGCCTGATTTGCAACCTTGTTGAAGTAGAGAGAAAATAATGCAAAGCCACAAATCGATCTTTTATTCTGTGCTGCCAGGGAAAAATGCATTTCCACTACAAAAACCAAATTCCTTTCAGAGTTCCTATGTCCTCATCAGGTACAATGAACAACCAAAAGGGCTATATCTACTCTCCTGTCTTGATCCACAAATATCATGATGGAAAGTGTTTCTGCAAGAAACCTTTGTCTAAGGGATACTGCAAAACCCAACACTCAATTCTAGAAATCTGATTTCAAGCCATGGAAACTAAAATTAGGTCTGTATAAAGTTGACATAAATTACTTGCTTTCTTTCTGTTCTAGAATAACCTAAACTCACACACACATTTCTCTCTCATTTTGTCAAGCTGGATGGCTTGAGCTTCTAGCATTGTTCATGATAATCATGTTTCTCAGATCCCAGACTGCTTATGTAGCTCTGAATTTTTATGATGTATCTGTAGCAGAAATGAACTTAGTATTAATGACCAATAAAAATACCACCAGTGTTGCATACAGACACAAAAAGTACTTTTTTTCCTGCACAGTAGCATCAAACTTGTGTATTCAATTTCCATTATTTCTCCTCAGGACTCTACAAATAATTAATTTTAGGGCCTGTTTGTAATAGAAAAAGATAATTTAATTTCTAAGAGAATACTTAATCTGGCCTAGAGCAAAATGCTTTCTTACAGATTTAAGCACTAAAGGACTTTTGGTTTTCAAGGTGAAATAAAAAACAACTACATTTAGAATTAATTTTGAATAGAAAAAATTGTTATTCAGATTTTTATGTAAATATTTATCATTCCTTTCTTGGCCCAGTTTCTGAGTGAAAAAGAAGTTTATGTCACCATCCCAGCTTTTTTTTGTTGTCTCTTCTTTTCCTTCCTGAAATCACCTCAACAATTTCTATGAGGGCAAATTTGGGTTAAGGCAAACTGCAAAACGGAGCCACAGTGACTACAAAGGTCTCATTTTTCTATGCACTTTACTCCTCTTCAGAGTGAACCAAGTCAAGTAAGAACACAAAACATTTTGAGAAATAATCTTTAGACACACAGTTGTTTAGATTGTAGCAACCTGAAAGCAGGGCCCCAGTAATGCCAAAAGAAAAGGAGAGTGCACTGGGTCACTCAAGGCAAGGTGCAGTTTGGAGAAAGTTTATTAATTGTGATGCTAAGTTAGCACTGAGCTGCAGCAGCTGGCAGCTATAGAAGCAAAGAAATAGACCTGTTTGAAACCTGAATGCCAGTGATTTGAAAATTTTAAAAACTATGAACTCTGGACCCAGGGGTGTCATTTTATAGTTAATTTTCAGAGAGCTAATACACAGCAGTCAATGCTGGAATAAGCCAACACATCTCACTGAACTATTTATTGTCAGAACCACAGCTGTGATACACATGGTTACTATTCTGCAAAATAGCCTTAGTATTACTTTTTAAAAGGGTAATGAATGCAATAAAAGGTTCTCAGCCACTGCAAGAGCAATAACAATATTAATGTAATTTGAAAAGATGGTCAAAACTCTTTGCTAATGCTCATGAATCATCAGCTGCTTTTGCAATGTAACTGCTGTGTTTGGAAATTGCATTTCCCCACTCATTCACATTATTCTGACCATTCTTCCAGTCTGTCTGTTTTTTAAAGTCATCACATGTCCAAGAGACAGCAATCATGAACCTTGAATGTGCTTTTGTCCTGCTTTCATTACAGGGAAGGAAAATACACTTGCAGATGCCCCCTGTGAGCAAGAAAAGCCATCCTTCCCAACCAGCAGCTCTGCAATGCGACCATGAGCTGCTGATGGAGTTGCTATCGTTATAAAGAGGTCCTCTGTGGAGGACATCTCCACTTGTGATTAGGTTCTGACAGAGACAGAGGGATGCTGGATGTGGGAAGGAAGGATGGAAAGTGTGTCTGCCATTTTATCAGTGTGAAAGTGAAGTTAAACAACATCTGAAGTGTTTTTGGAGAAACCCCAAACCTGGTTTCTGACACACAGTGAGTTTTTCCATACAGGCCAGAAGCAATAAGCATACACAGAAATAGAACAAGCAGAATTGGAGTTGGTCCTGACTTGTGGAGTTTCCTGCAATCTTGTGCAAGAAGTCATTACACTCTCCACAGGGCAACGAGACTAAAAATAAGCCTAACGGGAGCAAAGGCCTGGATGTGGCAGGGCCTAAGTGAAATTTTGTGTCCCTGCACCAGAAGCACAAAAAGAAGAAAGGATTTCATCTTTTCTTGCAAGCTGCTTCCACTTTTGCTCCTGAAATTGCACCTCATCACTAATGCAGGCTGCTTAGGAGGGGAAAGGCAGAGAGAAGCCAGGGAAGAGGGAGGTGGCCAAGCTAACTGGGGCAGAATTTCAAGGAGTAAAGTTCTGAGCAAGGGACTGCAGCACTTAGGGACTGCTGAGGAGCCCTCTTCCTTCCTGTCCTTTGAGATGCACCCCCTGGTACGACAGCTCTCCTCTCTTCCTGCACACTTCTTTCTATCCATCCTGCCAGCTCCAGCTGAGTGGGCAGACGGTCTGAAACAGCACAGGAAGGGCAGCTACGCTGCAGGCAGATGTTTATTAAATTATTTGCCTTACCATATAAAACTAGCTTGTTTCTTCCCTCTCGCCACATCCTAAGCTTAGATCTTCAGAGTAGACTTTTCCATGGGAGGGTGGGGTGGGAGAACTACATCTGCTACAGAGAGATAAACACCCTTGTAAAAGGCAAAAAATGAACCAAAATCTCTATTTCAAAACACCAGGACAGCTGAAATACCAACAAGCAAAAATCATTCTGAATAAAGTTTTAGTGACATAAAGAAGGCTGAAGGGAACAGTTCAGAGAGTGAAAAATTGTGACTAACAAACAATATGAGTTCTGTTTTACTATAAAATCTCATCACATAAAAAAAATCGTTCCTGTGAATCATCCTTGATGCTGGCGAGCAGACTCTGTTCAGAGCACAATGTCTGCACTGTCCATAAATATCACCATGGCCAGTAAACTCAAGGCAATGACAAGGGGGCTGTAAAACCACCGAGGGTGCCATACACTGCAGCACTTGTAAAAAGTGCCGTAAAAGAAAAATAATCTTTTATTAAATCTTTTGTTTGGGAGGAGTTTTGTATTTTAACAGGGCATTTAGCATCCAGGATAGCTTTCCAAAAGCAGCAGTCTCTCTGCTCTTATACTGGATTTGGAGTCCTGTAAAGTTCTAAAATTACTGCGGCCAAGAACGTTTCTACATTTTCTATGTTCTCAGCTGAGACCAAACCTTTCTCGCCTCACTCAAATATTATCAATTGAAACATGCAGAAGTTCAGGAGAAAAAAGTTACGATTTTCTCCTAAAAGCTCAACACACAACTGTAAAAGCTCAGTAGGGGAGTGCCAAGTCTGACATCTAAAAATCTACACACAAGCCAGTTATAACTAAACCCCATCCATTTTTTTATCCCATGTAGCAAAGGTAGTGGCAGGGTAAGAAAGTTGTGTGGGGCCTGATGGGCCAAGTGTTGTGCTGTGGTTTAGTACCACAGATGGCAACCAGGCTGTTATTGTTCTTTTCCTGCAAGGACATACATCTGGAAGCACTCTGGGCTATCCATAACAATCAGAAGGGTAGGGGTATCTTCCAAGATAAGGGGAAAATTTGGTTTTGACCTCTAGACTGTCCCTGGACTTAAGGCAAATACTAAAGGACCACCAATGCCCTGAGCAGAGTGGAAACAGCTCACAGGAAGAAGCAGAAATTGTAAAATTCAGTTAAACTGTCTTCAGTTCAGCTATCAGGGCTGACAGGTTTATGACCAAAGCAAAGGAATTTTACTATTAAAAGGTCAGACACAGCATTTTCTCAGACTATACAGACAGATGTTGATTATTTCAATGACATAAAAGTAAGTATATTGCTTACAAAATAAATTCATATTTTACAGGTTTGATAGCATTTGTCAATATGTGCAATCTTAACAAAATGCCGTACGCTCTAGAGATTAAGCGTGACTCTTGTGTAATGCCAAATGAGTACTTTGGGAGTTGTTTTTGCATATTAGAGGTTTAGAACTTGTTCCTTAGAGCGTTAATATTTCCTTTGGAATAGTACATTAACAGCAAATCCAGCAAAACCCTTCACACTACACTATAAAACAAATCTAAAACTCTACTCTCACCCACAGAGAGGGTAGGATAATCTTAGGATAATTCCACACTTCTCACTCCTATTAAAAAAGACATAAATTCAATCTTTATCATCTTTTCTATTACAACACAGTCTCTCTCTATTAGGACATGCAGGCTCTAATCAAACACAAATGCTTACTTACACTAGTCAAGCTCTGTGTGTTTTGTACTAAAGCCAGCATATTGTACCTAATTAACCCTTCTGCTTTTCTGGCTGTGTTGCTCGGATTGCTCTGAGCTGAGCACTAAACCCATGACAATGAAATTTTAGTGAAGAGCTCATGAGGGAAAAATTGCACTCCATTCACCTTAGCCTTTTGTGGCATAAACCAGTAGCATTTTTAATACAGCCTGTATTCCACCAAAATGCAATCCACAAATACTTCTGGAACAGCAGAAGCGGGGGAGGAGGGCAGCACTACTTGCCCCCAAACAAGATTTGCAGTTTCACACTATAGCATATAAGGACAGTATTTGCTCCTGCAGGCAGAGTAACTGAATTTCCAGGCTATAATTGGATGATGTGGTTTGCACCATCGCCAGAACCCCTTGATGGAATTACATCTGTCTGATAAATTATATAGTTTTCAGAACTGTGTTTTAGACCGAGCATGGAGCCCTGGGTCCTAATGTCTTGATGGGTATCATCTACCTTCTGCTCCTGACATCCCAAGGGAGCCTTAAAATAATATGAGCTGCCCTTTGCTCAGACATGAGGCAGAATGGGAATGCCCATGGGAGAGCTCATGGAAGCCTTCTCCTTGCCAAAGGGTCTTTCCTTTCACAGGCTGACATTCATTCTTCCTCTCAGGGCTGAGGAGAAAAACAGGAGGCAAGGGGAAAAGGGCTGTCTCCTGTTGTCTACAACTCCTTTTCTTCACACAAAAAAAGCAGTACAAATCCACAAAGCATCAGCCACTGGGTTTTAATACGCTTGGAAAACTGCAAGCATGACCTGCACCAGGGACAGGCTGCTGAGGCTGGGTTGACCAATATGTCTTCATTAAAGTTTCTCAGTGTTCCTTTACACCTGAAATTTTGATGTGTTGAAACAAAGTAGGAGTTAAGCAGGATTACATTTCGGCTTCCTCTGATGCCTTTATGCAGAAGACAGCATACACCAAGGGAGTGAATTTCAATCTGAGAATGTAGAAGGAATTGAAAAATAACCTATATATAACTCCAGTAGTCCTAATGGCAGCCTAAACCCCTGGGAAGCAAAGCAAAAAAAGGGCCTGCCTTCCTCTATCTATCCTCTGACTAAAAGAGAATACACAATGAGGTTGGACAGAGAATAAATGAATGAGAAAATAGTCATTTAGTATACTTATTTAATTAGTTCTTTCTGCTTCTAATGGTAATGTGGCAGAATACGAGACTGAACAGAGCAAGGTGGCTGCCTATGGCATAATTAGGCCTTTTAAGGAGGGAGAGAAAGACATCAATCTGCACAGGCTGGTGGGGAAAGCAACTTCAGTGAGCATCCAATTTCCATAGCTGGAAATGCACAGCTTCTTTCATGAATGCCTCGGATAAAGCATTTAGGATTTTGTTATAGTTTTAAAATAAAACACAATTGTTACTTGTCAGTTGAAAAGCTGGGTTTTCTTGGTCTGAAAGCTTGGGTTTTCTTTGCATTACTGGAGTCCCCAGACTTGGGGCTTTCTGGCCCTGAATATGTAAAAGATTAACACCTGAATGTTCTTTCTAAACAAGAGGTGAATAAGAATGAGACAGCAAGAATGGAAGTCCCCAGAAGGAAAGACTACCCAAATCTCTCTTCTTCCCTCCCCTCCTTGCCTTTAGAGCCCAAAATCACCACTTTGTATTTTGACTGAGTGCCCTGGAGCTGAGCACTTTCACTTTTCTAATGCATAGCAAATGGCCTGAACACGCAGACACACATCCTGCACTGCCACTCATCACCCCAGGAGAAACCTGTGGAGAACCAACACCTTTTCAGAAGTCCTTCAGGCTGCTCAGGACACCCCTGGGGACTTGTGCAACAAAGGCAGGGTAGGATAAAAAGCTGACCTTGTGAAAGAGGGGTAGAAGATCTGCACGGTTTGACAAACACATTCTTGTATCAAGACCAAACACACCCTTAAGAATTCTAGTTACAGCAAGAAAGCAGCCTTAACTAAAATCCTTAAATTTAAAACCCCCCTATTTTGTGCAAAATTTAAGTATTTTCTTGGGCCAAAATGCATATGCATACTGACATATCCTCAACCCCAGGTGAAGTGTAACCCCATTATAACACAACACTACTGTAGCATTAAAGTTTAGAGACTCAGATGAATTGATTTTTAAATGGATTTTTTAACCTCTTCAAAGAATCCAGCCCTAAATCTTTGCTGAGACTTTTCCTGATGTGTCCAGACCCCAGACAGCCTCAGTGTCTGTCCATCTGCAATGTACATTGGAGCTTGGCAGAACTCTTTCACTTAAATTAACGAGTTTTGCTCTAACCTACACTCCTGTGAGATGTAGGACAAGCATTATCTTAGGTGCATCTCTGTTTATTTAATAACCTCATTTAGGGTACGATAAATACAGACAAGCAGCGATCAGGATCATGTCTGGTGAGAAGCTGCTGTGGCTGGAGTTGATAAATACCTAGTAACTGATTTTAGTTGAAATTGGATTGAATTTCCCAAAAGGTCAGTAAAATTAGTATCTACCTACAAATTACTATAACCACTCTGAATTGTCACATAGAATTTCTAAAATCAATTCACAGGAAAAAATGAGGAATTAATGCCAGGGCACCAACAGAAACCTAGAAAGCAGCATGGTCTGATGGTGACAATATTTTTTCCTAACCCAATGACATTAATGTTTATGTCTTTATTAATACTGATAAACTTGTATTTCCCTGCAAAACACTGATCCTTCAATCTTATTTCTCAGGTAGATAAGCACGTCATAAATTTTTTTTTTTTTTTTACTTAGCTATGCTTGGCTTGGCATTGCTCTTTTATCTCCTGCAAGTCTAATTATGCAATTAGGAGGTTTTTTCCTCTTTCAAAATTCAACTCAGCCTTGTATTTTGGCACATTATCTTTATCTGGGGAGACAAGCAACAGCTCTACTTAACTTCCATCGTTTACTTTTCGAAGTCTGATGCTGCTGAGGCCATTCCTGGCAGGTGTTTGGCACCAGGCTTGCTCCTGTAGGGCAGGTAGTTTCATGTAAACACAGGAGGTGTTGGATGGACACCCAGGGATCTGACTGCATCCCAAAATCAGACTCTCTGCATGTAATGATGTTGTCCACTGTGCCTACATGGGGGTCAGGACCTAGAATTGCACTGGTGGGAGTTCTCCTTTGGTAGTTCTCCAAAGGGGAGGTCAGCTCTCAGCAGGCAAGAATGCTGCTCTCCCTTTATTTTCAAGAACACCTTTGTTTTTCTCCTAAAGGGGAAAAAAATACCAGCAAAGAAGCTATAGGTGATGGGGGACTAAGCCAATGTCTGCTAAATTCCTGGGAAGGAATAATTGACTTTGGTGTGTTTTGGATCTCTGCCTTATTTTGCGGGGTTATTATTTTATCTTACCTGTGCATTGCTTTATATAAGCCTTGGTGCCACTTCTGCAAATACCCTGCTACACCTGATTTTGAAAACCCAGAGTAATGTATATCTTTGGAGAAGGCAGAGAGTTGATATCAAAAAAATATCATTATCTGAAGTCACTGACATTCCTTTAATCCTAAGTCGGAAGAGAGATTTTGCAATTTTCTAAGTGAGTTTTGCTCAGTGCTAAGAACAAAAAGGGAGCACAGCTAACATTAGACTGAGCAGTGCACCTTCTGAACATATCTGTGAGCTTCTTACTGGAAGAAAACAGTCACACATTTTTCCAGTCATGCTCCTTGGACAAGGAGCATTTCTTTCCCCTTCCAGATGGGTTTTACTTAAAATGACATATTTAGTGTTAGAGGTATCAAAGGGAACAAAATAATAAGTAGATTTTCCTTTTTTTTTTTTCCTGTCAGGTCCAAAGTGTCAATTTAAAATTGCTGTGCCCAATATCACTTTAAAAACAGAATGGGTGAACATAGTGGTATTGTTTCCAGGCATTTACCTCAGTTACCAGAATACTGGGGGTTTATAAGCAGAATTTTAGTACCTCAGCATTATATTCAAATACATAACACGAAAACATTAAAAAAAAATTATGTTACAGTCATTATTTGTTATCAGCAGAAATAGCTGCTATCAGGGCTGGGTTCGTGGAATTCAGTGCAGAGCCATGTTCTAACCTGAATCAATAAGCCCTGATAACTGACAGACTCTTTCTGAATATGCAGCACTGATACCAAACCAATATGGGTGGGACAGGCACCCTAAAACTGTCCTTTGAAAGGATTTTGGCCCATAGGTTTCACACAGTGTTGACATTTCTTCTGTCCTTCCTTCCATTTCCTGCTTGAGCCAGCCATTGCATGTTATCTGGCTGCTCAATAGACCAAAATATGAAAAATACTTCATAATGCCTTTTCCCCACCATTGTTAGCATGCACGAAATGAATGAGGCTTCCTGCACGAGGGATAAATCTATAACTAAATGTCAAAAACGATAACTCTCTCTGAAGGTAGCTTATTAACAATTTGCTACGGTTCATTTTACAGTGACACTTCCATATTCGGGAGTGTCAGAGTACAGAGAAGTAGTCTGGGATCAATTCATTCTGACATTAAAAAAAGAAGATTAAAAAAAATAAAAAGGGAAAGGAGGGAGAACAGAACTGGTATCTAACAAAGCATCTGGACTCATTCAAAGACAGAGAAAATTCAAGATTCATTACTGAGTCCCCCAGTCCCAATCAGACAGGCTTTGTGACACAGTCAGGGTGATTATAGCTCACTGGAGGAACACACAGCAGCCCTAAAGCCACATTTGCTTAAAGAGCATGATATGGTTCTTCCTCCCAAATCGTGTATTAAATCTCTGCACAAAAACAGCATGAGTGAAATACACTGTATGCATATGACAGAAAGACCAGCACCAAAGCTATTGAAAGGAAATTAATGACTATAGTAAACCCAGGTTTCTGATACTATTAGTTTTTCAAACCAATACTAGAAGCAATGCAAGATTTTGCTTAAAGGTAATAGAAAAAAGCAGCTCTGATTCTGCAGATTTTCAGAGAGCAAGAACATAGGTTTGGGGCTGTTAAAATATTAAATAAAAAAAATTATCCCTTTTTATGATACCTCATCAATTTTATGACATATTTTTTATGCCAATCATAAATAAATAATTTAAAAAATCAGTTCTAGGGGCTAGCTAAAAAAAACTGCAAGTGAAAACTTCCCCTCTGGAACAGGACATCTCTATAGCAGTGTGCTAACCTGGACACAACACCCATAGGGAAAGCTTCCACACCCTGCAAAGGGAAATGTCTGCTCACACTGCCTCCTTCAATACACAAACTTCATTACTGTTTGTCATCATCTTCTGGTTGGGAAATGAGGAATGGGCATTTCCAGCCTTTAGAGAAGGTTTTGGACCTTTCCAGACCAGAAAAATTGCAGTGGAGCCAGGCGCAGCTCAAGGGAGCCCTGCTCAGCTCATTTGCTGCCTCTGAACTGCTGCAGAGGAAAATGGGGAAAATGAAGGGGGAATTGTGAAAAGCCACAGTGTGATCCTCCTGCTGGCTCAGAGGGACCCCTGGGCAATGCATGGCAACAAAAGGGTGGTCTTGAAGGCATTTTTCTATGAATTCGCTCTCAAAATAGTTGAGGTGGGACAGGTACCAAACCACCTGCATGGTTATTGGCAAAGTACTTAATAAAAGGGAGTAAGGTATGTTTTGGCAGCTCTGTGATATAACCCTGTTCCTGGAGCTATCACCTCTTAATGATAGAAATTTGAGGCCACTTTGTTTGCATTTCAGTGCAAACTTGTGGAGAAAGCCTGAATCAGAGACATCTGCAATATACCTTGGGTTTGTTCAGCTCTCAGACTTCTCCAGTTCTGGGGCAGTTTCCCCACTTATATATTCTAGTTCCAAGTTTTCACATTGAGCTTTATATCCTAGCTCTGGTAAATGATAATAAGCTAAAGAAACAGCCATCTCTTAATCACTTTTATCTTTTGGGGTAATTTTTAATGCCACATTAGAAATGAAACCCATCTTCTAATGAACTAAAATCCCCAGCACTCCCAGACCTGTACATCTTTTATGGAGGTTGGTCTGTAAGAGACTGTTTATGAGAAGGAAAATTACTGCTTGGCCCAGAGCTTGGACTCTTAGGTGCTACCTGCCTATAAATCTGCAGACTATCCACAGGAAATAAAAAACACAGGGAGAAAAAACTGGCACACTCTTAAAGGTTCATAAAAGCAATGGTAATTGTAGACCACCCAAGTTACCTTTATGTTCTTAGGTGGGAATACCATTATCAGTAAAAAAGCAGAGGTATCTTTAGTACGATAGTAATATTCCCTTGGGAACCCCCAGCCCATGAGAAGTGTCTCACCTCCACAGTTCTGGATTTGGGTTGGAAAGGAGAGATGGTGCAGGGCTGGGAGAAGGCCCCAAAGAAACAAATCTGAGGAGAAAGTTAACAGTCAGGGTCTCTTCTCACCTCCTTTCAAAAGAAAAGGTAAATAAATGTAAATGCAAGGAATAGAAAGTCTGGTCATGCCATGAGAAATTACCTGTGATTTCTAAGAGGCAGCTTTTCATTCTCTCTATCAGAGAAGATGCCTCAAATGGATCACAATGGCATTACCTATGCAAGAAGAGCTCAAGTGCTGCTGATTTTTCCCTCCTTATGAAAACGAGCAGAATCTGATGTTAAAGAGTCACCTGACATTGCCAAGGTACTGCTGCTGCATTCAGTGCCCGCCTCCCATATGCTTTATATTATTTATTAACAGAGAGAAGAAGTTGAAATAGTTTGAATATTTTAAACAACGAACAAGCCAACAACTCTCTACCACAGATACATCACAATCACCTGAAAGCAGCAGCAACAACAACAACAATTAAAAGAAACCATTATTTTAAAAAGCATCCTTACATCTGTTGCTAGGGATATTCCCAACTCCAGGGGAAACTCCCCAAGCCCTCATGGAGGATGCTGGCAGCTCTAGTGCCTGGGTGCCTCGCTACCTAGAGACTGTTGCTACTTGGACCACAGCTGAAAGCTGTCCGTGTTTATTCTCGCCTGTGTAAGTGCACTAACCTGGCTTCCCTCCTGGCACTGCACTGTCCTGCCTGTTTGCTCTGCGCTCCCCGGGGGCTGCAGCTGGCCGATGGGCCATCAAAGGCAATGTGAAGGCCACTGCTGCTTAGGGATTGTCTCAAGCTCCGTGCTTTTTGCAAAACCCTTCCCAAGCGCGTCTCGTCAGGGCAGGGATTGTGCCCACGCTCAGGACCTGAGCCTGATGGAAATGAAGTGCTTGGAGAGGGACCATCGTGGTATAATTGATGGGAGTGGAGCACTTCTAATGCCCTAATGCAGGAGAAGAGGCTTCTTTAATAACTCTGCTGGTGTTAAAAAATGATTCGCATCAGAAAAGTTAATTACACGAGCACATGCTTCAGGGCAAAGCTGAAAAATATTAGATAAATACTGCATTTAACAACCCCTTCCACTCATGTCTTTTCTTAAGTGGCTGTTGTCCATTATCGTACTTCTGTGTGGTTTTAATCACAGTTGTTGAGTAGAGACAGGAGGTATCACTAAAATCTATTACACATCGATTCAATTTTATATTAAAAAGATTAAAAAGACAACTCTGATGCACCTAATGAAATGTGGGGTCTATTCTATCTCCAAGAGGCAAAGCAGGAAATTTCTGCTGGAAATTTCTGTCACATTTGCAAAGGAACAAACTGAGAAACTCTTCTCCTATCACCTGATATAATTTTCTGCCTGCTGTCTTCTGTTTTAGAAGAGCAGCTTTCTTGCTTGTATAGAGAAAATACCTCTTATCCAAAAAACCTCCCATTTTAATCACATTAGCATTAATTAGCAGAAAAAATTGATATTCTAATGATGATACTAATTGCTTGCAGAGCTCTCAATACCTTCAAAGCATTGCATGAGAATGAATAGAGTAATGCATAACTGTGCATGCTTTTTATCAGCTCCAGTGTTATTTGATGCTCATTAAGTATTTTCTGGAATTAAAATGTATGGTACTTGATAGCTGAAAGCCCAGTTGTTTAAAAGAATAGAAGCCACAGAAGTAGCTTTCTATGAGGGAAGAAAGTTTAATTTTCTCATCAGAGGAACAAAACATGTTTAGCTTAGCGTGTTTGCTGTTTATCTCGTTATTCCAGGGAGCACTGTATATTGCAGTTGTGTGCCTGTTTTTCAGAGGGACTGTGGATAAGTACAGTTTATTAAACCCTGCTGAGGCAATCTGTTGTGTCTGTCTGTTTTAATGTTGTTATAAGTCAGTTAAGCATGTACCATACTTGTTAGCTGCATATATACTAATTTAATGTATTGATGAGCTGTCAGTACAAATACCTAATGAATATTAAAATACAAACTCAGATACAGAAATGCAAAGCAGAGCCAGCATGTGGCCAACATTTTGAGGGACAGGCAGAGAAAGGAAAAGACCAGAGTTCAGAGTAAATGACAGTAAACACTCATGAAATGAACCTGAAAACAAATCACTAGCGGCTTCCCAGGAAAGATGGAGGAAAATAATAATTAAGGGTCTCAAAACCACGGGCTCTAAATATACACTCTGAACTTTGTCTTCTGCCAGCTGATTTCAATATAAA
The DNA here is from genome assembly GCA_013400495.1 of Nicator chloris. NCBI lineage: Eukaryota > Metazoa > Chordata > Aves > Passeriformes > Pycnonotidae > Nicator > Nicator chloris. The sequence goes on from WAAE01026604.1 coordinate 346,863, forward strand.
TGAAACAAAGGGTGGTTAGCAGACCAGTATGCCAGTAAGACAAAGGGAACCAGAGAAAACAGAATAAAGACACTGTACCAGGGGAGGGAGGGGAGGGGAGAAGGAAAAATCTCCCACTGTCTCTTCGGCAATGCTAATTTTCTGTTTAACAATGGCTCTAAAAATGGATAGCAGTCGATACTTTGCATGCTCTGCATAATACAGTCTTTCAGCAAAAGCATGTACGTACAAATCTCTCCTGCTCCAAGTGAATGTGGCAGGAGTTTGCTGGGCATGTTGCTCCCTATTAGATCATGTTCAGAGCTGCAGCCAGCTGCTTGTTAGAGATTCAAAGGCTTGTGCACCATTCAGACCCAGCTCACAGGCACGCTGTCGATCCTTCAGGAGGTTTGAAGTGAAGAGCGAATTACAAAGAGAAAACCCTTGGGCCAGAGGAGGAAATATCAAACCACTGTGAGTGGGGAGGCAGCAGGGTAGAGACACGTGAGCAGCCATGGGGCTGATGAAACCAGGAGAAACAGCCCAAGAAATGCAGGATCTGTCTGGAGTTCAATTGCTACTTCTTTCTCCCTGTCCCACCTCTCCAAAATCATAAATGTGTTTCGAAGGTGACAGGGACCTGGCACATTTGCAGAAAAGGGATGAAGGAAAGAGCAGTTAAATAGCAGGTGACCAGGAGTGAACTTGTGCTGGTTTACTGAGTGGGAACATCTTGCCAGTGCAGAAGAGGCACCAAAAAGGGTCAGGTCCAAAAAGCTCCCTCTGGTGGCTCCTTCATAGGTGAGAAAGCCTACTTGGACCTGCTGCTCCCATCCTGTGGGATGGTGACCCACTGCTGCCCATCCTGCAGGGATCTGCAGTTTCCCAGGAATGAAGGGACTGCAATGCAGATGCAGAGTGCAGGGACATGCAGAGAGAGGTGTTGGGAAATCTCCCTCCGAGGGCAACCAGGGAGATGCAAAGCTGATGTGGTCTCCATCTGCAGTCAACAGGGAGAGTGGTCAGTTTTGATTTAGAGGTGATTTGGTCAGTGAAGACCTTCATGTGGGACAAAATGGGAGGGAAATCAGCCAATTTATCTATGACAGAGCCTTCCTAGTTGGCTGCCAACAGCTGTGTTTGTGGATGGGGAAGAGAATATGTCTTCATTGATCAAATGCATGAGGATGTGTCAGAGTTTCAAGCATTATGTAAACACTCAGTGAAATGATAGACACCAAGCCTTTAAAATGAAAGGAAAATCAGTGAAATGGGAAAAATTTTTTAAGAATCTGAATTCCACATTAAGCACATGTTTCCCTAGGGGCATCAGTCACTAAAAGATTTTACAATGGCCTTCTAATTTAAATATAACCTAATATGATCAAACACTGCACCTTATGGTTTGAGCTAGAAGGGTTAACATACAGCTTTCTTTGACATCTCTGGGCCTTCTTTGCTGCTCTTCTTCCCTGGTTCCTTTTCAAATTACTTGAAATTACTGGAAATGTGCCCCTATAATGCTGTGAGGTGTGAAATGTGCTCTGCTTCCCTGATCCTTTGGGCTCTGGCTGCTTCTCCTGCAGCCTGGGAGAGAAGTTGCATCTGTGGCCATCAGAAATCTACTTGAGGAACGCAGCTGGGTGGCAGGCTGGGATGGTAAAGCAGAGGAGGAAGGACCAGTCTCAGCTTGGCAAGACGTACTTCATCACCTCTAATTTACAGGTAAGCAATCTTGCTGGGGGAAGTGGTAGAGGCAGGGACATTGCTAATGGTAGAAGAGAAAAATGAGGTGCTGGGAAACTTCAGGAAGAAATGACTCTTTGGGCCACTGGCAGACATTGGGTAGATGATGGAAAACCCAGCTACAGAGATCCAGTGAGGAGAAAGAGCACGTGTTTTGAATCCAAGGGGAACTACTACACTTTTGGGATGGCGAAGAGCAGAAGTTTGCACTGATTTAAGTCTTCCTCACTCAAACCAAAATATGTATTGTGGAGAGCTCAATGCAAAGCCACCACCGAAGTTTTAGAGAAGGGAAGCAGAATCTGGACTAGCACTAGTGCCTAGGTCCTACCAATATGTAAGTCTCTGTTCTCTGAATTTCCAGGGCTTTTCTATTTGCTTTCTGCCATCAGAATAAAGCCTGGTACACAAAGGTAGATGTCAAGCAAACATTCCGTTCAGTTTAATAAGATAGAGTGTAAATAACACAGGCTCTACGTTTGACGCTCACTAAATATGACTGCATTATTCCTGTCTCTTGTGGCTTTTTTCATTGCTTCTGGCAGGAAAACACAGAACGGCAGGAAATCACTTACTCCGAGGTAAAGGCTTTGCTTCTGTAATAACTCACTAAAGGCCTAATCCTGTTGAGTCTGAAGAAAACTTGGGAAGACAAAGGATGTTTAATTTAATCAAGTATTAAGGTCATGTGCAAAACAAGAAATAAGGAAAATAAAGATGAAATAAAATGCAACCCTTTCATCAAGAGGCTGAAGGCAAGACAAAGAAATAATAGTCTAACTGATGGCTTCATGGGTGAATGGCTAGAAATATCTGCTATGCCCAGAAAGTAACTGAAACATCTGAAATCACCCTTTCAGCCAGGAAACAGCTCCTGCTGCTGAAAATGAACACGTCTGTGAAATGCTTCACTGTCCAGCAGTGGTGCTGAACTGAGCCATGGTGCAACTGCAAGAACAAGGCTGCAGCACTAATCTCCCCAAAAGCAGCAAGGGGAGGAGGAATGCAGGCTCAGCTCCACGTGCCTGCACTTAAGGAAGGATGGAGCCTGCAGCCTGTCAGCAGCCAGAGGGAGATGAGGCGAGAGCACCGCAGGGATGTGCTGAACGAGGCACAATAAATCCCTGCTCGGTCTTTGCTGACCTGGGGAGCGTGGGGAGGTCTAAGTGTGCCCACTGGGGTGAAACAATCCCAAATTCATGCAGCCAGCCATGCATCTATTATCCAGGCACCAGCGCCAGGAAAGTGACCTTTTTCCCTTGCTCAGTCACCTTAACAGCAACTACAACAGAAAAAAACAACACCTTGAAAGCTTGGCTTAGCTATCATAGGCAATCTCAGCTTCCCATCAGTGTCACTCCTCCCTGCTGCCTGCTTCAGCCCTGCCCCAGGCCAGGCCCACTTGTCTTGCCCTGCTTTTGCCTGGATGGCAGGTGTGAGGGTTATTGCGACACAGTCCTGCTGCTGCAGATGCAGACTGAGAGTTTTCAAAATACCTCTTTTTGCATTTCTCTGGCCTTGTGATTTCTGTGTGGTTAAAGGTCCAGAAAATAAACTGGTTTCTGGTACTGTCTTTGGAGGAATTCAAGAAATGAAAAGGTATTGCAATCAGATTTCACATTTGAAGCTACGTAAACTTAGTCCCAATCAAGCCATCACTTTTCAAAAATTAAGAGAAGGCCATCATTAGGCCTCATTCCAGCTGGATTTAAATTAGTAATTAACTTCTCACAGAAAACAGATATTTTGCAGGGAATCAGAGATGATGTTTTTACGTGTGATACACTTAGTGAGCCAAAGGAGTCTGCATGTTGACAGTAAACATTATGCCAACAAACCTCTGTAGGTTGGAAGAATCTCCTGTGCTAATTTGGGATCGTTTTCAACAGTGAGGATATTAAAGCTGAAGTAAGACAACACATTTGGACTGCAGTAAGCAGAGCATTAGCAATCCGAGGTGTTCCTATTACGCACAAGCAGAATCAAGAGAGGAACAAATGCAGCAGTGATCAGCTCTGCCCCGGCTCAGGAGCCTCCATCTGGGATGAGGCAAGCAGGAAGGCAGGCAAAGCCACACTAGCCCACCACAAACCCTAGACTGTGGGGCTTCCAGGACAGGAACTTTCTGGCTCACAGGTGCTTTGCTCTTGCTGGGATCTCATGCAGAGCAGACCGAGGAGCAGTCGTGAGTGCGAAACTGCTGGCACCAGGCAAAGGCTGGGTTTCTCTGTAACCACAATGCCCAGTTGCATTTACATGGGTTGGTTAGTTGTTCCTCGTTTGCTTTTTCAAAAAAAAATCCTGGGAATCTAGGAAGTTACAGAAAAGCCTGTCTTATCTCACACCTAAAAATGCTGGTTCAGGCTAAAATCAGGAAGTTCTGTAAAATGCTGCAACTTGTTTAACTGAACACATCCCCACATGAGTGTAGGTATTAAAAATACAGCTGACAGTCATAAATCATGCCAGCTCATACAGAAAGGGAAAAGAAAGATGTCACTTTGGTGCTTGACAGCACAGTGATGAGCACCATACAAATGCATAGTGCTCATCTAATATAAATTAGGTAGTCATTGTCTAAAAGATTACCATTAGGGAGTACAATGCACTGAAACTTGGGTAAACCAATAATATAATATTTTCTGCAGCAAGAAAGACAGGAGTGCCACAGGAGAGTGAAGTTTCTCTTATTAATGACTAGATAAAACATTTGGTTCTTTCCACTTTGGAAAATAAAACCCCAAGACAGCAGAAGCACAGGGAAATTCAGAGGACAGATGAAGCACTGGGAAAGACAGAGGATAGATCTGCTTTGTCAGGGAAATAAATGGAGTGATCTAACAAGCCTTTCCCATATCCAATTCTTGTTCCTGTGTTAAGGGCAGAATTTTCTTCAGTTCAAAGAACTGCCTCTGCCGCAGTCAGGGCAACATGGGAGAAAGCACACTGGGGGAAATTTCTTGGCCTCTTTCTTGCAGGGCTAAAGGCACAGGAATCTGCTAACCTGCACCCTTGCTTCATCTTGGAGGGTCTCAGCTGGAACATTTCTACCCAAGTACCAGCACAGCCTTTACTGCTCCAGCTAAGGACCAAATTGGTGACTTTAATATTGTAAAAGAAATTTAATACCATGGGGAAAATCAACTTTATTTTGCTTTGTTCTAAACAGGGATCTACTCACTGACATGGATCATTAAGTAAAATAGAATGAAAAAGCCCTAGGAATGACTGAAAGCCTATTTAACAGAGCAGCAGCCATACCTGTAGAGCATAACAACAAAACGACAGTGCAGACTATGTAAGGTGCTGGATGATATTTCCTGTTCCTCTCAGCATGGCTGCATAGTTCAGCTATTCTGAAATTTGTTCATGTGAATCAGAAAGACACACCGAACAGATTGCAGCAATATGCAACTGGATGAGAGAAAATTAAATTCCGTATAATAGTGACACCGAGCACTATCATGCATGTAGACCCCTTGGAATGTTTTTTATTACATTCTCTGCTATACAAGGCTTTGAAATGTTGCCGTAAGAAAAGCTTCGTAACATGACTTGGCAGACAGCACAAGAAGGAAGGTCTTAGCCCAAAAAATAGTTGTTGTTTTCCTTTCTTTTCCCTGTACAGACCAAGACCTAAATTCACTTAGAAAATGTGAACAAATACATATATTTTCATTAAAGATGAACTAAGCATGACAGTCTGGCCTGTCTTACACATAAAAGAGAGAAAAGGAGGTTGTTCCTCATTTAGAATTATACTGCCTTCACGTGTCACATTGGCAGCTGGAACCTGAGCAACAAAACCTGGGAAGTGATTAATTGCTCCAGGTATTTAAACGAGTTCCACAGCATACAGAACAGACATCATTAAAAATAGAGTTTGCTGTCTTAAATCTCCCTATTATCCTTCATCCAAATATGAAATCAGAACTGGCCTAAAGCTGTTGAAGCCTCTAAAGCCAGGAGTTTTGTATTTCCACTGGGTCATGTGGGTAATTCAACCCAAACAGACCTTGCACAGGGGTGAGGGGAGCAATCTCTGAGATACTGCTGAGACAGAAGAAGAGCTCCACAGATCCCTCCAGGTAGGACAGTCCTTGCTTGGTCTACTTTCCCAACAGACAGTTTTTGCAGGATCTGACATTTTTCTTCCCACAGAAAAATGCTTGGCATGCTGGAACAGATCTATGCCAAAAGGAATGGGCTACCCAGAACAAAGATTTTTGACAAACATCCCCTGTGCAGGCTGGCCAATACAAAAAAACACTAGTTCTAATATGGGCAGAGCCTGCATACTGCTAACTAAAAATGAAATTTGAGCATATTTATACTCACTGAAGAAGTGGCTGTCAAAGACAAGTATCAATTTCAGCAAGTACTTAGTCTCTTCAGTAACAAAGCGCACCAAAAAAAAAAAAAAAAAAAAAAAAAAAAAAAAAGAAAAAAAAAAACCAACCCACCAAAAAAAGCCCCAAAAGGTGTGCTGCATTCATATCTCTCTCAGGGAGCCAGTCAATGAGAACAGATTAGAAAAGACTTGCAAAATTCTGATTTATCCCTGCCTTTTATCCAGTTAGTCTAGAAGGACATGCTTTAAAACACGGTTTTAGAAAAAGGGTAGAATTTAAAGCTGATTTTGCATATGGATAATTGTGAATTCTGGAAAGTTCCAACACAACTCTCCTTTTTGCAAATGTGACAGTACATGATGTTAAATGCTCTCTGTAGCTGCTTATGCATGATTACAAAAGACTCAAATAGCAGGTTTATGAGCTTTAATGAAAGCAGGTGGTGTCCAACCTGTGAGAGTGCTTTGTTAAGAATATTGGCAGGGATGGTACAAAAGCAGGAATATTCTAGCAGGACTGGCTTGCTCAGTATATGTAGCTCAGACTTCTGAAAAACAAAGCAGAAAACCTTCTTCTCTTGGTGAATTTGATTCCTGGCTATTGTCTCTCAACTTTGCCAATGGCTATTATATGCAGGTATCCTTTATGTAATAGATCCCTCTAACACATTTTATTTCCTTGGCTCCCACCAACCGTTTCTAGAAAGAATGTGCTGTTTTTCACTTAAATTGGACAATTCAACAATAGTGGAGGGAATAATGGAGAGAAACCACAATCCCTCAAAGTGATAATAACCTGCAGAGATATTTCATTGCTCATTTTTTAACCAAAACCTGACATTTCTCATTATTTCCAAGTGAAGACTACCTAATCCAGAAGTCTATCTATCACAAGTAATTCAGGTACAGAACTGACACTGCAATTATTTTTCTAGTACTAGCCAAAAATGAACTGTGTCCCAATGAGCACAGATCAAATCTCTCCTACAGATTTAGCAGTATATCTGCATTGGAAACTTCCAATTATTGGAATGAAAATACACAGTTGTCGATCCAAAGAAAGTGTTTAGGGAAGAAAGTGTCCCTGTTTGACTCCATTTATTACTTTCCAATAGCCTATCCCTGTCAAATAACAACCGTATCTCATGTTATTTAGGATGTAAAAATCCATCAGAAAGCACAATAAATTTATCTCTAATGCAGAAATAACAGTAGCACTAGTGCAAAATACTTGCAATAAAACTTCAATCCATGGGAAATGCACTGGAGTCAGCTTTTGTTGGAGACTCAAACGCATGCCTGGTTTTGTTAAAAGCTTCAGGACCCAGGTGAAGAGCACTGAGACAATTTGGCTTTCATCTCACAGCTCCTATATGCAACCAGTCTCTTGGTGGCAATCAAAAATACTTCCTCTGACTATACGAAAAAGAGAAAAATTTGGCTTTTTTCAAATTTTACCAAGGCTGTTCAGCTTTTTTTTTTTTTGCAACGAAGTGTAGTAAATCTCAGTGGCACCATAGAAAAATTCAGGATTCTTGTAATTGTAATTGTTCTATTACAAATTGTAATCAGAGATCAAACATTGTGTTATTATTATCACTTATGTCTCTGATGCAATCTGCATTTATTATTCTCTAGGTTTGTGAAGAAGAGAGACTTGCTTGGAAGAAATGCAAGCTTTAGTTTGCAACAATGGAGTTTTCTTCTGTGCCACCCTTCCCTTTATGCTTAAGGTGTGTGGGTGTGAGAAAAGTCAATGGAATAGAACTCTCTCAAAAGTGCCCCCCTACAAATAATCAAATGAAGGTTTTTTTCCTGATCTGCATCACTGCATTTACATCAGATCTTTTCTTACATAAATGAAAAAACTGGAATTACTACATTGCTACTTAAGTAAATGATGGGTAGTTTTCTATATAAGGCCATCTTCAGTCTCAGAGAAAAGTAAGTAAAAAAAAATTATAATACCCCCATACTTAGGCCTTCTATGTTTTTCATTTTTACTGTGGTTCAAGTAAAAAAAAAAAAATTATCCATTTTGAGTGCTGGAGAGCACAGTTGATGAAGAATAGCACACCATGCCAGCCAGGCATTCACTGCTTGGAGTGAGGGCAGCAAAGGCTGAGGTGTGAGAGTGATCAACAGCCACCAGCACAATAAAGTTGCAAAATGGACAAATGGTGTGCCAGAGTGCACCAGCCAAGGCATTTCTGATTCATATTCTGGCAAGTACATGTGCAATCTCATCCAACACACCCTGCACAACTGGCCTTACCCACCTTCATGAAACCAGAACCAGTGCAGATAAGAGATATGGCGATGAACAGGAGAACAGAGCTCTTATCTCAGGAGAAAAAAAGCCTTGCTGAGACACATGGAAAAGGGGAACTGAGAGTGAGAGAAGGCAGAAATAGAGAAGAGCAATGTGAGGGGAATGCCAACATTAGCAAAAGCTAAGAGTTACATGCTGGCCATGAAGAAATCTGGACTATAATGTCCCTGGGAGTAATAGGGAGAAGGACATGCTTCCCAGCAGGGACAGCATCAGAAAAACAACAGACCTCCCAGGGAAAACACTCAAGTGAACAAAAATCCCTCAGCCTGGTATTGAGATGGCTCTTGATGAAGTTATGAAAGGAGCCATGTGGTGTGCTTGCCTATCATAGCAGGATAATGGATTCAATGACCCAGCAGACCCCTCTGATTCTTATGGTCATATAACAGCAACAATGCAAATTGCCTGCAGCTTTGTCACTTGGGTCATCTATCAGACAAATGAGGATCTTGGACTGCAGGTCTGAAACATGCACCCCAGTGCAACAGCTGTAGGTTTTGGCATGCCCCATTGGCATTGCCCAGTGCTGTGGGAGATGTGTGGTGGATGAAGGACACCAAACCTCTCATCTCCTTGTCCCCCCACCCCATCTCTGCTCTGTCCTCTTCCTGCCAGTGCCCCTTGGTGCTCTCCCTTCCTGGGCCTGCCTGGGAAACCTGGTGTGGGGCACTTGGCTTGTCCAGTGGCAAACCCCAAGCCTTGCTCCCTGTTCAGCCAAGATGCCAAAGGGACCTCTGCCCAAAGACCACATCCAAGGTAATCTGGAGCACCTAAGGCAAAGTAACCTCTGGAGATCTTTGTGCAGTGCACAGCTGCCCCTTGAAAGCTGCTGGCTTTTGAAAGCATTTTAACTTTCAATAGCCTAGAATAAGTGGTCTTTCTATATAAAAATGTCCATGTAATATTAATGAACCATAACTTTATTAATGCCAACCAAGCTCGCTTAATTATCATAAATGAGCATATAAATAGCTAAGTAAACGCAAAGATATTTCAGACCTCCACAGGGGATATTAATGATGATAACTTCATCCTGGTGAGACCCTGAAGACTCTACTCAAAACTTAAGATTTCCTTAGTAAAAATACATTGATGCAACAGAGATTTATTTACAGAAACCTACTTTTAGTACATAGGACTCTGGCTATATAATTAGTGGGTAAAACACATAGACTAATGAGCTTGAAGGTAGAATTCAAGTGTTTTATGGATGAATGGTTCACCCCTCCTTTCTGTAAAGATTTTACACTCTTTACTGTGCTAATTTGTGATACTGGGAAGCAGTTTCTTTCCTTTCACTCATTACATGTCCACAAAGGAATAGAAGATTAACTCTCACTTCACCAGCCCTCTAAATACTTGTAATTTCAAACCAGTCTCTAGTGCCTTTTGGTGATAATAATCCTTGATATACCATGTCAGCACAACTATGAAATTAAAGCACGTTACGGCAAAATGCCTTCCAATGCTGTGAAAAGTTTTGGCCTCCCACATGGAATGAATCATTACAGTATTAAGTTTTCTTTTGGCTTTGCTGTCAAGTTCTCTGTAGCAAAAAACTGCCGAGGGTTTTATAATGGCTCCTGTCACCTTGCACCCGATGGCCTCGGAAACACATACTGCTGACTTCAGCTACCGCTTTATCCATAATTTCATCCTAAACAACCCCGAGCCCATAAAAGCCACAGAAGAAAAATTCCCACTTTATTATCATATTGAACATATCATGTTCTTGAAATAAACCAGCATCATGAGACTTTAATCCTCTTTCAACTTCCCATAAACGCCATCAATCAGAAAACCGTCAGCTCAAGTGTGACAAAAAACCTGCTTCCGTTCCCCTGAGACCCTGGTGAAATGAGTATTATTAGCCCATTTTCTCTTCTAAAGGGGTCTGGTACAAAAGAGTGAATCATCAAGAAATGCAGTCTCTAGCACAAGATCAATATTGATACATCCCCTGTTGAGAGGCTTTAAAATGCTACCCAACATATGGCAAAAACCTTTGTGGCTTTCCAAAGTCTGTGGCTGAGAAAGGGGCTGGAAAAGTGGCTGTGTGACTTCAGCAGGATGTGACAGAGCCTCCTTGCTGCAAAATGGATTCACATGTGATAACCACGTGTGCAAAGTCTCTGCTTTTCCCTCCCAAAACAGAAATAGATGGTGCTTGTCCAGACTTTTCCCAATCATCCACCTAAAGATCCTTCTACTCCTCCGTGTCTAAACACAAACCGACCATCAAGCAGTCTGAGATATTTCAAAATATCTCGACTTGTGTCAAGTTCCTCAGCATGACGATAAATTCATAGCATGATGTGCCAGAGACACAGTTTTTCCCACTAGGAAATATCTATCTTGAAAGGGCTGCAAAACATTTCCTCCAAATTTTGTAAGAAAATAATTTGATCCATGAAGCTGTAAACTGAGCAAATTTAATACACACTTCATCTTTCCAGACTTGTTTTGCATGGAAAGGGATTATAGTCACTTTAAAAGAAAGTCCCAGGAGAGCATATTTGGATTGATGTGTAATGTAATACTGCTCCAAGGCCCCACTCTGCTAATTTTCTCTGTTATTGTTTTACAGAAAAGAGTGTTGATAGATTACTCTTATGAGCATCTGGCGTGTTTACATAATTTCCTTTATCTTGCATTTTGTCTATCAATTTCTGTCTGTTTACAAGGACTTCAGCTTCCTCAGTCAATACAGACAAAATATCCATACTTATCACACACGGATCTTCTTCAAGCTTATGCAAAGAAGTTTTCAGACTAAGTTAATAAACCAACTCAACCAATGCATGTTAGAAGTGTCACCAGGCAGGCCCAAAGTCCAAAAGCAGTGAGGTGGAAATTCCTGCCTGTGGCACTTCCCACAGTGTGACACAGATGACAGAAGATGTCCAGTTACCCTCCACTTCTGCCATCTTTCTTTCCCAGAGCACCAGGGATGTTGGGGCTAAGCACAGGCTTAGGAACACAGGCTAAGGCACATTAAAAAGATTCCCTCCTTTTCCAAACACGTCATAGGTCTCCTTTGTAAAATATTTCCTTGTAAAATGGCCAAACTCCATGCAAGATGGGCTGATGTATGAATGCTACAGCAACCTTAAGAATGACTTCATAGAGAATGACCCATTTCTTTCATCGGTCATTTCAAATGTCATTGTGATTATTAAAAACTAGGAGCTAAACTGAAAGACACACAGGATGCTGACTGAAATCAAACTATCTACGAACTGCTGCAGCCCCCAAAATTTTGGTCACTAAGCAGTATTAGTAACTGACACTTTATGCTTCTTTGAACTGCGACTTCTTTTGGCCATCAGCTTTCCTTCGCTCCTCCAAGCACACAAGCTGCAACCACCTGACAGTAATTGCCATGACAACTGATGCTGGTCCCAAGAGGACAAAAGACAATACCGCCAGCAAAATTCAATAAGCAACGTAATGAAGTCGAACACATCACAGGAAGTTAGTTGTGGTTTCATGGTATGGACAGTGAGCAATCCGGAGGATCCCTCAAGTGTCCCACGACTATCCATGTCTCAGCCTGGAGTATTCACATACGCTGCTGAGGGTGACCTTAGTGCCCTGGATGGGATGGAGGGATGCTGCAAAGGAGCAAATTATAAGCTTGGAAGAGAAAGGCAGCAGGCTGATGTCAGAGAAGGGTGGTTTAAAATGAAGTGAGGAGATTTGCAGACAGTGGGGCTGGAAAGGCCATTATAACACTTAGCCTGGCCTACAAAGAATGTCACACTGAAGGAAAAACCAGAGGAGAATTTTCAGAACACAAATCAGGATTAGCCACCTTCCTTCTATGCATTTTCAACTCCCTAAGTTTCCAGCTTACTAACCTTCCCATCATCTACAGACAAAAATCTAACAAGTTCTAACAAAATCGACAAAATAAGCTCACTTGTTTTTATCTACTCAAGTTCTAATAACTAAGGAAATTACTTAATTATAAGCATAGGTTAACTGCATGGCATCATTATATGGCTGATTTGGAGTTGCATGACTGAATTAACTGCATCCCTTACCTTCAGGTTTCTTTGATGTGGAACTTTAATTCAGACTTTCATCATTTTACGATGACTGATTCTGGAGTTATAATAAGCATTCCTTCTTATTTTTTTTCTATCAAATAATAAGTATTCACTTTCAACTCTAACAAAGATTTCAGTTTCTAATGACATTCAAGTATCCAGCTGAGTCTAGCTAATTTAGCTAACCACTGTGTTAGCATGGAGAAGACAGGCTAGCTCTGAAGTGGCGTGCTAAGAGGAACAGTTCTGATGGACAAGGCCTTTACACTATCTTCTCATATTTTGTAATTTGTTCCCTGTTTTGAGCCAAAAAATAATCCCTGAATATCATAAAATTCCCCCCTTCAACCAAAAATTACTCCATTTGGTTAAAACCAAGCCTGGAAACAGAGCTGAAATTTGTTTGAGAAAACTCACGTTCAGAGCAGACAATAAACCCCCAGCCAGGAAACAATTCTCTACAAAAACAAATGTTGCCAAGAAAGCTTCCTGCAGCCCCGCTGTCAGAGCACAGCGACTCAGGGCGAGCACCCCTAAGTAAGCCCAAATGGAAGTGATGCAGACTGCCAGAGAGAACAGCAAACAGAAATAAGGACCCTTTTTGCCCAGATGCAATGTTTGTGTCAGTGCTGGCAGTACAGCAAGAAGATCAGGAAGGCCAACAGAGAAAAATCCTTTGGTTTGTAGGCAAGCACACAAGGTATTTCACCACATCCAGGAACACTAAATCATCAGTTTTACCTGCAAGCATCACAAACAAATTAAGAAGTACCTTCAGATAGGAACAAACTATCTTGTTTATCCAAATCAATAGATCAGTGCAGGCCTGCAGCATTTCTCCTGCTGAATAAAGATCTGGTGCTATTTACACAGAGATAACCTGCACCATTACTATTAAGATTCAGCCCAGTGATAATTCCAGCTGTATAGGATGGGCTGTATTAGTGATCTAGAGGGATGTAACATTTGAAAATTTTAGCAAGGAGCTTATTTTTGCCTAGGCAAGATGAAGGACTGGCATCTCTACCTTTTCCTCAATTCAGAAAAAGATATTAGTAGGTATGCAATGCCTGTGGGGGATGAGAAAGCTTCTCTGTGAGAAGGCAAATCTTCTGAACTGAACCTGAAATGCAGCACTGTGGGAAACATCTTAAATTGCAATAAGCTGAAAGGCGCACAGCACGGTCTGCTCCCAGTCCTGCCAGCCGAGGACAGAAGTCTCCTGGTGAGAGTCTTTACCCAGGCTTTATTTTCAACACAAGCAAAAAGATGATGACAGTTCAGCCCATGAATGGACAAACCACTTACACCTCTGAGAAACGGAGGAATAAAAAGGAAATACAAAATCCTCACTTTTTCTCAACGAGCAACAGTACTGACCCCAAACACCGGTTTTGTTCCTGAGGAGGTTTGGAGACCACTGCCCCAGGAGGACAGGCACTTAGAGCCCTTGGGGCACCTCCTGGCCCCAGAGCGTGCCCAGCCACTCTCTGGGTCACTCCCCTGCACCTGCCCAGGGCTTCACCCCACAGGGTGCCCCCACAGCCCACGACCCCTGTTCGGCAGGAAAAGGAACAACAGGCTGCTACACAACACTGAAGCAGCCAAAAGGGTCTGTGTTAAGTGAAGCAGCAATAGGAAAACACTTTGGGCAGAAAAAGGAAACAGGCAGCGGTGCCAAGGCACCAGGTAATTTGAAATAAAGCTGGCAGGAGTGAGAGGAAGGGAGCTGTGCCTGTGCACAGCTCACAGCTGTGCCAGCTCTGCACCTCTGCTGCCTCCCTTCATCTCGGCTATTGCAGCTCTCCATGAAAGCAGAGAGTCTACTTCTCCTAAACTCAGCCTTTCAAAACACTCCAACACCAAAGCCACCCTGGATTTCTTCTATCAAAGAAGGCCTCAGAACCAGTAAGCAGTAAACCACTGGTAAAAGCTGAGAAAATNCAAAACACTCCAACACCAAAGCCACCCTGGATTTCTTCTATCAAAGAAGGCCTCAGAACCAGTAAGCAGTAAACCACTGGTAAAAGCTGAGAAAATGGGAAGGAAAAAGATAGTGGGAGAAGCAAGGGCTTTGCTCAGCATCCAAGTGATTTGTGGGGTCAGCTTGGACGTGTTGTTCATCCCCCCTGAGCTGAGTGTCCTGTAGCAGGCTGGAGTGACAGACCCTTCACTTGAAAAGCCAAGCAGAAGGAGAGGGTATCGCTGCACACTGCTCTGCTCTCTGCTACCAGCCCAGCCACACACACAAATATTTCATTTTGGGGCTGAGAATAAAACACAGCCACGGCTGCCAGCGCAGCTTACATATACTTACTTACACATACAACCATGAATATATTTTTTCTTGTTTTAAACACCCATCAGTGGTTCTTTCTGAAACCTTGTGTTTTCAAGAGGCCTTGTAGGTTTAAATCTGGTACAGGATTGCTACTCTTAAGAAAAATAAAAATGAGCGTTGTAGGTGTTTTTAACTTAAGAGGGACATGAAGAAGATCAAGAAACTTTCACTTCCTCAGGGCTTTAACCATGCTTCTTTTCCAACTGTTTTTCTTCCATGGATTTTACAATTTCCTCCAGATTGATATAAAATGGAAGGACATGGGAATTTGATGCTGAGGGTGAAGCCCAATGGCTTTTTGAAAGCCCTGATTGCTGCCCAAGTGTGACTGTCAGAGCTGACACATTTCTATAGCTTTGCATAGCACTTCACAGTGCAAGAAAAAGAAATGAACATAAATTCCCTGTTTCATGGGGACCTTAATCTTGAGCCTTGCATCTAAATTATGCCAAAGGCATATTATAGGATTAAATTCTCCCGTCAGCTAAACCAGTATAAATCTGGAGTAATTCCATGATCTTAAGAGTCACCGCTAATTAACTAAATCCCCTCAAACCCAAGGAAATTAATACAACCAAACAATATTAAAAATAAAGTATCTACTTCTCAGTTACCTCAAGGCTCACTTCTCAGTTTCTCTCGTGTGTTGCTGTAGGAATATCCCAGACAAAGCCAAAAAAACCCTCTACCAATCCTGGCTGGATTGGAACTTCTAATCTCTGCTCTCACGGCTGCAGAACAGTGCTAATGACTCTGCTGTTTTTCTCTCCAAATATTACTGTAATGGAGTTTGTTCTTTTTTAATTTAAAAAAATTTGCATTTTTAAGTAAATAAACAAACAAAGCCTAACATAGCTTATCTGTCTTATCAGCTTTCTGTAGGAATCTGATGTCTATGAGATGCTCATGATCTCTTTGGTCCTGTAGAGGCATCCCACCTAAGAAACTGCAGCCAATACAGTTATTTTTCCTTTTAATGCTTGTCACCAGCCGAAATCTTTCTGTATTGGTGGGAGCAGCTGGAGCATGTACTTATCTACAAGGCCAGGTAATTAGGTGGCAGCTTTTCTTCACTGCTTTGGAAATTCAGCTGTTAGGCTATTCTTTCAGCTGAAGACAAAAGCAGCAAATAGAAGGGGAAGAAAATATTTTTCAATTGCAATAAGGATGAAAGGATCATAACCTTTCCAAACAAATGTACTTCCCCTGCCTCAGCCCTTAATTGTGAGGGCTTTCTGAGTGAACTGGCAAAGCCTGTGCATGCTATTAAACACAAGCAAGAGGGAGATGTGCTCATGTGACATGACAAATTATTGCCACTAGGGCTTAATCAGGAATGTAGGCACACGTTCCAGAGAGGCCAAAACCCCTTGCGATGTTTTTATGTGACTATAATGGGCTTCTTATTAAAATCCTTCTATTGAGGGTGATCATGAGAGGAATATGATAAAGTATTTGATTGAGAGGAAGTCCAAGTATGATGTACTTTCCTGATTTACTACCAGACAGCTGAGAGTGCCATATCAATACCTTACATACAAACTTGAAAGAACAAACTTTTTCTGATTGTATCTTTTATATTGGGTTATAAATCCTGCTTTCCCATTCTCTCCTTCTTAAAAAAAAAATGGTTGGCCATTTGAAGCATCTATTTCTGTTCACTGACTCTATTTTTATTCTGTTTTATCTGTTGTTTTTTCTGAGAAATTTCAATATTCTGGTTCTATATAAGACTATTCCCTTAGTCAGGAACTGCAGTCTGTAATAACAGCAGTCAAGGCAGTTCATTCTGGCAAATGCATGTCAGAAAAGGACTGCTGTGACTTTGAAATATTGAAAGTGACTGATAACATAATGTGTGAAGCAGAATAAATGCATAGAAATGGAAGTTTTAGCTGAGCAGTCAAAGTATGAACAAAATACAGTGTCAAAGCTCTGCCCTGAAAGCTCTCCGTGCAGGCAGTTACAACGGCAAATTACTAAATGCACTTTGGAAAAGTGTTTTATGAATAAAACGGCAAACACAGTTTTTCCTTGGCCATATCATCATTTCTGTCTGCTTGCACACCATGTTTAAGTAGAAAACTTGGGTCTGGAAAGTCACTGATGGTAAGACTGTTTTAGGACAGTCATCAAAACTATGATGGCTGGGATCAGGGCTCTGCTTTACTTTGGCTAACCTAACACAACTGGCACTAAAGCAGAATATACACCACATTGTTGCACATTGTGCAAACAAGAGTCTCCAACATTATCCAGCTGGTTCATGTCAGCAAATGCTTCCGTCTGTTTTGACCCTGCAAAGCCTCTCTACCACCACCAAGTCTTCTTTGGGATTTGGGCAGAGGGCTTTCCAATTTCATTATAGCTTATCACCAGAACATTTTTTCCTCAAGACTACAGAGGAGTCAGAGAGTAAAGGCTTCCCCACCCCATCTTCATCTTCAAACTAATCCAAACCTCTCTATCCACTGCACTCTGACATACTGGTGACCCTGCTGGGCAAACTGCCTGGCTTGTCCTCCCAGTTTCCTCATTATTTCCTTGGGGAGCAGTCTAGAGCAACCTAACCCATGGGATTGCTCTGAGACACAGCAGAAGATTTCTCTGGACAGTTTGTTTAGATTTCTCACTTTGCTAATCTCCTCCTGCATGGAGGTGAGCAATAAGGCAGGTTTCATTTATTTGCCCTCCAGTGATCACTGAGGAGCTCTCAGCTCCTCCCCGTCCTCAGTGCCTCTCCCGTCACTCTCTCTGCTCCTGCAACAACCTTTCTGCCACCTCACAGCCTATTTCAGCAAGGGAAGACAACTCTGCCAGCAAACCCGCCACCACTCTTCCTTGGCTCGACATTCTGGAGCCTTTCCACATGCTCTTTTTCCCTTTCCCTACCCCTGAACTTGGCTGAAGTCATAAACCAAGGCTAGCACCTTCTTCGCTTACTCATGATTCAATAATGGGTGACAAATAGCAGATTGGTGTTTTACAGCAGGGCAACTCTCTGCAGGCTGAGGTAGCCACTGTTGCAGCAGTTCTACTGGTGGAAGGAAAACTCTTAGCTAAGATGTGGATAAATCCTTCCAGCTGTCATTCCATCAAGTTCATTTCAGCTTTGAAAACAAACTTTATTTTCAGGCCTTTTATTTTTATCTGGAAAACAGGACTAGCTGAAAACAAGCTTTATGGTCCAGCTAAAGGTTAATTACTTTTTGAGGCAACAAAATGGGTTAGCAAAGATCTATTACTCTTTGCTCTTTTGCTACTCTTGATCATTTTAACTGAAAGAGGTTGACCAGTGTTTTGAGAACTAAAGCCAAGAGCTGGGAACATGGCAGGCAGTGCTGGTGTGGGATAGGTGGGCTAAATCTTTATTTGTGGATATTATGGTTTTATCATCAAGGCAGCTACATGACTGGATCCTTCCTATTTCCAGGGAAAGCTTTGCACTTGTTTTCCACCCCACTTAAAAGGCAATGCTGCTGCTCAGCTGAGCCAGAGTGAGTAGTTACACCTGTTCCTCTCAAGACTGATGCACACATTAGAGAAGGCAGCCAGAAAAGAAAAAACTGTACTACGGGACAGTGTGCATGGATGGTAAACCTAATCTCTGCTTCAGGAATTCATAAAAGGCAAGTTCTTGGAGGGAAGCCACTCACTGAGACTTCTTTTAGCTTTACTGTCATCAGATTTATAACCAAGCAGTTTCAAATTCTGCAGCCATGCACTTACTCACTCCATAAAACTTTAAAACACATGATCAACTCAGCTTACAATAAATGTCGCTTCCATATAGTTGGATGAGCAACAGTGTTTCCACTGCCTGTACTGCACACCTCACTGGGTAATATCTGGCCATTTTACACGCCAAGTCTGAGGTGCCTAAGGCTAGAGAAGTGGATAGAAAGTAGTAAGAAATAGCTTGCAAAGTGCTCTCTACTGGTAATTTAGCACATCACAATTAGACTGCTTTCTTTGGGGTGGTTCATGGGTAATGATGGGGAATTAATATGCAAAAGTATACCCTTACCTGGCTTGCCTTTGTGAAACTTTGAATGGCCTTTCTGAAAGTGAGCATTGATTAGGAAAAAAAGAAAGAATGAAGCTGCCTTTTTCATGGTACCTTTTTTCCCAACATGCAGCAATGTTGGAAAATTTTCCTTCACCACAGCACTGCTTGGATGCAGAGGTGCCTTCCCATGGTGAAACAGGCAGGCAGCTCTCTATTGCTCATATCTCTATGCTGTTTGAGAATGCAAGAAGATCTAATGCCTTTCCTTATGATTTTCTTTCTCATTCTTCTCGCTGCTGCTACCTCCTGATTCTTTAACTTACCCCATCAATTAATGTTATGGTGTACTTAAAAAGCCCCAGTCTGCTCACTGCCTTTATAGCTCACTGCCTATCCATGACTGAGTAATTTTTCACTATGTGTATGTAACAAACTCCAGATCTGCCGCAGAATCCTTTAACCTATATCATCAGTTAATATCACGGGAGATTAGGAAGTTGCTAAAGTCTGTGTTTCTGAAGGCGTCTCCATCCTTTTCAGCTCCTGGCCATGAATTTACAGTGAGACATGCAAGCACCAGGTGCACACCGTCAGGAATCAATAAAGCCATTTCTCCTGGTCTCACAATGTGATGTGTGGGAGCCACAGTTTCTCTGCAGTCCTATAGCCAGCAGCCCCCGTGAGCGAGCGAGATGGGGATGGGAAATAAAGCCAGGAAACACTTCTGATGACAGTGCAGGAATCTTCAGAACCTGGAGCTCTGCATTAGGCAGTCAGTGGAAGAGGATGCAGAGGGACAGTGTCAGATCATCTGGCCCTCAGGCAAAGCTATTAGCAATGTGCTCGGACAGGATTGCAGAGCACTGTAAGCCTGGATCAGATGCTCATGGGCTTGGTAGACAAAAGAAGAGAGAATAGCAGAGGACAAAAGCTTTCTCTCAGGGCTTTCTCATGAAGTAATGGATGCCATTTTTAAAAATCAGAATGAAGCTACATCTTTTCTTATAATCCATTTGAGGTTACAGGTCTTCAGCCCGGATCCAGTGGCCTGGAGTAAGGTGTGCAGAGTGTGAGCAGCCTGCAGCCCCAGCGGGGCAGGCAGCTGGCTGAGCAGCGCTTCCTCAAGGTGAGTCTCCTGGCATGGAGGGCAACTGCAGTTTGTTTTGGAGGACCTTGGGTCAGCAAAAAGGAAGATGGACGTGTTTTGAGACCTAGGGCCTGCTGCAATTCCGAGATTAACCCCTAAAAGTCTCATGTAGACAACAAAAAATAGAATAGACTGGTTATTTTGAATGGTCAAGAAATATTACCTTGGGTGTGGTTAAATTTTTTATTTAGTATCCTGGTAATCTGAGAAACTACCTTGTTACTACGTGCTACTTCGAAGTTAAGGCTTTCATTAACAAAGACTATATCTGAATAAATTAAGACTGGATTCTCACGTCAGATTGCTCAGTAACCTGGAATTAATTTTGATTTTTTTTTCCTCACTAATGCAGTTTCAGTTTTATGAACTTGTGACATATCTAAGAGCAGACTCTGAAAATTTAACTCTTCTATTTAAATGCAGGAGTTTGCTTGAAGTCAAGTAATTATCTTCATTTGCAGAGTTTCATAATTTTCTAGAATTATCAGAAAAAAAAAAAGTGCCTTGGGTGGATTTAGGTAGATTTTACTAGTTCGTCCACTATATGTTTCAGAATGCTATATATACAGATCAGAATAGGATTTCAATTCTTAGCAAACTACTGAGACAAAGCAAAGTTGATCTCTTACTAAAGCATCCACTATTCTACAGATGATCAATGTACTTTATAATGAAAAATCCAATTACATCATTATTGTTAGTCCTCTGCAGGGTTAGGGTATAATCCAAAACTCTTATTTTTCATATAGCTGGTTGTCATGGGTTAACACAGCTTAGTTTTTAGTTTTAGTTAAAGAAGAAATTTTCCTCCCAAATGTTCCCTAAACCAGGACACTGGTAAAAGATAAGTTAGAGAGTGAGTGACACTTTCTTGGGATTTCATTAAAAGAATACTAGTAAAAAACAGGGGGATCTTCTCAAAGAAAGGGGTACATAGTCCCAAGGGCAGAGAAAAAGATATCAAGGTAGTTAGGAATAAAGTAATTTTCCTTGCACTGGAGTCTTTGGACATAAGTGACCTCCAAGACACAGAATGAAAATTTAAGGAGAGAGAATTAATGGTGAGGAGACAGGAAGAACACATATTTACGGCTCGGGGCAGGAACTTTCTAAAACTCAGGATTTTGCTGATGAGATGTAGAAAGGACAGGAGAATATCCATACCATTTATTTAAAGCCGCTGGCTAATGGTTTGCTAAGGGGCAGCTTGAAATGCCATAGGATGGCTCTCTTCCTTCATAGTTTTGGATATCTGAAAGGCCACCACTTGCTGCTAGACAGATGTCTTTGGGCTTGTCATGAGGAAATCATTGTAACTGTCCATTTATTTTCCCCCCTTAGGACAAAAAGGTGTGATTGACTTCTCTAGCAACAGCACAAATTCACTGTGACTTTCTGTGAATAACGTCAAATTCAGACTGGGGTTTCTGCAGAGGCTGTATGGTAGTTTCACCTTCCGTACATTTTGCCCTCACATATCCCCTTCCCACAGACAAGTACCAGGAATTATGGAAGTGTTGCTGCTCCTTTTGGCACACAGACAACTTTACGTGTCCATGAGCTTGTGCTTGGCTGGGGCAATTGTGGAAACACAGCTGATGAACGAGTCCCACACTGTGGGCTCTGAAGGCAAGCTTGCCTTTTCTTTTTTAATCTTCCTATTGTCACCGTTTCCTTTTACTGAGAGGGGCAGAACACATGTGGATGTTTTTTGGAATATGAGGGGTGCAGAACAAATATGGCTTGATTTGTCATTGGTTTTGGGGTTGACAAGTTCCAGTTACTTAGGCAAAAAGCTGTCTGCTGGCCTCTGCTGAGCACAGAATCAGTGCTTCCTCTCCCTTTGCTTGTAGCATGCTGTGCAGCCGGGACTGGAGTGCAGGAGGAGAGGGAGAAACAGCAGAGAAAGAGGGGACATGAACAGGATTCCAGCACTTTGCTGCCACCCCTCTTTGACCCCCACCAAAATCCAGTCATCAGTGCAGCACCTGAGCCACAGCTGCAGCACTGCAGGAAGCACAGACATCCTATGAAATACTCTGAAAAGCGTCTGCAATTATATTTATACCTCCTAGGGGTGCAATGGAAGTTTTAAAGTTTAAGTCTGAAAAGGATTCTTAACAGGTGTCAAATTTAGTGTCACCACACAGCTCCTCATGAACCAAAAGACACATCCTTTTCAAGCTCTCCTAGGAAATTTGGCAGTTCCTATTATCACAGCCCCTGTCATTACCTTGAAAGAAAAATATATACAGAGGGAAAACTGACATGCTGCCTGGAGGCTGCTGGTGCTCAGAAGGTTAAGTCTTAGTGGTAAAGGAAAGAGGACAGCAAACTATCTGAGGACATCCCCTGGCTGCCCAGTGGCACGGCCAGTTGTGTTTGTTAACATTTGCAACATGAATGACGTCATCAGGATGGCTATGACAGGTCCATCTTTCAAATGTTACCCAGCTTATTTTCTATATTATTTGTGTTACAGCCACATACCTACTTTCAGGATGGACCCAAAGCATCTGTTTTCAGAGGAAGCATTAGGCAGGGCCGGGTCGCAGATGCTGTTGGGACCCCACCTGGCTGCTTTGCCATCCCCGTGCAGCAAAAAGCCAACCTCATACCGCAGCCAGGCCATTCACTGCTGCTCATGTCTTTGTTTTGGCACAGAAGGGAAATTTTGCTTGTGAAAAGGAAGGGTCTCAAAGAACTTTTTTTTACATTGCTTCCTGTTGGTAAACTTTACCACAGTGTTACCTTGACTGCAGCTCATGCTGTGCAGCTTTAGAGAGAAGGGGTGAGCGTTTACACCTTTATGTTTCTTTTCCTGTTTCTCTGGGAATCACCTGAATGTTTGGAAAAGGTACTGAAAAGCTTTAAATGCATGCCTGTGCTTCCTGCACAGAGAACAAAATCTCCTGTAAGCTTGCCAGACCTTTCACAGCTGCACCCCAGGGATTTAACACTGTGCAGCTTATGGCTTTATATGAAATTTCTTAAAAGAAAAGGCCTGTATTTTCACATAAATATATTTATTTTGGGAAAGATCAAGAAGTGCCAATATATTTTAAAGCAGTTCCCTGCTGCATTAAAAATGTGAACTATTCATGTGAACATTTGCTAATCCTATACAATGAATCTATTCCTCCCTCTATTTAGCATGCAGGCTGCAGCTGCTGAAGGTTGTTGAGCCTTTTCATTAGGAAGAAATGTAAGGATGATGTGTGAAAACCACATGGATGTAAACTTAAGGAACAGTGCAGAAGGGTGTTAATAACAAAACCTTGTAAGCATGATTTCTCTTTCATATGTTTGTTCTTATATGATCTTTCACTGCTTTAAACTGTAAATTTATGTTTATGGACATAATTAGAAATGTTATATAATATGCTCTCACCATACAGAAAAAAGAATATAAGCACAGCAGCACACACATTTTCAGAATATATATCTCAGGCTCTCTAAATTCTGCAGGAGGTAGTATCACTCCAAGCAGATTCCAATTTCTCTGTTCAGCCATTATTCCTGCTAATGTAATGAGTTATATTCTCACCAGTGCTAAGTGCTGCATATCCATCCAGGTCCTCCTGTGGCCCAATATCTGACAAATAATCCTTTCTTCATCTACTTGAACTCTGACAACTTTAGCTGGAAATCAAAAATGGGTGCCTATGATCCCTGATTCCACCAGGGGACAACGTATGACCTTGGGATTTCATTTAAGTCTCCAGATGCTATGGATTCCCTAAGCATTAAGTGGGAATAGAATTTGCTTTCCTGAGAGATGCTAATATTTAAGTATTGCTTCAAAGATCTTCAGATAAAAATACCTATATATGTGCAAATTTTTATGCGTCCTTCTGCTTTCTTATAGCTCCAAGATATAATAATACACTGAAAAGCCAAAATTTTCTTATGAAATAAAATTGTACTTGGAAATGTCAGGCCTGCACAGACCAATGATCCAGGAGTTGCTGGAGGCAGTGTATGAGAAGATGCTGTAACCCAGCCTTTCCCTGTGCTGAATACCGCGACCAAGAAGAAACTCTCTTACCAGAATCAGCCATAAGCACATTTCCCCTATGCCAAGAGCTGCACCCAGGACATAAACCCTGTCACAAGCAGTCTCTGAGGGCACTTTGAATGCATCCACCCTGACCTGCAGAGCAGCAGTGGTGGGCGTGAAGAATGCAGGCGTGAGCCGAGCCCCCTCACTTGGCAGTTTCACTGTGTTTAGTTATAAAGACACAGACTGTGAAATTCCCTAATGTCTTCCAATTTTAGTACTCAAGCTCACATGGATAAGGCTGATAAGGAGAGGATGACACCTTGACAAGCACCTGAGAACTTCGACAGGTAGAAGAATTTCTTTGAAAGATTAAAGGAAGTAATTCTATTCCTTTGTTTTGCATAGAGACGCCAGACAGTAGAGTGCCAGAGACTTTAAGCAGATCCAGCCTGGTCACAGCTGGAACATGAGAGTATTACAGTATTTGGTAAATATTTTCCTCTAATACCCTTTGTAATATACAAAGCATATACATGTTTCATTAAAATTATTTTTTTTTGCTGATCCTGTGAAATTTTTTATTATGTTTCTGCTATGTTAGCACAAAAGTCTGTAATATCATTCCCAAAGAGGAACAGATTCAAAAATCCAAGTATTCTCTGTTCATGCAGGAGGTGTGAGCAGAGAATGATTCCTCTTGATCTGCACAGTGTTACTTACTGGCTACTTTCTCTCCCACCACAGTCTTTGGACAAAGGCAAAGACAACAGCCCAACTTAAGCATATTTTGTATGTTCACCTGGCAGCCACACAACGGAAATCCCATTGCAGCAACTGTAAAATTTTGCTTCATACACATAACACAAACCAACAGAAACCAGGCTGAGAGACCAGAATCAGAATGAAAAAAAGGATCAGGAGACTAGCTCTCATCTTCTAAGCGCCAAACTGTAGACATTACACTTTAAAAAAGTTTAGTAGTTTTTTTTTTTACATTTCACGCACATCCTGATTTAGAAATCAATACTGGAGTGAAGCACAAATACTGCAAAGGCACAATACATACAATTAATTTAGTATTTCTGATTCTAAGAAACACAGTACCCGTAGCATCTCTACAGATGTCACTTTTGTAGCCCAAGAGATTGATTAGTACAGGGATAACCTATGCCTTTGGGTACTAATAGGGGTATCTCCACCGAAACATCAAATGTTCTTGTTCACCCCCTTTAGTTTTCTCATCAGTGTCCAAATTCACTTTCTTTAAGAAACAGCTTCTGTAATAGAAAGGGTTGAGTTATGCTGTCTGTAACAAATGAAGCAACTCTTTCCTCATTTTCCTGCTCATGAAGTTGAGTTTATCTCATTAATGTTTTTCAAAAGAAACAAGAACAATTCAAATAAGAGCAACACAAAGTGTTTTTAATGGAGTTTCTAGAAAAGTGAATAATTCAATGTCTCGGAAAAAATGAATGCGTACGCAAGAAATTAAGCGGACTGCAAATACAAGATTTTTTCCTTTGCCGAAAATTAAATGAGAAGAAGGGTCCAGAGCTGAGAGAACCCTTCCCTCAGTACCTGCTCGTCCCTCTGCAAAGGCTTACCTTTGTGAGAAGACGTCTCGGTAGGGGCTGCCGTGCTGCAGGGCGATGCCGTATCCTCTGTCCGCGACAGTGTTCCCGACCGTGTAGAAGGAGCACTCCGCGTCGTTGATGGCCACGTACTCCAGCACCGCTGCGTCCCACACAAAGGCGTAGTTCCCGTACTTCACCTGCGGCAAGCAGAGGAAAAGCTCAGACTACGGACTGCCAAGTCAGGGAGGAGGTCAGTGCACCTGGAAATGGGGCAGAGTCAGCACAGTCTGCTCTTTAAAGGAAGGGAAGTTTGGGTGCCCAACTGCTGCCAGCACCAAAGGTGCTCAGACTCTGGCGCCACGAAGGGTTTGGGCTGAGCACCTCGGCTGAAACTGAAGAAACGTGACCTGAAAACAACGTGCCATCAGTGACACAGTGCTGTGGAGGAAACATGGACTGTCCCTTTTCAGGGAATAAAGGAAACACCACAGTCCCCCAACACTAAATTCCACATAAAATCCCCCACTGCTTTTTCTTTGAGCTGTAAAAACAACCATTTGGAGGGAGGGTAGGTATTGCCATTGGGAGAAGCATGGCAAGGTAGGCATGGCTATCCAGAGGGAAGACCACCCTTCAGGATGGTCCACATTTCAGCCATACTTCAAGTTGTGACAGACTTCACAAATGCCCATTTGTCTTATTGGTTTTGTGGGTAAGATCACACCAAGTAGATTTTTTGGGGATTACTTTTCTCAGCATGAGGCATTTTCACATATCTTCAAAGACTTTCACAGAACAAGATCATGTAAGCCATTTTAACTGTTTGACTAAGATAAATCCAACCAGCTCATTACACTGACAAAGCTTTTGAAGTAACATTCCCCATCCATTCACATTTGGAACAAATCCAGATCTTAAAGAAAATTTAAATATATGTGATGTATACAAAATTTAAGCATATATTCAGAAGCAAGCCTTTATAAACAGAAACTATCTATACAAACCAATTAGTTTCTGCTTTCCAGATATATCATGTTTTTCTGAAAAAACAGTAATCTCTAGGTGCTCTACCAGATTGTTTGCTGGTTTTCTGTTTCTTTGGTCTCTATGTCAGACCAGACTGAAGAATCCCTTTGCTTTTTTCCTGCCCCTCTGCTTGGCTTCATTTAGCTTTTTCCCTGCCCCTCTGCTTGGCTTCATTTAGCTTTTTCCTTGTGCTGTATTAGGCAACTAAGCTGTAAAACTAGGCTGAATCCATTGACTTTGTACATCTAATGGGAATAAATACGTGACAGCTAAGTGAAAAGTAAACAAAACACAAAAAGGCCACGTGGGGCCAGGCAATCCAGAGAGAATTCAAAACCAAGTCAGCATATCAAAGTAAGCAATGTCAGTACATCATTTAGATTAGGCTTTGACAATGTAGATTATGTTTTTAAAGACTGTTTACACATAAAAGTTACTGAAGCAAGCCACACCGTCTGCTTGCTCACAAGATGTAGTGCACAAGGAACGGCTGCATTTGGGACACATTCCTTTTTACTGCAGGCCTGGCAAGGGAATATTTCCTATTTCCATCTGTAGGCATGGCAGGGGGAGGATTTGTGCAGATTTTGGAGCAGAAGGGGAGCCATATTATCTGTGGACTCCACAGGACTTGCAGAATAAAGAAAATTCTTTTCAAAGTGCACACACACACACACACACCAGCAGGACTGGGCCAGTTTTAATCTTCACGCTCTGGAAATTGTCAAAAATTATTTTTCTCTCCTCCCAGTAGAGGTTTAGGTCTAGCTAAATAGGCAGAGAATAAGGGATAGACGTGAATTTACAGTTAACAAACAATACAACTTGAATGCTTGTCCTGTAGGTACTGCCACTCACAGAGCTCTTCCTAGCATGGGTTGTTCTGATCTTCCTACAGGCACCACTTGAGTAAGAAATAGCATGACTGAGAAAAGAGCCCTTCCTAGGAGAATTTAACAGGATAATGACTCAGCCTGAAAAAGGATCATGATGTGCAGAGAATAAGGGAGGGAAACAGGAGACAAAAGCAGAGGATCAGAAGTGGGCAAATGAACCCTGAAAAGGATCAGATGGACTTTCCGAACAAAAGAATTAAGGAAAAGCGGGGTTCAAAACCTAAGTAATTTTACATGTGGGACATGACCTTAGAGGTGATGGAAAGAGCAGAGGGTTATGTTTTGACACTCGCTTTTGTCCTAACATGCCTTTTTATCATCCTAGTGCATTGAATTCACCTAAATGCTTGTAAGGAGACTGATCAGCTGCTCAGCTGGTCAGGAAAAATTCTCTTGATTTAGCTGCCTTGCTGTAAAACAACTCACAAAGAGAATATATAAAAGTGGTAAAAGCACTTACTGTCAATAATATCTGTGATGAAGTGGTATATATAAGATCCTCAGAGCAGAGCTGATATCATCACAGTTCAGGTTCCCACAAAGATATTACTTTTCATAGATAAGATCTCAGTGAGACTCAGTTAAAGTGCACAGGGCACAAAAGAGCTTGAAGAGCCAGAAGGGATCATTCCCATCATCTACCTTCAACACACGATTGCTCCATGCATTAAAATACATCCTTTTTAGCATTTTTGCCCTTTTCACTTACAAATCTGAGGAATTCAAAACCATGGAGCAAACCTAAGTTGTAATTGTCATACTTGCCATCTCCCACTTTACTTCTTGGTCTAACATTTTTCATCGCTATTCAGTGTATTTATTCTTACTAGCTATTTTTTTTTAAATATATAACTTTCTTATGTCATTCCTAGGTATTTATGCTCTGCAGCTCTAAATACTCACTCACACTTTGAGGCTGACACCTTCCAACTATTGATGGATCTTTCTGCTACTTAGCTGAGCTGGATATAGCTTTCTTTAATCTCTCCTTGCAAATCTATCAGTTCACCCCCCCATTAGCAGTGACTCTACTTTTGAACTGTCTCCAATTCTTAATTTTTATGCATGGGAGAAACACCTGTTTCACTAGGAGAGAATCAGTTATCTGCCAGCTCTGGAGCTATAGGATTTCCTTTTTAGCTTACTCTTCTGAGAATCAGTCTAAACTCTTTGCCCAGGGATCTTTCACACTGCTCAAGACTGGTTTCAGCTTAAAGGACTAAGAATAACATTTTGCTAGAGTATAGCATAACATGAACACTGCAGACATTTCAGGGATTTGCACCTACACTATGGAAAGAGGAGATGATGCTCTCTGTAAAACGACAAGGGAATTTCAGAACAAATTGTCAATTAAAAACTTCTATCCTTCTCCCTCTTACCATGGGAAGCACATATTTTGCAGCTCTTCAATAGCTATGCAGAAGACTTCTATTTGGGCTTCAAAATCAACAGCAAAAATTCCAGCTCTGTATTATGAGAAAAAGGATCTTACATTCAGCCAATTATGGGAGCTAAATGAAAGCAGAATCTCCTTGGCAAAAAAAAAAAAAAAGAGGATCCTTGCAACACATGTAACTCGCTACTCCCTGAAGAACTGCATCCCCCCAGTTGTACGTTTCCTCATCATTATATTGGCCTTTTGTGGAGAGAGAACAACATTTCAGGATGGTGGCAGATCGGGATGCTGTTCACACATGGCCCTGCAGCCCTGGATCACCAGGGAGGTGTCTGTAGGAGGGCACCACATTATCATTCTGTGGCAACCCCAGCTCTCCAGTCCACCGGGGCATGGAGAACTGACACTTCACTCTCCTTCCCTGTGGCCTCCCACCTGTCACTGTGGCAGAGGCTGGAAAGACTTTTCGAGTATCTGGTATCTGTTGCCATAGGGGAAAAAAACCCAAACAAACCCAACAACAAAACCATGCAAAATTGAAGCTGTTAGTTGTTCATCAGGGTATTTTGAACTCATGTACTGCAGTGGTCATTAAGTGAAACTGGGAGGTGTGGTACCACACAGAAATGCTTGACCTGACTTCATGGTCCTGTGAGCAATTCCAAAGGAGTTACTGTAAAAAGGGTTGTTACACAGAACAGGCGTCATCAGCACATAAATGTTAAAACTATTTCTGTAGGGCTGTTGTATTTCTATTTTATATCACTGAACACTTACAAAATTTTTCTTTGCTGAAGCCCTGTCTGAAGATATTAGCTAAAATTCATCCTGGATGACTCTGCCAAAAACCTGTTGAGTTATAAGAGGAAAACATTTAAAGCCATTACACTGTTGCATATGCACATATTTTATGCCAAGAGGGATGTGGATAGTATTTCTTGTTATGTGGATAGTATTTCTAACCCGCTCATGCAGAGTAAGCTGAATAATGTAATTTGTGTACAACCCTGGCATTCTAAAAGCACATTTCTAGGTCTAGCAAATGTGAAATTTCAGAAAAAAATAATTGTAAGTAAACAGCAACCAATTGCTGCAATTTTTTATACTTGTATTCTTGGATAATAGCTTTTCTGTATTTTGAATTCCTCTATAAAAATAGAGAAATACAAAGAATCCTCATGAAAGAAAAGAAAAATCCACAATAGATTGCAGGTTAAAAAGAACTGCCAGTTATTTTTCCTGAGGACCTCTTTAAAATATTTCATTGTACATAAAATGTGTTAACTGTTACTAAAAAAAATGGAACTCATAATGGCAGGGAATTTTAACCTTAAATTGATTAAAATGATATTAATTTTCTAGAAGAACATCTGAAAATTATTAGATAATGCTAATGAAGCCCATTTTCTGAACACCCTGTGCCTACACCCCTGAGACACAGTGGTGGTGCTTTTTATACTCCTTTCCATTACCAATCAGGTGCCAACTGCTGAACACCTTTCCCTGCCTATGAAGCTGTCAGCTGTAGTATTTGTTGTATTTTAGCCAAAACCAGAAGCAGATGCCTCCACAGCATAGCAGCAGCAGCTCCAGCTCTGACCTAAACCCAATCAAGGATACTGATTAATTACCTGCTCCCTACAGCACTTTGAGGGTCCCGTTCTCCAAAACGGGCCATTCCACTGCCGTGACTACAGATGGGAAAAAACACCATGCAGTGCTGCTAGCTAGACCCATGCCCATCAGTGTGGAGCTGAGATTTTGGCATATATAAATACATAAATCAAATTTTTGATACACTCTTGCCATGTTCAGCAAGTGTGCAGCAGCTACAGCCTGCAGAGGGCTGTGCTCCTCTCTACAAAACAGACTTGCCAAGGCTGCTATTACACAAGGAATGAAGGAGAGGGGAGAAAATTGAATGAACATTTGCAAATAGATGAGCGAGAGCTGGTATAGGTGATGTGGATATCGTACTCCAAAGTGGGGAAAGGAAAAGATGAAATCTGAGGCGGAAGCCTAAATCTAGATTTTCAGATTGTCAGATGTTGGCAAACAGCTTGATGACATTCACAAGAGAGGGGGTTTTTTTTCAGCAGAAGGGAATGGAAACCCTTTTCATAATCCTCTTGCAAGAGGCCAATGAAGCTGCTGTTTATCAGACTGCAGCAGGAGTCAGATCTGCCTTCAGAGAAATTCTTACTTGCTAATTTGTTTTCCTCTGGGGACCAAGGTTTCAAGTCTTGGTTTTGTTCACAAAGGGCACAAACCTAGCTGACTTCTATTTGGATCCCAGTGAAATAAAACTACATTTCAGCTTTGTTGAATAGACCCCGTATATTTACGGAAGTAAATCTTTTCATACATCCAAAGTACAATTTTGGCATTTCTTGCCGCACAGTCTTGCAAGACAGCACGTGTGGCTGATCTGCATAACTTAAGAGTGAAATGCAGTCATGCAGTCAGGGAACCTGAATCTGACTGACAGCTCTCTGCAGTGCAAGACAAGAGCTGGATTCCCGTGGTGGTATTAGAGCACAGAATAAAAATTCATATACATATATGTATATATATGTATACATATAAACATCTACTCAGTCATCAAGGCAACCAGCTACTACCACCACCTTTAATATGCAATTTTACAGGGTCTATAGAAAGCTATTTAAATTCAAGGGCCACTATTTGAAAAACATTGAAATGCATTCTTTGTACTTATTCAAACAGAAAACTGTGGAATAGTTTCTAAAAGTATCATTGAGCCCAGGAGCAAACAGGAGCAGGAAAATTAAACACCAGGAAGCTTAGGGGAAGACAGAAGAGGTTAGAAATCCCAGCCTCACCTCCTCTTCAGTATGAAGTTTATCTTTCATTACAGTGCCATATCAGCTTGAATGGCATGTCTATTTGTTAGACATAAAACTTAATCAGGAAAAGCATTAATTCCTCATATGCAACCTGCCATCAATTTCTTGAGAAAAGCCTCATGATCACATGTTCACTTGTTCCACTGGGCAGACCTTATAATTAATCCAGAATTAGAATTACTCAGGTATGAGAGGTCTGTAATGAGGGGGCACCACAGTGTCAGAACTTTCCCAGTGCTCAGTGCCTTCACATTTTGCCATTGCAATTAAAGGTATCTTGTCAGTTAAGAAGAAAGAAAATAACAAGTGCAGCAAAACAGTGGAGGCCAATAGAAGGTACATTTCTGAGGGTGGTGGGAGAACAGAGCCAGCTGCTTCTTCAGGTGATCACAGCAAAGCACTAAAAACCAGCAGATCATGCTGATCACTGACATGCAGCTGAACCACAGGTTTGTTAGTGGAAGACACACAGGAGAAAAAAATAAATCTCAGCAAAGCAGGCCTTTGAAAGGTAAGGAAGCAATACCTTTTTTTTGTTATTCCAGCTTCTCACATTTTTTGACAACTAAGTGCTGCAGATAGCAATGCATACTATTTTAAGAGAATCACTAGTGAAGGTCATATACAGAAATTATAAGAAAGCACTTCAGAAAATTTGATCTGTGGTAACCAAGTGGCAGTCTCAATAATGAGGCAAATTTAAACCAAATGTTGCTAAAGTGATTCCCCTCTTCTGATAAATTAATATTTTTGTGGCAGTTAATTCCCAATAAAAGAACATTTAAATGAGGAAATGTACATGGGTCAATACTCTTCATTTGGGTAAAAATATAATTTGTGGATTCAAGGACCATGAAGAAGTTAAACAGAGGTGAATATAGAAAAGCAGCATCCCTCTTGATATTAAATCAATCCAGTATGATGCTCACTGAAGGGTTCTTGTCCCCCCTTTCTAGAACAGAAGCCTAACTGCAAGTTTTGGGCAGATTCCTTTCTCAAAGACATGCTTACTGAATACTAACTGCAAGGAGAAAAAATCATTAGAAGTCAAAAAACTACCCATCAAAACCATTCATCTGTTGAAAAGGAACTTTAACCA
This sequence comes from Nicator chloris, assembly GCA_013400495.1. Lineage (NCBI taxonomy): Eukaryota > Metazoa > Chordata > Aves > Passeriformes > Pycnonotidae > Nicator > Nicator chloris. The sequence goes on from WAAE01026604.1 coordinate 379,687, forward strand.
CAAGAAAAATCTTTGCAAAACTACCAGTGAGACTGAAAAATTCTTCAGTAAAAGCTCATTTGAAATAATACTTTCATTTTAGAAACTTATTTTAAAGAAACAGACTTATCTTTCAGTTTTTTATATTCTTTGTACATGAGCCCTGACCACTTTCCTAGTGGTAATAGGATTCAAGATGTCCCACTACTCACACAAAAGAATTTAACTCTCTTCTTTAGAACCATTGTATTCTTCTCTTTTTGATAAGCATCTCCTGCCCAGATATGGAAGGAGCTGGCTCGGTCAAGACACAGTATCTTGAAGCTTCCAAAAAAAAAACCTTCCCAGCCCCTCTTTTCCCTCTCTCTGAAATCACATTGCACAACAACTTTGCATGTTTTCCCCTCATTCTGCTAACCTGCAGGAGACAGGAAGCACTAACTGCCGGCAACCTGTACAAGCTTGAGCTGGAGCGTGCAGGAACAGGTTTGCATCACTGGAAGCTGCTCAGTGCTTCCACACCAGTTTGCTTGCATACAGACTTTGGTTGCCTCAAAAGCCTCCTCTTCCTCCGGAAAACCTGCATGAAACCACCTCTCTTCTCTGGCAGTCAATCTTACACCTAAATGCAGCAGGTCATGGGGCCATGGAAAGAAGGAAACAGATCTGTCCCCACCCCTTCAGGTTTCTACCTTTCAGCAATACCTGGCATCCCCTTTCTCTGAGAGCTGAAAAAAGGCTGCCATAGGGTGTCTCCAAGCACTTCTTTCAGAAGACTGAAAGTTCAGGCTGCAGCACAGGCTGGTGCTTAATGCCACCACACCATACCTTGTCACTGGCTTGTCAGGTCTTTGGAGACCCCACTGCTGAATGCACTTTGGTTCTTGCCAGAAAGTGTTTTGAACTCACAGGAAAGGAGAACATTACAGATTTGAGCTATGAAGGCTTTCTCTTTCTTTTGCAGTTTAGGAGCCATGGAAGATATCAGGAGCTGTGGCAGGGGGAAGAAGACCAATGCAGTCCCATTTTTTTACTCAGCTCAGGCTGCCTTCTTGCTATCACCATGCAGACAACTGAAAAGATGACACAACAGAACAACTTGTCACATAAAGTCCCTGTAAGTCTTGAAGCTAGCTCCTGTCTCTGCTGCCCTGCCTGCAGCCAGCCTACAGCCCATGCCTGCAGTCACAAACTGGGAACTCAAACCCCTGACACAAAACAGTGGATACAATGATGCTGCTAGAGTCGCTCACAATGCACGGCCAGGTAAAGGAGCAGGCACCCAAGTTCTGTATGTGCAGAGGTAAATAAAGATGTAAGAAGTGTCCAGAAGGAGTTTCAAGTTCAGAAAGCACCCAAAACAGTCCAACAGCTCCTGAGCACTCTCCATAGCCATCCAGGGATTTAACGTTCACTGCTACTCTAATTTCAGGTGATAGCTGGGCTTTTGCATCTTTACAGAGTGAAATATTTACAGCCTTTGCCTTCAAATGTACACAGAGCAGTTCATCTCTGGGCACAGGTATTTCCGCGTATCCAGGGCTGTAACATTCATTTGGCACACCTTTGTAAATCACAAATGAACTGCAAGTCACACACTTCCCTTATATTTGCATTTAATTCATCCTGACCTGCCTGCACCACAGCTCAGGTGCCAGAAATCAGTTACAGATGACAGAACTGAAAAACAGCTGCCAAATATCAACAGAAAATAAATAAATTACTGAAAAACAATCAATTATGCTTGAGGAATCATTCAGGACCAGTATTTTTCATGAAAGATTTTTAACCCTTTCTTTCTCCTGAAACAGGAATCAACAGAAATTCCTGCGTGGGACACTTGAAACAAATTCAGAAATGTAATGTTAAACACAGAACTTGTGCTTGGTGAAAGTGATAGATTGAGCTGGACAGAAATTAGTTATCTTCCTGAACAAGGAATATCAAGATTTTGAATTAAGGAAAGATATCACTAATTTTAGGACCAAAAGCAGTAAAAAAAAATCCAAACTGGAGAATACTTTATTCCAAAAAGTTGACTTCAACCCAAATTACTTTCCCTGCAAAGGGTTAACATTTCAAAATGGAAAAAACCCATTTTGATCAAAAAAAGGTCATAATTGAATATGAAAATATCCTATGATGACATGTTGACAGTTTTAGTGCTTTTGAACCTGCACAGTATTTTATAAAAATACCTCCTTCCTTACAGTTTCAGTTTCAATTATGATTATATTCCAGTGAATAAATCCCTAATGATAACTCACTCTGGTTTACTTGAGCCATGTTTTTAGACATCTTATAAAAATCTAAATATGTATAAATAGAAACAATAAGCACTTGTGTTTTCTGTTCCATTCTATATTTCCTGCAAATATAATAAATCATGGACACTTATGTCTCTTTATGTATTTCCTAAGCCTGTCAGATTCAAACTTGGACAAAATATGCTGAGAAATGTTATTACATCATAAACAAGGATAGTTTTTTGGTAAACATACATTACAATTAGTCACCCAGCCTTACTTATTTTCTTAATTTGAATTTGATGTGTATACCCCATGTCACTGGGCATACAAATAGAATACAATCAGGTTAAAATCAACTACTTGTTCTAGTCCTACAACATTAATAAAAATGCCAGCCAAGGTATTTTTGAGATGAGTGATGAGAAAAGTAAAGTGCTTATGAAGGAGAAAACAATTTCATCATGGAGATACAATGTAATCAGAGCTTATTTGCCGTTTTAAAATAAAGTAGCATTTCAGCTAGAATTAGAAACATTAGGATTTTTAAATGGAAACCAATGAACACAAATTTTCTCTTCACTTGTTAAGGGATACTAAAGGACGCTACACAGCTTCTGACACACTGGTGATAAGTGCCTGACCAAGTTTTCAGGAAAAGCAGCTGCATGCCTGCATCTGTGCAAACAGCCTTGCAGCTGTGCAGTGCTCTGCATGCAGATACAGCTCCTTTCTCTCTGCAGCTCTACTAAAACATCATACTGCACACATGTTGCAGGCTCTTCTGAAAATATCATCCCTTCACACACAAAGGGAAAACACAATTCCTACAAACTGACATCTATGTCACATCCAATACAGTATCATTGTTGCTACATCGTTCACGTTAAATTTTAGGAAAAAACTTTAATTTGCAAGATGTGTACAAGAAAGCAGAGTAAATATCATGCCAGAAAAATATATTCCCTTTATCTTATGGATGACATATCTATGAAGAGCATGTTATATTGTAGCTGAAGAAGATAAAACCACAATAACATTTTTTCTTGTCTCTTTTAAAATTTCTTTTGAGTTGCGTTTTTGTCATACTTCAAATTATTTAGAGCTGAATAATGCAAGTACAATGGGAATCTGAGGCCCAATACAGGCATCTACATTTGGCAGCTAGTGAATAACTAACAGTCAGTTCTGTGGGCTTACTCTGTACCTACATGGTGCACACACCAGAACTTAGGTCTAGCTATGTATGAGCTGAATGAATGAGATAAATCACAGACTGTAAAAATGTGACAACAGCATAAGAATAAAATAAAGAAATCTGCTGATTGAGAATAACATGATAAAGGTAAGATCAAAACTGCAGTTTATCCAAGACTTGTCATGGGGTGCTAGAAATTCCTCATAGCTTAAAAATTTTATGGAGTAGTAATAACTAAAATAAACTGAAAGCTCTATAGAAGGTATGCAAATCTAAGTCCTGAAAGGATAGAGCACAATTTTATGCAGTATCAGTCCTAAAGTGTACCATGTACAACTCTATGGGGACAGAATAAACTCCACCAGGCCTTGGACTACCATTACAAAGAAATTAAAAACAAACCTTCTGTAAGCTTCTGTTATTTGGTTGTGATTTGTCTTCCTTCAGCCAGGAATGGATCTGGATGTGATATAATGTTATGTTAAATAATTGCTGTCATGAGATCTCCCCTTTGCAACTCTGTTCAAAAGGTTTGCAGCAGCCAAGTCAGCTTCCAATCAGGGGACGGAAATACCAACTGAGCTCAAGTCTACCACTGACTGTTTTCAATGGATGCCAAATTTGAGCTAAAGATTTTTCATGTTGGATGGAGAAATTAACTTTGAAGATGTGAAAAAGGGTGTGGTAGAAAGAGAAAACCTTAGGTGGGATGTTTGAGGAAGGTGGAGAAGCCAGCTGATTAGAGGTCAAGGTCTCGAAAAGCAGGACACTAGTTCGGGAACAGAGAGGTACAGCAAGAAGCACAGCAAAATCCATCAGACACAACAAATCTATGTGATCTTTAGCTACATGCTTGGCTGATATTTCCACTCCACTAGACTTTATTTAAATTTTTCAAAATCACTAAAGTGTCTAAAAAGGTGGGGAGACTCTCAACACCGCACATGAGAGGATGTATTCAGAACTACAATTTTCTTACTCAAGATCGCTATTGACTGCTATCAAAAGACAAAATACTACCCTTAGTATTTTCCACAACTGTTGTAATTCACAAACATATGCTGTATGTCATTACATTAGCCAGAATTTTGGTATGAGCTCTTCTGAATTACTTCTGGGTTTGCCTAGTTTGATTCTCTTCTGAAATCTCATATTTTTTCTGCTGCCTTTGCTGTGTTCCATCTGCTGCTCACTTTGTTAGATCTGAAACAGTTTAATGATCACTCTAATCAATAATAAGATACTGTTTAAAGAAAACCAGCTCCTTCGTTTAGCTTTCAGCATGGCCATAGCATAATCAAAGACGTTCAGTTTATTAATAGCATAATCTGAAGGACTGGAAGCACTTTGCAAACATTCATTAACCAATGCTCACATTTTCCTTTTGTGAGGAAACATTCCTGCTTTTGCTGTTTACACCTGCCCAATGTACACCTACATTGTTGTGTGTTGCCTCCTGACTATGCTGTGAAACACAACCAAGAGATTCATACAAAAACTTGAGTGTAAAGACATGACTTGGGAAAAATTGTAGCACTCGAGGCCAGAATTTTCATCCTGAAGATACTGCTGCTGATAACCATCTAATATTTTTCATGCCAAATTCTGCTTTTGAGCATGCAGTAGCTATGGGCCTCCTCTCTATGAGGGATGAGCAGACTGGTGTCCTCTTGTATCAGTTCTCAGTGAAAACCCATGAATGAGGTGACAGGGTACTTGTGCCCATTGAGAGGCCCAGTCCAGCAGCTTTCAAGTGCATACTTGAATGCCACATAAAACATGACCATGCCCAGAACTCCTGCCAGGTGTGAAACAAAGCGTAAAGATTTTCAAACTTGGGTTTGTCACATTTTTCTGACCACTTGCAGTTTAGAAAGCAAGGCCATGTCGTTTCTCCATGCTGGAGGACATAAAGTATTGTTTTCGGTATCGTCCAGAGGTGACAAATTCAGACCATTTTGGACCAAGTTATGTTGCAGTACCTTGGATCAACCACATGTCCTGCCCATCAATATCTTATAAAACAGAGTATTAAAGAACTGCATCCTGGAATAAATGGAAGATTGAAAAGAAATTTAGAGGTTCCCTGGGAATTTGTATTAGAGAGAGTCAGGGACAAGTCTCACTAATGGGAAGGTGCCATGTCCTAGATTTGTTTACTTACAGGGTGAGAATTCTTGCTAGAAAAGTATTTGTCTTTGTTTTGACTGGGATGATTAATTTTCTTCATAGTACCTAGTGTGGGCAATGTTTTGGATTTGTGCTGCAAACAATGTCAATAGGACAGGGATATTTTCCTTAGTGCCGAACAGAGATTGCACAATGTCAAGGCCTTTTCTGTTCCTCTCACCACCCCACCAGCGAGGAGGCTGGGGGCGTACGAGGAGTTGGGAGGGGGCACAGTTGGTACAGCTGGGCCAAGGATATCCCACATGTGACATCATGCTGGGCATACAGAGCTGGGGGAAGAGCTGGGCATACAGAGCTGGGGGAAGAAGGGGGAAGAAGGGGGAAGAAGGGGGAAGAAGGGGGAAGAGGGGGGAATGTTCGGCGTGATGGCGTTTGCCTTCCCAAGTACCCATTACACGTGAGCCCTGCTTTCCTGGGCGTGCCTGAACACCTGCCTGCCCGAGGGAAGTGGTGAACGGATTCCATGTTTCATTCTGGTTGCTTGTGTGGCTTTCTCTTTACTTATTAAACTATCTTTATCTCAAGCCATGAGTTTTCTCACTTTGACTCTGTTGATTCTCTCTCCCATCCTGAAATGAGGGAAGTGACAGAGTGGCTGCGGGACTGCGACGCCGGCTGGGGTTAAACCATGTCTGCATTACACAGAAATCCTGCTCTGAGGTCAGAGATAAAACAACACAATCTTCTACCCTTTGACTGATGCTATGATCAGAACCCTTACAGACTTTCATAATACAGCTGCTTATCTACTGAGTTTTTCATTGCAGATGCATTGTGTTTTCCACCCATCTTGATACAGCCCCTGGGATTGATATCTCTCCCTCTCTTACATTCAGCGTGGAATGGGGTCTGTTTTCTTTGATTAAATAGCTCTTCTGCAAACAGCCATAAACACCAATCAGCCCCCATGCAGCAGGAAAGCTTTAGAGCTGAGGATAGTAAACAGCTCTCTCCTGCCATTGTAATTCAGGAAGGGAGTTGTGCAGCCCGTCTAGAGCAGTTATTTCATGCAAAAGAATAGAAGAATGATATGTGATTACAGCCTGGTTAAAATGCTTCTTAAAATACTCCACATGGCACTTTAATCCTCTCCTCCCATCGCTTGGCTCTTGAAAAGAAACTCATTTATTGTAGTCACATTTTCAAACTGGACAACTCTGCCACCTAATGCAAAGAGAAAAATGCATTTTTCTCAAATGCAAGGAGACATAAACTGCTTGATGGCAATTTAACTAAAGAGCATAAATGGTGGAAAAAACCCAATTATAGCTACTCCTTAGCCTAAGGAAATGTTCTGCTTATTTAAGAGAAGAAGTTTAGCTTTATTTTTAGTTGGCACACTTCAGGAAAACCCACTGGCCTACCTGGCAATAAGGAGAGCAAAGCAAAGCACCTCCAAGAGCCTCTGCTCACATCGTGACATCACACTGTGGTGCAGTCTGACAACTTGTGCAGAGGAGACTTTCTGCCTACTGTTATTATCCTTTAAAGAAACAACCCCCTACATCCCAACCTCAAGATTTTGTTGGCATGAGTATGATTTAATCCCACCAAAGTAAATCATAGGTTCTGGCATGCCTATGAGCAATTACTTTTGTATAACAACTGTCCAGTTCAAACCACCTGATCTGCTTCAAACTGCTCGTCTTTCTCCTCCCTCCCTCCTTAAAGACAACGTAATTTTTTTTCCTCCTAACACTGTGAATAAATGAATAAGTTGAATTGATTGAAATAAATCAGTAAAATCACATATTCTAACAAAATGCAGTTTTACTAGACCATTTCCCACTATTTATATTGCAATGACTGTCAAAAAGCAGCCAGCAGCACAAGTCTGCTCAGTCTCTTGTCAACCAGACCTGTTTTCAGATTAGATATTAGAGATCTCTGTGGCTGTAAAACTTCTATGCCCAATCAAATGCATACAGGTATTTAGAAGCACAGACCCGGAGTTTGTAAAACTACCACCATTTTGGGGATGCATAGGGTTCCCTTCTTGTATTTGAAAAATTATCCTTTTTTGTGTTTTATTTCTCTCCATGGTATCTTAAACTATCCTGTTTCGAGACTAGGATGACTTTAAGGGCAATCATCTCTTACAATTATATCTTCTGATACTTACACATGTTTGAGACTAGAAAGCTTGATTTTTCTCAAGTATTCTAGCAGTGCTTTTTAATTTGCAATTTAATTTTCCTGTGCCATTCTTATTACTTCACTAGCATGTCATTGCCTACCAATATGTTTATTAATGTCTTGACTATTCATGGATGTTATTGAAAAGATTTGCTGTTGGAGCAGATGCAGGCTGTCCTCATCTATCGACTTTTTCTTTTCATGACTTCCAGCTGTAGAAGTATTAGAAGGAAAAAATTCTGTATTATTTCATGAGGAACTATCAAGTGTCTTACAGTGGAGACTTCCTACAGAACTACTCACTGCAATTGCATTTCCTGGTCCCCAGAACAGGCATTTTGTTTGTTTAGTAACAAGTTGTTGAACAGAAATTACCTAAAGCTATCAAAACTGTTTTATGAATGATTGGTATAGCAGCTCTAAAAACAGGAGACAAGACCCCTCTGCTACCTCTTATGCTTCTCTCATGATTTTAGACTTGCAGCCTCACAAAGTCATGCTTTCAGGCTGGAACGTGGGGGATGTATAAAATGCACTCTCTCATTATTTCTATTCATCTCTCTTTCCTGTTGCATATATCTTTTAAACAACCTGACATTCAATGCCATCATTTGCATTTGTTAATGCATCACGAAGTATTTGGGTATCATTAGAATATGTTAATACACAAAAACGATAGCTGGAAACATTTAAGCGAGAAAGCGAATACAATACCAAGTTCTGTGCCTGGAGCAAGTGTGTGCTCCCTTGCCTCCATCCATTGATCATGAGACAGAGTCTGCATTTCCCTCCTCTGCGTGTGATACATCCCCAGAGCAGCCCACCACGCTACCAGCTGGGCTTCAAAGTGACAGTGGGAGCTGGGGAATGCTTCGTCTGATTGCAAATGGAAATTGTTGCACAGATCAACAGCGAAACATTGTAAGCCGATGGAGATAACAAAGGGGATGTCTAGCACTGGGGAGAGGTGACGGGTGGAAAGAAGAAAGGAATTTAGAGAGCTGGGGAAAAGTTGGAGGAGCTGTTATCCAAACAGAAGGGACAGAGGGTCAAAAAGCAGACAAATGAAAAAGTAGGAGGGAGGAAACAAAGTGAAGTGAGAATTCAGAGGGAAAAGAACAAGCAGAGGTTGCTGGAGCTGCGTAGGAGTCTGTGTAGTCCCCAGACACTCTTGGGAGGGTGGTATTATTAATCTTCATGAACCTAGAAATGTTACAGAACCTCTGCAGGAAAAGCACTAAGTTAATGGAGATAAGATGGAGAAATAAGAGCTCACAGGACCAGCATAGCAGATGCTTGATAACTTGCATGTCCCCTATAGCCAAACAAGAGTGCTCCAAATGCCAAAGTACTCATCTTTGTCAGACATTTTGTAGAGTTTTTCTTTCTTAGGATAACAAGAATGCAAAATGATGTAGCAATTTTTGACAGAAATTTTCCACTGATGCTTTTAAAAAAGGGGTCTGGAACTAGATTTAGGCACAAAAGAAAATGTGTAGTTGTTAAACTGCACAAATTCAAATCTTGTGTCACCCTCCCACAGGAAAATGTCCGCAAGAAGCAATCTGAAGAAGTAAAAGAATAACTTCAAATGCCGACATTTTGCTCATCCCAAGCTTGTTTCCCTACAAGTTGCACAGACACGACCCTGATGTGACCAGCCTAGGAAAACATGCCTGGCAGTTTGTAACTTCCATCAGGACTCCCTCTGGTTTAATAAAAAGTAAGGTACATGCTACTCAAAAATCCAAAGAAGGGAATATCCCTCCACAAGCTGCTGACACAGGAGAAGGTTCACTGCACTGAGGCACCTCAGCACAGCTTGCTCATCCCTCATCATACAGTTTTTGGTCATTTAAAGCTGTTGGTCATAACCTTTTCTGCTGAGGCAGTGCCATAGATTGAAGAGCCTGGGAAGGTACCATATAAAATTTTAGCAACAACATTAGAGGTAGATTTATGGGTTGGAAAAAGTAACAAACATTTATTATCTAGCAAAAGTTTCCTTGCATTGCTTTTCGATTATATATATCCAGCACGTTTTCACTGTAAGATGCCACACCAGAACCGCTATCACTCCAGCAGCAGGGCCCAAATAACAACTGAGACCTTACAAAACTGACCCCTCAGTATCTTTCTGCCCCAAAGACTCTGCATCTCCCAGACCCTTCCTGGCCCCTGCAGCAGATAAACTTTGGCTTTAATGGAGAGAGCAGCATGCAGCAGAACTTCCATTTTGCTACAAATATATCTGTGAAGACATTTCCAGTCTTGTTCTCTTTAATAAATCCCGTGTGTTACTCAGGAGATGGTTTGTAACAGCACCCAGGAGGGCTGTTTCTCTTTCAGGCCTCTCCCATGCTAATGCATAATAAATGTACTCATCACCTACTAAATACTCACAAACCTTTTCTTTTATAGAATATGACAACAGCATTGCTCTGTTAGATGTGAATATGCACAAACTAAGCTACTCATTTGTAGGGGTGGGTTCAGCATCCTTTTCTGTTTATGCCATCCTTTCTAACAGGTGACACCCTAACAGAGGGTGACCAGCTGAGAAAAATTAGGCAACAAATAATACTAGCAAAAAAAATTACTGTGAGTATTATCCTGACATGCTCATGGCTCAGCTTTTACAATCACTTACTGAAAAAGCACCCTTTTTCTTAAACTATTTCCTAATTGTCAGTTTTCTTACTCCCTGATACTTTCCAAAATTTTTGATCCTGTAAAAATCCCAGCTTCAGGACAGAACTCAGAATTTATACAACTAATCACCTGCCAGTGCAAATGAAAGCAGCATTCATGCTGCTAAGTTATTCAGAAATTTAAAGTCTGCCATATCTAATGCTTGGGATTATGGTATTCAGATGTGATAGGGCCATGGAAACAAATGGGGATACATTCCAGTCTGGCAGCAATTCCCAAAGTGCTCAGCACCAGAAAAAGGCACCAAAAGATAGAAAGTCCTCACACAGGAAGCCACAAGCAGTTACTCCACATGGGGTGGTCAAGGTACACTCGCCATTAGAGTGTAGTGTTCCCACCTTCCCTACCTATCAGACACATCCCAAATTCTCCAGAAATAACAAGAACCCAACCAAGCAACAACAAAACAAAAAAACCAAACTCCTGTTTGTTATCTCAACAGCTGGAGACAGGGGACTATTTCACACACAATCAGTTCTACTAACACACAAAAAAGTTCAACTCTTTGCACGTGCCTGACGATTATTTTAGACCAAAAGGCTGGCAGTGCACCCTGGTCCTGATAGTGACAGCTGCCCCTCCACTCCTACAGAGCTGTGCTCCTGCCATCAGGGCAGGGAAGCACTCTGGACATTTTGCTCATGAGTCCGTCTTAACTGGTCCAGGTCTACCCAAGAAAAACATCAAAGTGAAGTCTCCAGTCACAAAGGAATCAGTTTTCCTCTCTGGACTATTTTGCCCTATAAAAAGATGACAACAGGGTTAGACACAGGCTAAGGTGTGAAGTACTGAGCACTGCATTTGGCCATCAGGATGACCGATGGGGCCCACTTCCCCATCCCATGCTCTCTCCTCAAAGGGCTGTCATCTGTCCTTTCTCCAGATGGAAAGTCTGCACTCAGCTCTCTGCAAAATGCAATTCTACAGGACTGAAGCAAAATTTGTTCCTCAGAGTATATTTTGCCGTTTCTTGTTTTTATTACCATTTCTAGTCATGGAATATGATCTTATTTTGGCAGATACTGTACAAAATAAGCCACCAAGAAAAATAGGTTGCCATCTTAGGCACTCCTGACCACTCTCTAGAGAAGAAAATTGCCTGTCTACAACAGCAAAGAAAGAAATTTGGACACCTAAATTAGACACCTCAAGTTACACATGATGAGAGTATATTTATAGCCATTGACAGATCAAGGTGAAGCAAGGTTTCAAGAGAGAATTATCTTGGAACAGAGGATGGGATATATCTGTGGGGAGAGCTCTAAATAACCAAGTTTTCAGGCAAACCAGCATCTGAAAACAAGCAGAAAACTTCAAGATTAGAAAACTGCCTCTGAGATTAATGCAATGATGTTATTGTTAATCAATGAGAACATTCAAAAGAAATATGTAGCTGGCACCATTGAATCTGGAGAAACTGAGAAATAACAAGGAGCAATTGCCCAATAAAATCTTATTTCCCCCCTATTTTATTTATACTGTATCAGATTGTTAAGAACTTTTAGTTCCCATGCTCATCTTTTGAAGTTAGGCTGTAGCTCTCCTTTGAGGATGAAGGCTGAAAGGTCAGGCACAGAGAGGCTGTTTTTTGAGAAATAGTATTCATCTGATAATGGTGGTGTTCATTAATTTAGTTCATTCTGGGGCACAGCAGTTCTTTGGTTTCCCCCACATCCCATCTATGACAGTATTTAGATGATTATCGTGTGTGTTCCTCTCCCCCCTCTGATTTGGCAGCTATAAAATAAACCAAAGGGAGGGAAAGAGCATAAAGATGCAACAAAACAGAGCTGCTCAGCTGATGGGTAGCGATCACAGCACACCAGAGACCTGGTTGTCAAGGTTTTTGTTAGTGTCATAACAAAGGGGAGCATTAAGGAGTTTGAAGGAAGGACATGACTATTGTCTTGAGGGAAAACATACCTTACAGAAGGGTCCTTAGAGAAAGCATAAAGATACTTTGTTTGAAAAAGGAGTTGTGCTGGAAGCTCACACAAATGCTTGCCAATTCAGAAATGAGAAAGCTGCAGGGAGAGTCAGAATTCACCATGAAAGGCCTTGAAAGTCAAGGCTTTTTTTTGTTCTTAAACCCAGGAGCATTTTCAATGGAACTAAATGCAAAAAGAATTCTTTATAGAGGCCCAAGAAAATAACAATGGAAACTACTGAAGTGACAGGCTGGAGGTTGTATGGGTAAATCATAGACATGGTATGGAAAGTAAATTGGCAAGACTTAACTAGACACACCAGCAATAGAATGAAAATTTAAGATGATGAAGTCAGCTTCTGTAGATTTTAGGCTGAACTATGTTAGTGGTCAGACATGAGCAGACAGCAGTGGAAAACACACAAATTTTATTTCAGATGAAAGAAGCTCAGCTCAGTTCAAGAGAAGGGAAATTTCAAGTTGTCTCCATGGAGTCAATTTGTTTGGGCTTAAGGGACAGGGAAAAGCTGTAGATAGAAAAGTCTATGGTGCTGGATGTAGCATGGCCCACAGAAATTTCAGAACAGCTCTGGAAAGTTCTCCAAAAAAACTGAGAGATGAGAGAGAGAGAGCAAGCACAGATGTTCTACCTTCCTTCTACATGGAAGGCAGAATGGCACAGCACCACAGCAGGACAGCAGTCAGTGACATCTGAGGTTGTTAAAGTGACTCGGGCGTACGCAGAATGAGCTTTGAACAGAAGTCAGGAGTAACTTGGTTGGCATTTCAGGGAGAGCAAAAAGGGGGAGGTACATTCAGTAGCATGTCAGATGAAACAGGAGAACATGAACTCAGATAAACCTTCCATAAAACTTTGGAGACAAAGAAATACAGCAATAGTTGGCTTGCTTAGTTGCTGAATGACCACATGTCCATGTAGATCCATTTCTTGATATGTAGGCTAACTCAAATTTTGCCTTACCCATTCTTTTGAATAAAGCCCAACTCTGCAGAAAATAACTTTTACAGGTGTTCTACTCTAGATAAAACCTGTGAAAACTGTCTAGAAAGTCGAAGTTCTATCAGACTTTATTATATACTCAGAAGTGTTGGTGAGGGAGAGCAAGCCTTTTGTTAAATGTACTTTGAATTCTGAGAAAATGCGGTGGTAGGGAAAGTTTTGCATTTAGTTTTTAATGCTATGCACAGAATCTGCTTCATGCTCTGTTAACTGTCACAGACCAGTTATTGTACTTCCCAAACACACTGAGCTCCTGAGCTAACCCAGATAACTATTAGCCTTCTGATAATGCCTGAAAGTAACGTTGCACTGTGTTTGTAGTGCTTTCTGGTCAGGATTCTAATTTTTATCAGTGCTGTAAGTTTTTAAAAGCCCCAGATATGGCAGTAAAGATACACAGAATTACAGAGGAAAAAAAAAAAAGCCATACCATCCACGATAATACAAAGTAAGGGCAGTCAGTGACTTTGATACTGAAAGGCACCTGTCAGGCACCTGTGCAGGAGGCAGTAATCGCAAAACAGACAAACTGCACCTTCAGCTGTGGGGCTGAACACATCAAGGTCTTAAGGTACTTCTCAACCTTATTACTGATACAGCAGACACAGAACATCTCACCTGACCCAGAAGCATCAGCTCCAGAGGCAGAGGGGAATCAGGGAACCGGTGTCTGGGTTGATAATTAGCCTTCTAACCAACAGCTGCACAGCGCATCCCCTGGTCGTGAATTGAGATATACTGGAGAACTGTCCCAGCATTTTTATATGCCCTCATCTCTTCTGCTTCCTATCCCTATCTTAGTCACTGCCAAACTGCTGAATCACAGTGCACATCCAGTACCCCAAAAGTCTGTCGTAGTTCTCTTTTTTTTCCCAGTGTCTTTTTATTGGGCTACTCCACGGCCAGAAATGTTCACAACGAGGATGTGTGGACTACCATATATTAACTGGATTTTTTGTGGTGCAATCAGTGGATCTGCCACAAGAAGGGAAATTCCAATGGCAAATTTGTGAGTATACCAGGACAATTAATTAATTAATTCAGGAGGGGTTTTGGCCCATCAAGATAAGTCTTCATGGTGTTGCTACTATTGTAAACATATTAAGCATTTCCATGGTCAGTTACTAACAATTTGTTCTAGCACAGAATTGCAAATTGTTATTACCCCTTTCTTCCCCATACAAATAACCTTAGCAGAGCTCTGTTATGGTCTAGTCATAAATACTTTCACTATTACAGTATTTTCAGGTGAGTAGAAGTGCCATCCACGGTGTCCAGAGAAAACAAATGGGCTCGCATGCTTCCACTGGCATTGCAATTAGGATCACAATGAAGTCCAAATCTCACGACCAAATTCCTTTTGATACTGTGTGCAAGTCAAAAAAGAAGCACTATGAGCCCACAAGGAGTTTCTCTTGATGCACCATCCAGAAGCATTATTTCACCTGACAATAATTCACAAGTTTCCTAGCAGCTAAATATTTTGCAGACAGAGTTAAATAGACAGAAGAGGTTTCAAACACATTCAGATTCCGCCTGGGAAAGGAATTTTCCACTCTGTACTACTGAGAGAAATGAAGACGCTGTAGGCTATGGTGTCGTGTTCAGAGGAACAAGGTGGGTAGGATAGGGCATTAGGCACTATTATACTCCAGGGAAGAAAGAGCAGACAGGGCCACAATAGAAGCGCTTCATTATATTTTAAATGGGAATAGTTCCAAGGATAGGAAAGCCTGTGGTGCTTGTAAAGGATTAAGCAGGGTAATGTGCTTTTTAAGAAGACATAAAGAGGTATGTAATGTGATATCTTTAAGCCTAAATGATTTTTCTTGGAGTCCTCAATGAATGTTTAAGCAGGCATGACTTGGGCCTCTGTAAATCCTCTCTGAATAAATAACTTCCGCAAAAACAGAGATTCCTAGGACAGAAGAAGATGTATATTTCATAACCTATGCAAAAAAAGGAAAATCAATTTGAGACACATGAAACACTTAGGAATAATAAAGAAAAAGGGAAGATAAAAG
Organism: Nicator chloris; assembly: GCA_013400495.1. Lineage (NCBI taxonomy): Eukaryota > Metazoa > Chordata > Aves > Passeriformes > Pycnonotidae > Nicator > Nicator chloris. Next base: position 395,120 of record WAAE01026604.1, read on the forward strand.
TGAATATTCTCCAGAATAATCCAGGCTTATATAAAAATACAGCTACCTCCCCATCCATTTTGATTTGACAGTGCAGGAAGACAAACAACTGAGTGCTTCCCTACCTTAAATTCAGACCTTCAACAGCTTTTTGCTGCCTTTTGAGAAAGGAAGAGACAATAAGTGGAAGAAAATATCTAAAGTGCCTGTGCTTTTCGGGCTGTCTCCTGTTTGAGGTACTTAAAATTGCTCTCTCTTCAGGGTAAATCTATCCAGCTGCTCTCTAGCTGGACCTGTGGTATTTATAGCTGTTCACTATGGATGGAACAGGAGCACACATGGAGATATGTATGCACCTGATTTATGAGAGGAACAGGACCAATAAATATCAAAACCTGAAAACTTACAATGACATGATCTCCCCATCTTATTTCTCTTGCCTGCCCTGCCCTCCTGCCAGGAAAAGCAGGTCAAAGCAGCAGAATGCCTGATTTAAAGTGTGACTGTGCAATCACTGTCATTTGGGCTGCATTGTATTTGCACTCACACAGGTGCTGCTCCACACAAAGACACTGGTACAGCAAGCAGGCAGTCCTGCTGAGTGAGAGGGGTGAGGTGCTGAGTGAATCAGTGGTTGGGCCCTCTCCTCCTCCCCCTGTTTATATAGACATTAGCATTAGACTGCTACTTTCCTCACAATAAAGTAGTGCCAGCTCCACTGGAGCTGGCAGAATAAAACCAAGGCAAAACTAAAGAACTTTTAGGATTTTACAAAAATATTTTGGGAAGCGTCTTCTGTGAAGGCTCCTTGCAAACCTCATTCAGCCTCTGAGGTGGTGCAGCTACAGATGGGAATGTCCACTGCATCCCTGCACACCTCTCTCCCGTGGTGGTCCCCCCGATCCCAATCCCTTCAGGGTCATTACTTGTCTGAGTGGAAGTCCCTTTCCCTGCACCTGTTTGGAGCACTCACTAAATCTCTGCTGTCTCACTTGGCACTCCAGGAAGGTTTGCTGAGGAGATCTTCTTGCAGAGCCTGGACAAACTGCTCTTCAGTCACGCTTTAGTGCTGATGAATGGGGGAAACAAAATGAGGCGCAGAGAAAGACCTGTTGGTGTATCTTGCCCACGGTTATAATCAGGTTAATAGCTCTGATGTGGCCAGCTAAATTCATTAAAGACCCTGAAGAGCATTTTGAAGCATATAAATAGGCCAAGGGGACCCATGAATTCTTTCTGAAATGTTTTCATTTTATGAAATGTGTTACAGAGATTATAATCTCTGCCTTTTATAAGATACTTTAAAAAATATTAGTTTTCCTTGCCTAAGATTAGCTTTTAACATCACTTTCCTCATGCAGCTTTCTTCCTGAGCAGGCCACTACCACTTCCCAAAAGCTTCTGGTGAACAGCAGCTGGCAAATAATCTTTTTCTGTGTCATTTCTTCCTGGAAATTGAAGGAAGGGGAGAAACTCTGCACCCACAGGTAGATCTGTATGTTCATTAGAATTAGGCTAAGACCTCTATTTTCTAAAACTGGAGGGGGGCCGGCTTGCTCACCTGACACAACTTAGTTTTTCGACATCATCATTTGCCTATTCCTGGCAAGCAAAAGCATGGGAAATGAAGAACTTGGATGTTTCTGGTTTTGTAGGTTTTAGGACAGCAGCTGCCATGTTTCCAGGAATGAAAACTCAACGACTGTAATCTGGAATTACCTGCCAGCAGGATATACTGCTTGGTTTTTCAAGCTAAAAGCTGTTAGTGAGCACAGCTGTGTTTGATGTACTCTGGCTTTTGATCCTTCTGAAACTCATTTTATAACTTGGGAAGGAAAACCAGAAGGAGGGAAGGTTCTTGGTTTTGGGTTTTTTAATATATACAAAAGGCCAATCCCAGCTTTATCAGCCACTTACTAACTGAGCTAAAATATGTTCTCTCAAGAAAACCAATTTCCTCCAGCCAATAAATCTTCAGACCTTTTTTTCTTCCTCTTTCAGCTTACGACTTTATCTAAAAGGGCTTCAAAAGTGCAGTTCCCCAGGACCTCTCCTGCCTCTTCTTTTATGCTGTTTAGTCCTTCAGAGGAGAAAATATGATCTCAGTAATCCAGAGATTGGATTGGGGATTTTTAAAAATCCAAATAACCTTTGTTATTTTTTAGTTCTTTTCTTATCAAGAGCTCACCAGAGATTTAATCATTCTTCTTGACATACTCTTTTCTCTTGTTGCTACCTAGAGTGAGAACATCAGAAATGTCAGGTTTTCCTGGGCAATGGATTTGGTGGAGACAAAAAAGCAGAGTTCATCTGGATTTTCAGAAGTCTCTAAATCGAAATTATAACAATTGTTATAATTATAACAATTATCCATGAACACACAATTCATGGATATTTTCAGTAGGAAATAGTCACATACTGAAGTTTAAAATAAAGTCAGCAAAATATGATATTTCTTTGATTTGATTTAGAAGTCTGAATATAAAGATGCAATGGTAGGGAAAAGCTTATATACAGCCACTCATTAACCCGTATTGACTCTTATACTGAGTCCTTTCATGGACTGGTGTTTCTACAAAAGCTGCAGCTGTCAGCCAGAATTTGGGAGGGAACTATTGCATTCACAAATGTGCCTACAAAGAGCTCTCAAAGTGTTTTTCCACTGCTAAACCTACTACAGAATGTGTTTGTGAATGTCTTTTTAAAGTCAAATCATCCGTTCCTGCCTTCCTCTCTCAAAACAAACACGATCCAGAGCTACAACAGAAAGCCAGGATTTTCAGTGTCAGGAGACTACAATAAAAAGATAACCAATGTCTTGTAGTCTGTGGTTCTGAGTCCAGTGTTCCTATTCCCATTTTGCACCCTTACAAACGCAGCCATCTCCTATCGAAAGACCTGTAAATACTTTTTGCAGCAAACAGTCTAGGTACTTACCTATTAATATGCTATTCAATGCCACAAACCTGAGAAGTCCCAATCCTCCGTGCCAGTGCAACGGGCTTTCAGGAATTGATTCCAGGCACGATCACTGCCTGGGTGCAAATGCATCCCTTTTAGCTAGAAGCAACGGCTGAGCAAACGTGGTGTAACACAGAGCATCTCCAACGGGAAGCATAGAGGAAGAGTGCCAGTACCTTCTGAATGCCTGCAGTGGACTCCAGGACGTTGTTCTCCGAGCCGTTGCTCCTGTTGATCATGCGCCACATCTGGGAATACATGCTGTCCCTCTCGAAGGGGTTCATCCCTTTCACCCGCACGTGCTCGTACACTGCCGAGTCCAGGACAGTGCCATAAGGAATATCTGTCTGCCTTGAGAGGTCCTGGAGAGACCTGGATTGTTGGGGAAGAAAAAGAGACATGGGAGACTTTAATCCACATTTTCAAGAGGAAGGAGCTGCAGGCAAACAAAGGGCAACACAGAGGAAGACAGGTGTCATGACACTTTCTTCTGTTGCTTTTTTTTTTTCCTTTTTTCCAAGACTGAAAATTTGTTTTTACGATTTAAGACACAAAGACGAACATGAAGAGAAAGGAAGGGGTGGAACAAGTGAAAATGGATGCAGAAAGAACAGAAGGAGCAAGGGGATTCTGGGAAATGCCAAGCTCCGTTGAGCAGGGGCAAGGGAGAGGCAGGGAGAGTTGGAATCCTGCAGAAGTTGGTACCTGCCTACAGTGCAAACACACACCCTGCTGTGGGGAGCTGGTGACAGCACCAGAACTCATGAAATCCAGCCCAGAGTGCCTGGGCTGAGCACCTCTGTGTGCTCCTGGCTTACACTGTGCAGGGCAGCTTGGTGGGGGTGTTCCTGCACTGAACTGTGCATCCATTTCATAGGTCACATCCTGTATTATTTTCAGCAATATTTCTGTTGTACTTTCATGAACTGCTTTTTCATCATATTTTCATGTTATCACAGTTCATGTCATTTAGTCTAAGAAATTTGTTCTGCTTTACATGTTATCTAGTCTTACCCTTCTCTACAAACCAAAAGAAATAAACCATTTTAGAAGTTTCTAAAGCATCCCAAATGGGATTTGGTCAACCAAACTTGCTTTGAACTTGAAAATTGTACATTAGAACCATTTGAAATTTCCTTACCTCTTGGCCTTTATTTTCCTTTCCTGTGGAATTGCTCTCCTGCACCTTTGATTCTTTAATGGCACTCATTAAAATTTCAAAGTAACTACTGCAATATGTCTACTGCTTAAAACCCATTACAGCTTTCCCAGCACAAATTAACTGTGTATAAACTGCACAAATCTAGTGGATGACACATAAGGACAATCAAGGAGTTCAATGCTGTCTTAAAGAAAGCAATAGCAAATTGTAAAAGCTTATTGCAGACACAGAAAATGCAAACAGCAATGTAGGAAACTCATCAAATTCTAAGCTGTATTTCTAAAAAATGTAAATATGAAGGCTAGTGAAAATGGCCCTATGGGGTGGGGGTTGGAAAAATGAAATGCTTAGGTGTTGTGAGGATGGCACTGAAGAAAATAGTAATGACATCTCACAGGATGTGTATGCCATGAACAAAACAGAAAGCAAGAAAAGAAGAAATCAATACAGATCAATGGCAAGAGTTTAGATGTTAGCTAAGTAAAAAAGAAATCCTTTGAAGTTTAGACATATGGGCTTACAAAAACATTGACCAAGAGCTAAATTCGAGTCAGATAACATACAGTAATTATAAGGAAGGGATAAATATAATTGTGAGGAGTAAATAACTAATGGTATTAAAACCCCTCAAATCATCTCACTTTCTCCAACAAGACTGCATTCCTTTCAAACATGGAACCTGCAAAGAGTGTACATATACAGAATCATCAAAGGTGAGATGCTACATGTAATGTTTCCTGAAACCAAGTGTATTGGTCTTCTACCAGAGGACCAAGAGATACCCTGTTCTACAAGGAAAAATATGAGACCCTGGTAGACTAAGGCATCAGGACAATAAGTACTGTGGTTTGCAAATGAATAGTAAAAAAAAAGAATTATCAGGTCCGGATAAACACCTATGAAAGATTAAATACAAAATGAGCTGTAAGAAAAAATGTGAAACCTCCGTACAGCCAGTGAGTGAAAGGAAAGCAGTAAATATTTCAAAAAGTGGCAGTCAAGAGAATTACCAAAGTAAGCTACTTAGGTCATGTGCTTACACTTAATAAACATACTGAAATAAGGATTAATACAATTTTAAAGGTCAGTCCTGAAGTCAAGATATAGCCACCAAGTAGGTTTCTCCACAGAAAGCAAGTCAATCATCTATTAGACTTTGAAATCGTTGAAAAACCCCCAAGAATTTCACAAAGAACTTCCTCTCACCAAACAACATACAGATGGTAGAAGCATGAACGATTTTCAAAGGAGGAGTTTAGAAACATTTCCTAGCAACTCTGGGTAGCATTAGAAATAGTCAGAGTGGATGCTCTCGAGGGATTTCAAGAGTAACAAGGACAGCTTTTGCAGAACTAAACAGCTGAGCAAGAAGCGTGCAACCCTGTGGATGGGGACAGCAGTCACAGCTAAAGCTGAAGAACTCAATGCCTGCATTGCCACACTCTTCCTCACCAAGGTCTCCCAGGCCTTTGTGACTACAGGCAGGGTTCAAAATCACCATGAACAACGAGCAGCAGGTGGTCAGGTAAATCCCAACTGGACAAGGCAGGGATTGATTGGGATCACTGGATCCGTAGAAGTCAGAGTGTGCTCAGAAAGCTGGCCCATGTCCTTGCAAGGCCACCTGCTTTAATTTTTGCAAGGTGAAGGAGGCTAGGGGAGATCCCTTGCTACAGGAGAAAGAAAATATCCAGACTATATTAAGAAAGTGAAAAAAGATGATTCATGGAATTACTGCTGGTTGTGTGACCTCATGGAGTGAGTCCTCTCAGCACATTTCTGAGCACGTGAAGGAGAAGCAGCCGACTGCCAGCACCCAACACTGACTCGCCAAAAGTAAGTCATGCCTGACCAGTTTGGTTGCCTTGTACACTAAAATTACTTCATTTGTGGACAAGACTAGAGATACTGCCACAGTTTACCTAAACATCAGCAAGGCAGCCTGCCTATCTGCCTCCCACAATATTCTTGTATCCAAAGGTGGTCATTAGGTACAGCTGTGTGGGAAAGCAGATTTGATAAATTCCCAACTGGATTGTCATGCTCAGGGCATCTCTCACCTGCAGGCTGCTGACAGGTACCCCAGAGGTCTAACCTGGGACATGTCTTTACCAATGACTTGGAGGAGGTAAGCAAGCACTCTCCTGTCAAGTTTGCAGATGACATGACATGGCATGGAGGGACCAGCCACCTGCTCAAGGACAGGCTGAAGTTCAGATGGGCCTAGAAAGGCTGGAGGAACAGGGTGTGAGATTCAGCAAGGACAAATACAAAGCTCTGTACCTGGGGATGAATAAAACCCTGCAATGACCAGGCTGAGCACAGCTCTGCAGAAAGGCACCCTGCTAGGCAGCAGTGGGCCTTGCTGAGAGCTTCTCCTTATTTTACCATTAGGCAAAGTGTTGTGCAAAGCGCTACAGTCTGTCTATCTGTCAAAAGCATCACTGATGAAAGGCCCTGGATAAATCCAGCATACTGTATTCACCCATTCTGTTACTGCTGCTGCCGCCAGTACATTCCTGTAATCAACTGGCAGCGCTCAGCAGTGCAATGAGCTGTCACAGGATGCATACTGCAATGTCCTGTAATTGTTATTTGTTGTACTAGAAAAGTGTACAAAAAGTATCCAGTCTCCAATTTCTAGTGACAACACTTGGTAAAATTGCAATCGTTACTTTACAAGACTGGGTATGGCCATATAATTTCTATTAGAACAAGCAACAAAGCATTTTTTTTGGATACATTATTGCTAAGCAGGATACAACTGACAGGTGCAGCTGCTGCCACAAATCAGTTAAAACCAGCACAAAAGCGTGTGTATCTTGTGGTTATAAAAGCAACTTCGTTACTTTCAGAAGGGCAAACCAGCACAAGACATAAGCTATTAGTCTCGAAGTGTACTACAGTCAGGTATGGGAAGCAAACAGGCGGAGAAGCAAGTGTGCTATCACACACAAAGGCACCACAGCAGGGAAATAACAAGGAGAAGAATTATGTCAATGCCTTCAGGAAGGCATGTTGTAGTTGCCATGTCTGGCATTAACTAGTGTCTGCGGTGCCTCACTGTTAGATGTGCTATCCTAAAATGCAGGATTGCCTCTCAGCTGCCCTACTTACAGATTTTCACAGTCCCAGGTGAGGTTCCATGCTGAGAAAATGATGACAAGAGGACAAAAGCAAGCAAAATGTAAGTGTAAACTCTATGGATGTGCTAAATGCTGTTGTTGGCAGTAAACCCAAGGTTCTGGTTCACCTGAACATATGCTGAGGAGCAAGAAAGAAGTTTGGGAGCCTTGGAGGTGTACATGTGTATATACAAGCTGCAAATACAGCAAAGATGTATCACACGTCAGTGACTCCCTCCCCTCACATAAACATATAAAGTGAGATCATAATATATATGACCTCCTTCAGAAGCTGTTTGTTTAATAACCCACAAGTCTGCAGGCTATTGCTGAGACACTCAACCTAGAAGCTACAACAATACAAAGTACAGCAAAACAAAGAGAAATGACAAACTCTGAGAGAACTACTAGAATTATTAAACCACTGAGGTTCCTTTACACAAGAAAGAAGTCTTAAAAGTGCTTTCCCTCCAGCCTGGTTTATAGGTTACACATTGGTTGGTGCACCTCTGTTCCTGGATTAAACAACTCATTCTCTTTTCAGACAAATGCATTTAGTGGACGCGTAAATCATCAGCCTCACTCTGTCCCCCCAGTTTCACCACACAGCTGCCACAGCAGATCTCAAAATAAGAAAAAAAAGCATTTGTCAAGCTAATTAATTCCTACAATGGATCCTTTGATGCCCAAATCCCGATTCCATCACCCACACCGAAACGTAATTTTTTGATAGTTCTCAGATTAACTATCTGCAAAGCAAAGCACTAATTAGCATGAGTAAGCAAATTATAATTTCACATTTTAAAACCTTTTTCTCTTTGAATTTCTAGTTTTGAAACAATAAGGTAATGAATGATAAAAATTGTTTAAAAATATAAAAAAGCAGATGTAGTTGGAAAAATAGAAAAACAAGATACCTTTAACTTTAATACAGACAAATTCTACTACTGGTGAAGTGATCATGCAGTCAGGTCATTTAGCTTAGTTTTGTCTATCACTCATGCAGCATTGTGGGGAAAAATATGTGTGGCCTTTATGCTAAGTTTTTTTCTCATTGCAATTACTGGGACAATACCAATATTATCCCAGCATCAATATTATCCTAAACTAATTAGGCTAATAGGGCTATTCTGAGGAGGAATTGAGTCATTTGAGGAAGGGCTATTAACAGATAGATGTATTTTTCAGCATTTGTGGATTTTGTTTAGTATTCTACACCTCAATCAGGCAGCAGTTGTCAGGTCACTTTCATTTTATGGCTTAGTACAAATCAGTTACTTTGCAATTTAAAAAATCATCTCTGCCTCCAGCTAAAAGAAAAACATAGTAGGGTTTGGATATGTTTCTTTCTCCAAAGCATACCCTTTTCTATAAATTCAAATCCTAGACTCAGAATTGGTATCATTGCATATATCAGCCAAAAGTGTTAAAAAAGTACACAGAAAAATGCTGAAAAGCAAAAAAGTCAGCTTTGTAAAGAAGTAACTGAATTTCTTTTTAGGTGATAAAATACCAGTGAGGTCAGAGACTTGGGCATCAACATATCTTTGTAAAGCTGGGTTTTAGATCAAGTCAGGCTAGCTGTGCTAGACTTGAGGGCTGCACAGGGCTGTCTGCAGTTACTAAATTTTCAGCAAAAAACAACCAGTGTCGTGGCCTACGCTGAAGTCTTTATTTATGACTAATTCAGATAAAGCTTTCCAGTGCTTTTGTGAGGTATTTTGTTCATTTGTTTGGTTGGTTGGGGTTTTTTCCCCCAGGACAGCAAGAATTAATTCACAAGCAGGTTTAGGGTTAGGCAGCAGGGCACATTAAGCCAAGGGGTTGGACTGTTGTCAGGGCGAGCTGTGGCAGAGACCTGTAATATTCCTGGCAGGCTGGACCACGTTAAAGAAAAGATTAATGGACATGCATTGGGCAATATCTAATTACTGTGTTCTGTGCAACCCCCTTGCAGAAATCCTGTAGTCTGTGGCACTGAGCTGTATAAAGCCTTAAGGACTCAGCTTCAAGTGAATCACTGTTTAGCCAAATGTTGTGAAAAGAATGGCTAAGAAAGAAAGACCTGCTTTCCCATTTTGCCTTCATTTTTGGAGGCAGAGGTCTCACCTATAAAACAAGACACACTTGTTATAAGATAGAGAACATAATGTGAACTGATTTTACAGAAGACAAAAGATGCACACTTTCCCCCACAATATGTACAATCTAAACTCTTACGCTTCCACATTTTAGAAGTGGATTAAAGTTGAAACCACCTAACACCAGGCTTTCAAATGGCAAATCCTTTAACTTCTCTGTTCACCCCACTCCCACAACCTGCCTGCAAAATGTCAGTGCCCATGAGAAGGTGGTGACACCATCTCCTAATCCAGAAAAACAGTGCAGTAATTTGAATAAAATCAATCTCTACCAATGAACTCTAATTTGGTCCTAAAGGAATCATAAAACATAATAATGTCAACACTGGCTCAGTGATGAAATTCAGAACATGAGAACCTCCAAGAAATAGCTCAGGACCTCCACATTTATTTGGCATTTACCAAGAGAAGCAACTCCTAATTACTATTAATTTATGTTGCATTTGAGAAACTGATCTCAAGATTTAAAACACATAGAAATTATGCCTTGCTGCCACATTTGAAATACTGGCATTTGAAATACTGGCTGTATTGATTTAAATGTCATCTGCAATGTGGGTCAAGTGTGAACAAAAGATGCATCCAGGAACTACTTTAGAACTTGAGTGCCTCTGCTCCTCATATTGTGTGTTGGCAGAAGGTGAAAAGCTGAGCTCCCAAAAGTATTAAGAGTAGCCATTTCTCTGGAAAAGCAGATTTAACACTCATCCTTTTTCTTCTAGTTTCTCTAAATTAATTTAAAAACTGCAAAAATGTGATTCAAATTGAACATTTGGGCAGAGCACAAATGCCATCAAGTGAGGTTATCCAGTAAAGATCTTTGAAACTCTATAGAGAAAGGGAACGCCTATTTCTCTAAGGATCCTCCTTAGTGGATGGACTAATAAAATTTTGCATGCTTTGCTACTCAAAATAGAGCTCTGGATACCATGAGGCACTGACTAGGAAGAATGACCCAGCCTTCACACTGACTGAGCAGGGGAAGCGGCAAGAGCTCTGAACACAAACTAGCTTCATATCCAAAAGCTGAAATGCAGTAACTACCAAATGTTTAATGGAAATGAAGTGTGCTGTGGGCTGCTTGAATCCTCCTATCTTTTGTAAAAGATATCACAAGGACCATACCTACAACAACACATTGTAATATCTGATGCTAGCTGGAAATCTGAAATGGAAAACTATTAACTACTTTTTATATCTGTGCAAACCAATTGACTTCAATTTCTTTCCCTTTTTCCTGGCTTGTCTAAAGCTGACAAGCACTACTAGCAGAATCTGGATTGTTTTTTAAAATGCTTATACTCATTTCCATTCTGGCCTTGAAGGCTCCCCAAGGTACAATTTGAACTGTTAAAAAAAAAAAAAAAAAGAGAAAAGCAAAAAAGGAGCATCAGCTTTTTTCTTTATTGCTTATTCATGTTTTCCACTTTGCAGTAATTCGGCATGATAAACAAACATCCTCTCTCTTATGTGCTGGCTTAAGTTCCAATTTTGGTAGTTTTGTAAACTAAAGTTTTATACTTGTACCATAGTTAGGATAACTTAATTCCCTAATGGATACTAAACACATCTAATTACTCTATTTTTGAGCTGGAAGTACTGTTGAAAAATGTCTGTTCTTTCATTCCAGGAGCTTTCCAGCTGCAACATTTTGTACTGAATAAAACATTTTCAGTGACTCTGCCCATAAATAATACAGCACAAAGACCAATATAGTCCCAACTGTACATAAAAACCTCGACATTCCACTGAGGTTTTTCTAGTGACATCATAATAAACTGCAAGAAAAAGCTCAAGATTAATTAAATTATAGTTCAGGTGTATTTTATTCTTTTTTACACATCATAAGAAAATGCAGACATTTGTCACAGTAATTTTAACATTTTTCTGGACTACTTCAAAACTAGAAGGGACATGATTTCAAAGCAGAATGCAGAAACATATTTCATTCTTTTAAGGACAAAATACTGAATGAGTGAATATATCATTATAATTTATTTTGCGTGTATAAATTCCCATGCTGTTTCTTCACAGTCCTTAGTCAAATTTAGAATGTTTTAAAACTTAAAATAATAAATAAATCAACTTCCCTCAAAATATCAAGATCAATGTTGACAAACACTGACATAGAATTTCACTCCCATACAAATTTTGAAGGGATTGTAATTGAGAGTACAGAGTGAAATGGTTGGGTCGTGTCAAAATACCCCAGCAGCACTGCATCATCTCAAAATCTGTTATTCAGAACACAAAAGAAAATGGTAACTTGATTTAACTGGTAATACAACTGTATCAGGGGAGTAATTTTCTCATTTTCTCATGACTTTAGTCTGTTTTACATATCTCTGTCTTAGAGTATGGACCCCTCTAATAGATCAAAGTGGTGAGGTTGTTACGTCAGAAAGGAAGGATAACAACCATAGAAAATAGAAATGTAAGGACTGGTAAAGCCTGGGCAATTTGGTCCATGGAACACCAACTTCTCTCTCCACCTTCATCACCCAAGAGCCAGGACATAACCATGCACTTGAAGTTAAGTACTGCTTCTGCTGCTGGATCCAACTTGGGCTTCAATTGAAAATGAAACTTGTCTGCTATTGCAGCTATTTAGCAGCCTATGTGAAAGATTGGTTTTAGCACATAGAAAATTCTCACCTAGAGGAGAAGTACCTTTGTGCAAGCACAGTGACTGCTGGCACACAGTGACCTGTGAATTCACAGGAGGCCAAGGCTCCCCCTGCTCAGTCTGTGATAGTGGCTCACTGTCTCAAGGGGAATTTCAGAGAGATTTTTGAAAGGAGCTGAATTAGAGGCAGAAAGACCTTAGGTGATGATACACACAAGTCAGGGACTTGAATCAATGACTGGACTGGGAAAACAGAGTTTTCCCTAAGGTCAGCGTTGAGCCTGACTTGAAGGTCAAGTTCTTACCTTTCTGAAGGAAGAAATACAGTGAAATGTGCCTCTCTTCTCTAAAGTCACTCTGTGATTTTTGCCAAGAAGGATATACAGGAAAGGGTAATTTCGTCACTCTCTCATACTTTCACAGACTTGTATGCTCAAGATTAACCTGCTGTGAAAAAAACAGCCAGCCCTCCCTCACAGTGCTTGGCTAGCTCATGCTTCACTGTATTTTCCAGTCTTTGCTTTGACCCAGGAGTGAGCACTTGAAGATGAAGGATGTCACTGGAGCAATGGGAGCAAGGATAACTCAGCATGCAGTTAGCTGAAGGAGGGGGTACTGGAGTACCAGAGGGCAGAGAGAGAGGGTAGGAGACCTAGAAAGGTTCCTGTGGTATGGAAAGATGACATGATCTTCAGAAAAAGACTGGAAGGTGTGACAGAAAGAGTTCACCATAAAAGGGACAGGAGAAGCCCGAGGCCATTCATTTTTTGGAAGGCATGAAGCAATGGAACAAATAGATGGAGAAAAGAGAACAGCATGATCTGCTTATGCAGCAAGAGAGCTCCCAGGAGCAGAAGGAGCAAAGATGACTGCCAGTGAGTTTGTTACTGTTTGCTGCTGTTAACACATCTCTGCCTTGGCAAGAACAAGTGAAGTCTGCTTTGAGCTCCCCATACACTGAAGCAGCACTGGGTTCTTCCTGACCAGAGTGTCAGAACACAAGTATTGTGGAATACATCTGAATGGAAAGCAGAGCTGGAGAAGACAGCAGCAATTTATACTTTCCTATTTCAAACACTAAAACTGTGTGGTCATCTCAAACTCAATTGCTCCTTTCAAAATATGTATGTGTGCAAACATACATATGTATGTCTGCCACAGGGAAAAGCATTTGCTAGAGGCCAACAATTCCAATCCTAAAAACAGTGTGTCTCCAGGGAGACTGACAGTCAATTGTTATTTTTCTAACTTTCCAACTACTTCTCAGGAGGATAAAAATTTATTCTTGCTCTCACATTTAAGTAGAACATTTATACCCCTCTACATTTATATTTATGTTCACCCTCCTTTCCCTTGAATCATTCTTTATCAACTTACTGGATGGAGTTCTCAATGCGTGTGATGGTGAGGAAAGCTGCTAGGTTGGCCGTGTAGGAGGAGATGACAATCAAAGCAAAAAGCCACCAGGCTCCCATCATCAGTCGGGTTGCCAGGGTTGTGTATGGAACCTCTCCTCCTGTGGGGAAGAAGGAAAAGCAAGAGTTTTCACATGGCAGAAAAATGCTTATGTATCACTCAGGGTAACTAGACCCCAAGGTAAACAGCGTAAAGCAGTTCATTACAACCTGGTGCTTCAATGAACCGAGCAGGATTTGGAGCTGCACTTTCTATGCAACAAAAAGCACTGAAGGAATTGTCAGTTGTCACAATCCCACACTGTCAGTTGTCATTCCTGTGTTTAATCTCTTTTGCTATTGTGCCTTTAATTGCAGTTCATCTGCCAGTCCTGTCCAGTAATGGAAACAGACTTCTAGATCTCAGAACAAAAGCAGCCAAAGCAAATTCTTACAATGTTCCTTCCTTAGAGATCTTATCTACAAACCTTAATTAAGTTTTTCTTTCATTCTGGGGAACATAAAGTCAAAAAATCCCATCAAAACACAATTACTTTTCACAGTTCTGTAGGGCAGGCAGATGCTCGTGAGAACCATATGTATGTGTACAACTTGCTGCAAGTGAACTTGGACATGAAGGAAAAAAAACCCACATGCATTGAAGAAGAAAGCAAACATTGTTTTGTATTCCTATAGTTGCTTTCCTTTAAAATCCAACTGCCATTTAAACAGAACATGAGCAGCAATTAAGCCTCCCAGGATGAGCTGCAAACTATCGATTGTATGACAAGAGCCTAGTAATGCGAGCCATGAAGAGCAGCAATTTTTATACAAATAGCTGCCCCAAAACACACTAGTTTGGAGTATTTGCAAGAGCTCTTTCTGTTTAAAAAATATATGAATCTCAGATTTTTAGATGAAGGAAAATGTTAATTTTTTAAAATCCCCCTTTAGTCTGCAGTATGTTTTGTCACAGCTACAAGTAACTAAGGGGGCATAGGTGAACGCAGCAAACGCCCACAGTCAACTGCTCAAGATGTTCACCCTTTCCCTCTGCCTCTACACTCAGCAATTTGAGAAGCTGAGATTATTTTTGAGGTAGCTTTCTCCAATGCAAAATCTTATGATGGTACAATGCCTGGGATTTGCAAAAGCAATTTGTTATCAATTCAATAATCTGTAGGTAGTTAGTTTTGTACTTAAGTAAAAACTCCTTAATGTTTCCACAGCAAGTAGGTTTAAGGGAATACAAAATACAATTATTTCCATTCCAAGAACAAATAATTTTCACTTATGTACAGAAACTAGACGTTTAATCAGTGTTGTCTATTAAGGATCCTCTTACTT